>PVJD01002889.1:0-183374 GCA_004026545.1 Mormoops blainvillei
GCTGAATATCCTTCCACAAAGTCAGTATGGCAGTGCCATTTCCCAACTTAAGAAATCTTTCCGTAGCACCCAGTCTGCTATAGGGTAAAGTCTCAACTCTTTCTAAGACCCCGAACAATCTAGCCCTGCACTCTTTTTCAGTCCTTCCCCTGCCATCTTTTCTTTCTTGCTCTCCCGCCCCGTTCCCTTGTACCACCCATGCAGACATCCTAAACAAGATGATGTTTGACCTCTTGTGGTTTGATATGTTTTGCTAAAAAATGGAACCACTACATTGTCAGTGAAGAAGCAGTAATACAGGGTGAGGCAAAAGTAGGCTTATCGTTGTGAGTACACGAAACAGTTCATTCTTGTATTATTACTTACTATTGTATTATTTTCTATATAAGCACCTGTAAACCACTTTTGCCCCACCCTGTATTTACTGATGATGAATTCATTACTCTTTTCAGATTGACTAATTCATATAACAAACTTAAATTAAGTAATTATTATTTGCTAGACACTGATAGGTGATGGGGGAGGGGATATTATACAGGTAAATGAAATCCTGAGAGTTTACAACAGAGAAGACAGGCTCAAAACTAATATACTATTTTATAAAGGTATGCGTGAGATTTTATATGGGAGCTCAAAAGAAGACTCAGCTCCTTGGGAATTGGAAGTGAGGGAGATCACAAGAGGAGATGAGTGACAATTGAGCTGTTGTTTAAAGACTCAGATTTTGCCAATAGAGAAGAGGAGGGCATACATTCTGGCCTGTCAGCCTGGTAACTGTGTTGGATGGAGGTAATTACTTGGTAGAGACACATAATATTTAAAAGCTGAGGAAGTGGGGTTTTTTGTTTGTTTTTTATTTTTTTCCCGTCTGGATGAAAGAGGAAGAGCACTCGAGGCCAGTCTTCAGCATTCCCAAAGGCACAGATGTGCTTGGGCAGTAGCAAGTAAGCCCGTTATGGGTTGGAATGATGACATTAGGAAAGTTAGAAGCACACCATGAAGACATTAATGTGTTTCCAAAGATTGTGGCATTTTCCCTATGTTTTGAGCCATTGTGCGAGGATGGGAAAATAGATTTGTACCTCTTAGGAACATCACTCTGGTCACAGCATGGGGAGTGGGTGAGGCAGGGCAGAGACGGAGGCAGGGAGATCCTGTCGGAGAGCTAGTACAACATGCCAAAGGAAAGATCGTCAGTAAGGACGTGGCCACAGAGATGGCAGCATCAGCAAAACTACAGAGCATTAAGGTTAGTGGCACCTTTTGAGGCTTGACAGGCAATGAGCTATGCTTTTTTAAATTATGGACTTTAGAGTCAAATAGATCTGGATACAAACCCTGGCTCTGCTGCCTATTCTGTAGATGTTACACCAACTTTCATCACGTGCATACTAATAACTAATTCACAAGAATGTTGTAAGCATAAAATGAATATTATCCACACGTGAAAATAACTAGGAATGTATGGCACATGGTAGGCTCTCAGTGCATGTTGGTTTTCTTCCTGCCTTTCCATTCTCTTGCTTTACATTTAAGGAGACTGGCATTCAGATGGTTAAGTGATACGTATATAGTCAGAAGGCTAGTTTACTGACAACTGGGATTGCCACTGATTCTCTCCGCTATACCAAGCAACAGCTATATTCATTTATTCTCATCTATACAATTTACAGTGAGAAAAAAACTATGGGACCATTTTTTCCATCTTTGTAAGATCTAGTACTTACAGAAATTGCTAACAGTTATACATTCATTACACTAACCCATTCCAGAAAGGTGAGTGTTCAGCACAAGCACAAAGTCTTCAGTAACGACAAGTCCACAGCTCTCAGCAGTTTTTTAGGTTTACCTCTTCTCAGCTAATAAAATTTTCCAATTCTGACATCATACCCTATTGAAAGCTGCTATCATTTGCCTCAGTAGTCATTTTGAGCATGTTTATGTTTTCTTTTTTTATTGTTACTCTATTACAGTTGTCCCAGTTTTTCCCCCTTTGCCCTCCTCCGCACAGCCCAACCCCTGCTCCCACAGTCAATCCCTACACTGTTGTCCAAGTCCATGGATCATTCATACTTATTCTTTGACCAGTCCCTTCCTCCTTCTAACTTGTTTTTCCAATTTCCTAACCTCAATTTGTTCATTTCAGAACAGTCAACTATGCTTGAGTTTGCTGGATTAATTCAATTATCTTCACTTCCTTTCCCACATCTGATTTTCCTTAGTCTTGGTAATTAAAAATTAATGTGTTGTGTGCCTTAAAAATGGATTGATAAAGAGAAAACTCTAGGAAAGGAGAGACCTTTCTCTTCCATCTCCTTATTTTTAGGCTTTTTCAGCTTCACAATAGGAAGAATTATATTTGTAAAGTAATCTTGTATCTTTAAAAAGGTGGCCCACGTTGCCATATATTTTGTAAGGAGTATGAATATTCAACTTTTAACAAATAATGTTGGGCATAAGTGTGCAGTGTCTGAAACCTGAATGATTCTAATTTTAATTTCAACACACTTAAGTAAATGACTTGTATTATGGGACTGGTGACAGAAAAACAAAAGTTTACAACCACAGGTATAATAGTTGCCATATGTATTCTGCCTTCACTTTCCGTTTTAGCTTTTCCCCCAGCCAAAATAAGATATTTAAAGTAACAACTCCTTACATTTACATATTATGAGTGTTCAAAGCACTTCTGTGTACATGTGGTAGATACATATAAATAAATAAAACTGTATTTCGGTGTAAACAAATGATCAGTGTCTGCGATTCTTTTACTGTCACACCGTTTGAAAAAGAGTTCAAAGCTTATTATTCCATGCCTAACTGTGAACATTGGGAACAAAATGCTGTATTTGTCCAATGAAAACACAGTCATACCTGGAATACATTCTCTTATGTTTTGTCTAAAATCTGTTTCCTCAATATTTTTAAAATTGGGTTTTTTTCCTGAGTATGGGTACAAAGTGTAGCAGATTAATTGTAGAGAATTACCCTTGGCCACCTGTTATCCGTTACCCAGAAAATAATTAAGGAATTGAACCCACATTCCAAAATAGAAAAGACAGTAGAAAAATATTTTACTTTGAAGGAATGATTGATTTTTGGTTTTGTCTTCTCAAAAGAAAAAACCTGTACATACTCCTTACTTTAAATGTGCAACACAAAACTACTTATCTTGAGACCTATACTGTTAGCTGTTTCTACCTCCCATACTTCACCACTTTTACCAGGATTTCACTTCTGCTGCTTTATCTTCTAAGCTCTGGATCTCTTTCGGACTCAAACCTAAGTCATTCACGTTATACCAGAAGTGGGTCAGTCCTGTTGCATCCCCTCAACTCACATCTTGAGTTTCCTGCTCTTAGACCTGACAAGAGGGTATTTGAATTGTGCCTGTTTAATGGCCTGTCTAGTGTTTGTCATTTTTTATTCTTAGCTGGGTTAATGGATCCAATAAATTAAAATGGATAAATGAGTATAGTAGGTTTAAAAAGTATCCATCTGTCATGGATTTACTTTTGGTATAGAAAAGTCAGAAAGTCCAGGAGTTAGTGAGTGGCTTAGACTTCTCTCGTCGTTGGCAGCTGACAGACATACTGATGAGGTGATAATGAACTCAAAAGTCTATCCTACTGGCTAAGTGAGAAAGGAACGTAGGCAGTAAGCCCATCTCACACTAGAGCTTGCCAAGGTTTACTTTTTAATAGAGTACAATTCAAGGAGTTTAACAGGTTGACTTTGCCGAGTACTTGTCAGAAGCGTAACTTGGAATACCATATTATTTCATTTAATGTGAAATCTAAAGAGCAAAATAAACATAATAGAAACAGACTCATAGATACAGAAAATAGACTGATGGTTGCTAGAGGGAGGAAGAGTTAGGGGTCTGGGTGAAAAGGGCGAAGGAATTAAGAAGTACAAATTGGCAGTTACAAAATAGTCACAGAGACGTAAAGCACAACACAGGGAATATAGTCAATAACATTGTAATAACTGTGCATGGTGCCAGGTGAGTGCTTGAAATAATGGGGGAACCACTTTGTAAAGTATGATTGTCTAACTACTGTGCTGTGCACCTGAAACTAATACAAAATAATATTGAGTATAACGGTAATTGAAAAATAAATTTTTAAAAAACTATAACTTGTCAGTCACAGAAACCAAAGAAGACTGTGTTATATGTTACATTACTCTCAACATAGAAAGCCAAGAGATCTTAGTCTCAGTCACTGGGGGTAAGTAGTTCAGTAAACGAGGAAGCATGGAAAGTAGGGCTTAAATACAAAGTTCATGTGTGTGTTAATTTAAAAGATTTTACTTATTTATTTTTTGAGAGAGGGTAAAGGAGGGAGAAAGAGGGAGAGAAACATTGATGTGAGAGAGAAACATTGATCAGTTGCCTCTCATGTGCCCCAACTGGGAACCAAATCCACAACCCAGGTATGTGCCCCGACTGGGAATCCAACTGGTGACCTTTCACTTTTCAGGATGACACCCAGCCAACTGAAACACACTGCTCAGGGCCTGTGTGTGTATTAATTAGTCGCAGAGAATTAACTGGCCATATTTTACTCAGGGGGAAAAAATTTAATACTTTCCTTCCATTTAAAAAGCATCTGATATACATAATATGCCAATTAGACATCCAAAAATTAATTATTAGATACTACTGTTTATTTGATTTCTGGAAATGTGTTTTTAACAATCTTAAACTCAATTGAAAATCAGGTCAATATTTAAAGTAAATCTTCTAATTTTCTTTTCAGTTATGAATGCTGGTGAATCTCTCATTCTTCCAAATTCAGCTTATACTTCCACTGAGCATTTTTTTTTCGGGTTTCACAATGAAATATTTACTTTCTGATCCACCCATCCCCACTTCGCATACTCTGCCTTCATTGGTGGCAACTCCTCATATGCATATACTTTGTAACCACACAGTAGGCAACTTAATATAAATGTGCAAAATTTTTATTAATTACTGGACAGCACCAAACAACAAAAATTGGTGAGTTTTGAAAGTCTCTGAAATTTAAAAATAATCAATTATATGTAATAAAAATATAAATATTATTTTTATAATGTATGTTACTCTCTGTATTAGTGAATGTTTCTTTTATAAACATTCCTGTAACCAAAATTCTTTACTTCAGAATAGGAAGACTTTCCTATAGTGAATTGGCATGTCACCTCTTAGTCAAGAAGATCTGTTTTTTCTTTTGCTTTGACAGCTAGGTTTTTTTGTTGTTGTTTCCTTGATTTTTCTTAATAACCCACTCATATGGAAGTATCAGATAGTTTTTAAATTTTTGATACTGAGTCTATAATACAAGTAATAATAACATTTTGTGTGATTCCACTGTTCACGACATGAAAAATTTTAAACAACATCAAAAGTAGAATAAATAAAACAGTGAACCTCTGTATTTCCTATCATTCATCTTAAGTAATTATCAACTTATGGATAATTTTATTTTATCTGTATTCTCACTACCCCTGTCCTGTTTTATTTGAAAGCAAATTATAGACATCGTATCATTTTATTCTAAATCTTTCAATATATATTTCTAAAAGAAGAGAATGCTTTTTAAAACATAGCAACAGTACCATTATCACAGCAAAAAAATATTCGTGGTAGTTCTTTATTTTTATTGAAGTTAGTGTTAACACTTCCCAGATTATTTCTGCCGGGGGGGTGTTGAACCAGTGACTATATTTTTTAAATTGAATTTATTGGGGTAGCATTGTTAATAAAATCATATGTTTCATATGTACAATTCTATAAGACATCTTCTGTATATTGCATTGTGTGTTCACCACCCCGAGTCAAGTCTACTTCCATCACCCTTTGTCCCCCCTTTACCCTTTTCTGCCTCGCCCCAACTCAGTTGTTTCTTAAATGGTTTGTACTTTTGATTATTTATAGTTTGTTAAACTCAGCATCCAGATTAGTCCATATTTGCAGTTGGCTTATAAGTCCTTAAATCTACTTTAAGTTTCCTGTCCATCTCTTTTACCTTGTCAATATATTTGTTGAAAAAAAATAAGATCTTAAACTCCATAGTCTAGATTTTCCTAATTGCATCACTGTGAAGACATTGAACAAATTCCTCCATTAATAGTATTTTCTATGAACTGATTCTTAGATCTACAGGTTTGTGAGATTAAATTTTTTTCAATAATGATATTCTCACTGGTAAAGTTGATATTTAGAGACACAGATCAAAATTAGAGTTAAAATCTCCATCATTTTTTAGCTATGTGATTTGAACAAGTTAATTAACTTATCTGTGTTTCTCCCATGTCTTTTTTTATTTTTTTAATCTTTAAAAGATTTTTTATGTTCTTTCTCATGCTGCTACAGTTGTCCCAGTTTTTTATCCCTTCGCTCTCCTCTACCTGTTACCCACCTTCCTTCCGGCAATTCCCACCCTTAGTTCCTGTCCGAAGGCCATACATATAAGTTCTTCAGCTTCTCCCTTTCCTATACTATTATTAACATCCTCCTATTTTGTTCCTACCAGTTATGCTTCTTGATCCCTGCTCCATTTCCCCCTTTCACCTCCTTCCCCCTCCTAACTGATAACCCTCAAATGATCCCCATACCTATGATTCTGTTCCTGTTCTGGTTGTTAGCTTAGTTTGCTTTTGTTTTTGTTTTTATTTTTTAGATTCAGTTGTTGATAGTTGTGAGTTTATTGTCATTTTAATGTGCATAGTTTTTATCATCTTCTTTTTCTTAAATAAGTCCCTTTAACATTTCATGTAATAATGGCATGGTGATGATGAACTCCTTAACCTTTACCTGGTCTGGGAAGCACTTTATCTGCCCTTCGATTCTAAATGATAGCTTAGCTGGATAGAGTATTCTTGGTTACAAGTCCTTCCTTTTCATCACTTGGAATACTTCTTGCCAGTCCCTTCTTGCCTGCAAAGTTTCTTTTGAGAAACCAGCTGACAGTCTAATGGGAACTCCTTTGTAGGTAACTCTCTGGTTTTCTCTTGCTGATTGGAAGATGCTCTCTTTAACTGTTGGCATTTTAATTATGATGTGTCTTGCTGTGGCTGTCTTGGGTCCAACTCGATTGGGACTCTGTGCTTCCTGGACTTACATGTCTATTTCCTTCACCAAATGAGGGAAATTTTCTTTCATTATTTTTTCAAACAGATTTCCGATTTCTTGCTCTTTCTCTTCTCCTTCTGGCACCCCTATGATGCGAATGTTGGATTGCTTAAAGTTGTCCCAGAGGCTGCTTACAGTATCTCATTTTTTTGGATTCTTTTTTTCTTTTTGTTGTTCTGATTGGAACATAAGGAAGCAAAAAACAACCAAATCATTGATTTGATTCTCAGCTTCATCCACTCTACTGTTGTTCTCCTGTAAACTGTTCTTTATTTCAATTAATGAATTCTTTGTTTCTGACTGGATCTTTTATGCTACTGAAGTCCTCACTAAGTTCCTTGAGCATCCTTATAACCAGTGTTTTGAACTCTGCACCTGGTAGATTGCTTATCTCCATTTCATTTAGCCCTTTTTCTGGAGTTTTGACCTGTTCTTTCATTTGGACCATGTTTCTTTGTCTCCTCATTTTTGCGGCCTCCCTGGGTTTGTTTCTATATATTAGGTAGAGCTGCTTTGACTCTGTGTCTTGGTAGAGAAAGTAAAATTTACATCATAAAAAGGGAATAAAGAGGGCAGAATGGAGTAAGAGAAGGGAAGTGTATAGTATTAGGTTTAAAAAGAAATTTTGAGAGTATATAAATAAAATAGAAAGAAAAGGGGGAATAAAACTAAATAAGTAATTAAAAAAATAGGAACCAAATTAGAGAAAGAGATCCACCATAGCACTATAAATAATAACAAATGAGCTAAAATTAGTATAGGTGGGATGGGAATAAGAGGTAAAAAAGAACGAAAGAAGAGCTTAAGAGATATCTAGAGGAAAGGGAAGTGATTTTGATGATAAAGGAAGAGGGAATACTAAGAATGAGGGATGAAAACCAGGCTAAGACTGGGAAAAATTAAAATTTGAGACAAAAAAAGAATGTACTGGATGAAGACAGAATGGATTAGGAAAGGGGAATGGTATAATTTGATAGCTGAAATACAAAAGTAGTGAAAATCTAGAGAGAAAATTGAAAAAATACTACCCTATCCAAAACCAATGAGCAGAGATTGCTAAAGGTGGAGAGAGAATGCAGGTATTTTAAGAGCAGGAAAAAGAATGTGAGATGATCATTGACAAGAAAATTGGTATTGAGGTGGTGGGCAGGGGAGAAATTGTAAGAGTGCATAATGGAAACAAGTTGTAGCAAAAGAGAAAGCAAAATTTAAATCGAAAATAGAAAAGAGGAAAGTAAAATTGGGTAAGACAAGGGAAGAGCAAAATATGAGAATGAAATAAACTGTAATATAAAATCTAGTGACAATACGCATAAACTTAAAGGACAAGAAATGAAAATTAAAAAACTATGCAGGAAAGAAAATATCGCAAATCATGGAGAAGACCACGGTGGGTTTTGTCTCAGTAGCATCTAGAATTTACCACTGTTTTTTCTTTCTGGATCTGCCTCTGGTGATGTCAGATGTTGACCCTGTCTGACATTAGGCAGCCTGTTCAAGACTTCCTGGGATCTACTGTCTGTGGCTGTCTCCTTCAGTTGTTAATCCAGTCACTCTGCACTCAGCAGTCAGGCTTAAGCACCATAGGGCAGGGCAGAGTCCCTCCTGGGGCCAGGGCTACTGTGTTCCCTCAGGCTGCTGCTGCTCAGAGGGGAGTGGTCAGCCTGAGCTAGATACCTCCTGCAGTATGGAAGATGACTCAGTACCAGAACCTTGGCAACTGCTCTCTCAGTTTTCTATCCAAAGCCTCCATCCCCAGTCCCTCCTCAAGTGTCTCTAGTCCACTCTTACCCTCACCCTTTACCGGCGCCCAGGGTAAGTGGCTACATATGAAAATTTATGCACTGGCTCTTTAAACAGCTCTTTGCATCCCCAGATATCTGTCTCTGGCAGAAAGAATACCCTGCTGCTTTTCACAACTGGATGCTATATGTTAACTTTTTGGGCTCTGGTGCTGTAGGCTGGGGAACCCAGCTTGGGGTTTAGAACCCACACTTCTCAGGGGGATCCCCCTGGCTGCTTAAATGTCCCTCTGGCACTTCAGCAGCCCTCCATGAGCACCCAACCATCCCTCTTGCTCCGCAACCATACTCTTATCAGTCCCATTGTGTCGAAGCTGTTTCTTCTGTCTGTATGTGGGTATAAACCTTCTCTCTTGCAATTGTTCAGTTTTTTATTTCAGATGATTTCTCCACCATTTACTTGTAATTCCAGATCAGTCATGGGATGTTAACGTAACTTCCAAGTACTCCTCTGCCATCTTGATCTTCCCATCCATGTTTTCTTTTGTCTTTAATCTGCTCTGGTAGTCTACAAATTGTTATGGAAAAAGCAGAAAACCATATATATATATATTTTTTATTATGAACCAAAGCAGTTTGTATCATTGTTCTGGTAGTCTGTATTTATGCACATTGCCTTTCTTGCTTAGCTTCCCTTGATAAATTTCAAGGGACCCATAGTGTGCTTTTTATAACTAGATTAGAGGTTGAAAAAATACCAGTTAATTTTCTGTTCAGTAGTTTGGTCAAACTTGCTGATCTTGTTAGTAACTTTGTTTGTTTTCCTTTTTAGTTAGCATTTCCTCTGACACAGGAAAACCACCCTCATAAGATAACTAATTTTATTGTTAAGCATGTAAATGAGGGTATGATTTATTAAACTCTTTTAATTTAACATCAGAAGGACAGAAGTTGGAGAAGACAGTTTAGTAAAGGGAATATTACATATTTTAACTTTCTTTAATTCCATTTGTTTTTCAGATTAGATTTTTAAGAATTGTAATTCTTACAATCAACCACATCAGTCACTTATTTCTTTCATTTGAGAAAAAGAAATGAGTAAGTAAAAATGTATAGACATTAAAGAATAATCTAAGGATTACAGTTTTTTACTCCACAGTTTCTTCTTTCATAAACATGGCTTCATCTTTTCTCTTTTTCATAGCACATAATGTGGACCAATGCTTACTCTTCTTCCCCATCCCTGTTTACTTCTTTAGTTGTGTCTTATTTTTGTATTTGGTCATTAATTGTTACTACCGTAAATAGTTAGTTTAATTTGACATTTCCTTTGATTTCATAATATACAAACTAAAACAGAAGTGAAATAGACCTTACTGGTTTCTATTTATAACACGAGGGACCTGCTTGTGTTATAAAACCATCAGCCTTCTATTGTGACATTCATGATCCAAAAACATATTCTTTTGGAAAAAGTAAGCAAAAGTAGGTGTGGCTATCACTAGTCCTAAAAATACATTTTGATTTCTTTTCCTTAAAGAACGTCAGAATCTTTTACAAGTTTATCTCTAAATCCTTAAGCCTCACTATGTTGATTTGTATAACCTGTGGCGTAGTAGAGCAAGGATTGAAGCAAGACATTTTACTCAGAGGCTATTAAATTGAAAAGGGTTAGTCAAAGTTTAGCCTAACAGGTCAGACTTGACCTGATAAATTACATTCAATAACTTACTCAACTGCGTTAAGTCCCATTATTTCACCTAAATGGCCTGGTCATCAGGAGATACTTCTAGTCAGCCTTGGGATAATACTGAATTTGTAAAGCTAAAGGTATTCAGAGGATACCGGTTCTGGCCAAGATGGATTCATAGGCAGAGACTCTTCGCTTCCTCACACAACCAAAAGGATAACAACCAATTTAAAAACAAAAAACCATCAGAACTGCCAGAAAATCAAACTGCGTGGAAGTCCAACAACTAAAGAGTTAAAGAAACATTTATCCAGACTGGTAGGAGGGGTGGAGACTGGAGCAGAGGGGACATGCAGCGGGGTAAGGCAGCGGACCACACAAGCATTGCCACATTTGCGTGCGGATAAACCGGGAAGAATAACAGGAGATCGAGACACAGCATGAAACCCAGGATTTCAGTACAGGAAACTAAAGGCTCAAAACTTCTGGCTGTAAAAATCTGTGGGGGTTGCAGGAGCGGGAGGAACTCCCAGTCTCACAGGAAAATCTGTTGGAAAGGCCCATGGGGTTCTAGAAAATACATAAACCTACCTGTTCGCAAATCAGCACCCGAAAGGGCACAATCCACTTGTAGGAAGTGTGATGGAAAGTGGGGCAAGAGGTAAGCAAGCAGCATTGTTCCCTTTCTGACCCCTCCCTGACATACAGCGCCACAACGCAGCAAAGTGGGTGGACCCACCCTAGTGAATACCTAAAGCTCCACCCCTTACATCATAACAGGTGCTCTAAGACAAAGGAATATGGCCCAAATGAAAGAACAGATCAAAACTCCAGAAAAGAAATAAACATCATAAAAAAGGAGATAGACAACCTGATAGATGGACAAACTATCTGATGCAGAGTTCAAAACACTGGTAATCAGGATGCTCACAGAATTGATTGAGCTCAGTCGCAAAATGAAGGAAGAAATGAAGGCTATACAAAGTGAAATAAAGTGAAGGGAAGGAAACCAGGACTCAAATCAGCAATTTGGAACAAAAGGAAGAAATAAACATCCAACTGGAACAGAATGAAAAAAAAAGAATTCAAAAATGAGGAAAGGCTTAGGAACCTCCAGGACAACTTCGAACGCTTGAACATCCTAATCATAGGGGTGCCAGGAGGAGAAGGTGAAGAGCAAGAATGGAAGACTTACTTGGAAAAATAATGAAGGAAAACTTCCCCATCTGGCAAAGGAAATAGATTCCCAGGAAGTCCAAGGTGCCCAGAGGGTCCCAAAGAAATTGGACCCAATGAGAAACACACCAAGACACATCATAATTAAGTTACCTAAGATCAAAGGTAAGGAGAGAATCTTAAAAGCAGTAAGAAGAAAGGAGAGAGTCACCCACAAAGGAGTTCCTATAAAATTATCAGCTGATTTCTCAAAAGAAACCTTACAGGCAAGAAGGGGCTGGAAAAAAGTATTCAGAGTCATGAAAGGCAAGGACCTTCATCCAAGAATACTCTATCCAGCAAAGCTATCATTTAGAATTGAAGGGCAAATAAAGTGCTTTCCAGGTACCGTAAAGTTAAAGGAGTTCATCATCACTAAGCCCTTATTATATGAAATGTTAAAGGGATTATCTGAGAAATAGAAGAAGATCAAAAACTATGAACAGCAAAATGACAACAAACTCACAACTATCAACAACTGAACATACAAAACCAAAAACAAACTAAGGAAACAACTGGAACAAGAACAGAATCACAGAAATGGAGATCACATGGAGGGTTATCAGTGGGGAGGGGAAGAGGGAGAATGGAGAGAAAGGTACAGGGAATAAGAATCAAATGGTAGGTACAAAATAGATGGGGGAGGTTAAGGAAAGCATAGGAAATGAAGAAGCCAAAGAACTTATATGTATGACCCATGGACATGAACAAGGGGGTCAGGGGAAAGCTGGTGGGAGGGGGTTGCAAGAGGAGGGGAATAAAGGGGAGAACAAAATGGGACAACTGTAATAGCATAATCAATAAAATATACTTAAAAAATAAAAATAAAAGATGTGATCTATGAGATATCATCAGAAAGATTAATTTGCAAGTTATTGGAGTTCCAGAAAGGGAACAGAGTGATAAGGGGACAGAAAACTTATTTAAAGAAATAATAACTGAGAACTTACCCAGCCTAGGGAGAGATTTGGATATCACAGTTTATGAAACTTGTAAGTCATAAACAAAATTACCTAAATAAATTTTCTCCTCACTATTCAACATAATATTGGAAGTCCTAGCTAGAACAGTTAGACAAGGAATAGAAATAGAAGGCATCAGAATTAGAAAGAAATAAAACTGTCTCTATTTGTAGATGATATGATTTTATATTAGAAAATCCTAAAGAAACTACAAAAAAAAAACCCTGTTAAATATAATCAACAAATTCAGTAAAGTTCTAGTATACAAAATAAACATACAAAAATAATTTGTATTTCTGTATATTAACAACAAATTATCTGAAAAGGAAATAAAGAAAACACTCCATATTTACAATAGCATTAAAAAAAATAAAATACTTAAGATATATACTTTAATCGAGATGAAAGATCTCTACATTGAAAACTGTAAGACATTGGTGAAAAAAATTGAGGAAGGCACCAATAAATATAAAGATATCCTATATTCATAGACTAGAATAAATAATATTGTTAAATGCCCATTCTATCCAAAACCATTATAGATGTAATGCAGTTACTACGAAGATTCCGATGGCATTTTTTATTTTAGGTTTGAAGTGTACATTTCTTTTTTTGAAATTAACTTTATTGGGGTGACATTGGTTAATAAGATCAGATATGTTTCAAGTGTACATTTCTATGATACATGATCTATATGTATATATTGCATTGTGTGTCCACCTTCAACAGTCAGATATCTCCCATCACCATATATTTGGTCCCCTTTAACCAATAGCATTTTTTACAGAAGTAGGGGGAAAGAAACCTTAAGATTTGTATGAAACCACAAAAGATCCTGAATAGCCAAAACAACCCTGAGAAAGAACAAAACTGGAGACATCATACTTCCTGATTTCAAACTATATTATAAAACTTTACTAACCCAGTGTGGTACTCACATAAAAACGGATACTTAGGTTAACAAACAGAATCAAGAGCTCATAAATAAATCCATGCATATACAGTCAATTAATTTATGACAAGAGAGCCAATAATACTCCATGGAGAAAGGATAGTTTCAATAAATGGTGTTGCGGAAACTGGACAGCCACATGCAAAAGAATGAAACTGAACCACAATCTTACACCATATACAAAAATGAACTCCAAATAGATATTAGATATTCAAAGTAAATAATTCATGCAATCAAAATCGATTAAAGACTTGAAAGTAAGACCTGAAACTAGAAGAACCCTAGAAGAAAACACAGAGGGTAGCTCCTTGACATCATCTTGGCAGTGAGTTTTTGGATTTGACACCGAAAGCAAAGGCAATAGAAGCAAATCAGCCCTGACCAGGTGGCTCAGTTGGTTGGAGCCTAGTCCTGTACACTGAAGGGTTGCGGATTCGATCCCCAGTCGTGACGCATAGAGGAGACAACAAGTTCGTGTTTCTCTCTCACATTGATGTGTCTTTCCTACCTCCACCACCCCCCCCCCATCTTAAATCAATAAACATATCCTGGGGTGAGAATTTTTTAAAAAACAAATATAAGTGGGACTACATCAAACAAAAAGCTTCAGTACAATGAAGGAAACCATCTCTAAAATGAAAAGTAACTTAATGGGAAAAATATTTGCAAATTATGTATCTGACAAGGGGTTAATAACCAACATATATAAAGAACTCATACAACTTAATAATGAAAACAAAAAACCAATAATTAACCCAATTAAAAATTAGCAGAGATCCCTAATTGGTGTGGCTCAATTGGTTGGACGTTGTCCTACAAAGCAAAAGGTAACCAGTGTGATTCCCAGTCAGGGCATATGCCTGGGTTGTGGGTTCAGTCTCCGGTCAGGGTACGTACAAGAAGTTACCAGTCAGTGTTTCACACACATCGATGTTTCTCTCCCTCTTTTCCTCCCTTCCTTCCCATCTCTCTAGAAATAAAATATTTCTTAAAAATGAGCAAAGAACCTGAAGAGGCATTTTTCCAAAGAAGATATTCAAATAGCCAGCAAGATTAAAAAAGGTGCTCAGCATCACTAAATCACTGAGAAAATGCAAATCAAAACCACCATAAGGTACCACCTCATGTCAGTTACAGTAGCTTTCATCAGAAAGACAAGCAATAACATGTGATGACAAGGATGTGTGGAGTAAAGGGAATCCTTGTGCACTGGAGCAAATGTAAATTGGTGCAGCCACTATGAAAAACAGTATGGAGGTTCCTCCAAAAATTAAAAATAGAACTACCATAGGCTCTGGCAAGTCCACTTCTAGGTATATATCCAGAAGAGATGAAGTCACTGTGAAATCGCTTTTAAAAAAATATCTGTATCCCCATGTTCATTGTGACATAATTTACAGTAACCAAGATATGGAAATAACTTAAGTGACCATTAGTAAATGAATGGATAAAGAAGTTGTTGTAGTTACATCCAAAGGAACATTATTTAGCCATAAAAAGGAGGAAATCCATCTATTTGTGACAACGTGGATGGCCTTTGAGGGCATTAAATAAGTCAGAGAAAGACAAATGCTGTATGATTTCACTTATATGTTTAATCTGAAAAAACTAAATTCATAGAAAAGAGATCAGATATATGGCTACCAGAAGTGTGGGGCATGGGGAAATTGGGTGATAGTGGTCAAAAGGTACAAACTTCCAGTTATAAGATTAATAAATACTGGGGATGTAATATACAACATGACTATAATTAACACTGCTATGTGCTATGAAAGTTGCTAAGAGAACAAATCCTAAAAGTGTTCACCACAAGGAAAAGAAATTTTTGGTGTTATATGAGATGATGGATGTCATCTAAACTTATTACAACAATCATTTCACAATATATGTATGTCTAGTCATTAGACCTTATACCTTAAACTTATATAGTGTTGTATGTCAATTTTATTTCAAAAAAACCTGAAAATTAAAAAGGAAGTCCTTTCTAAGAAACTTTAAAATAAAACTGTCAAAAATCAGAAACAAATGGAGACTCTTAGAAGCAACAAGAGAAAACAAGTTTATTTACAAGAGAATCCTCATGAGACTGTCAGTGGATTTCTCAGCAGAAACCCTGCAGACCAGGAGAGTGGGATGATGTATTCAAAGTACTGAGAGAAAGAGACCTTCTAACCAAGAATACTTCACCCTCCCAAGTTGTCTCTGAGAGGTGATTGAGACATAAAGACTTTCTCAGACAAACAAAAGCTGAGGGAATTCATTACCACTAGACCTACCTTACAGGAAGTGCTGAAAGGAGTTTTTCAAGCTAAAATGAAAGTATGCTAATTAGTAACATGAAAATACTCAACATACTGGTAAAACAAAGTACATAATCAAATTCAGAATACTCTAATACTGTGTATATGGTGGTATGTTAACTGTGATACGTGCTAGAAGTCTGAAATTAAAGAACAAGTGTATTAAAAATAACTACAGCAATTTGTTAATGAATACATGGTATAAAAATAAGTAAAATGTGACATCAAAAACCGTAAGAGGAAGGGATCTCAGCAGGGAGAAGACCAGGAGGTGGTCCAGAGCATGAAAGCTCAGTACCTCCTGGGAGGGAAGTCTTCAAATTATTCCCTGCTGCACAAAAACTATAATGATAAATGTTAACAACTAAAAAGTGAAAAAAACCCATAAAGCTGGAATAAGAGTTTTCATATGTGATCAAAGTTCAGTTGTTTCAGCTTAAAATAGAGCTATGTTTTATTTAAGCCTCCCCATAATCATAAAGCAAAAACTTACAATAGATTCTCAAAAGATAAAGAGATAGATATCAAAGCATACCACTATGGAAAATCGTCAGCTCTCAAAGGAAGGCAGCAAGAGAGGAAGAAAGGAACAAAAGAACTACAAAACAACCAGAAAATATGAGTAAGGTCGCATTAGTAAGTCCCTGCTTGTCATGATTACTCCAAATATAAATGGATTGAATTCTCTAACCAAAAGATATAGAGTGGCTGAATGGATAAAATAATGAAACCCAACAATATACTGCCTGCAAGAGACTCGCTTTGGCTTTAAGGAAACATACAGACTCATTGTTGAGGAATGAAAATAGATATTCCATGCAAGTAGAAACCAAATGAGAGCAGCAGTAGTTATACTTATATCAGACAAAACAGACTACCCAAAAGCAGTAACTAGAGACAAAGAGGTCATTATTTAATGGCAAAGGGATCAATTCATCAAGAAGATAAAACAGTTGTAATTATATATGCACCCAACATAGGGACGTCTAAGTATGTTAAGTAATACTAACAGATCTGAAGGGGAAAATAATGCAATAAGAGTAGGGTACTTCAATACCCCACTTTTAACAATTGGCAGATCTTTTAGAGGATCAGTAAGGAAACATTGGACTTGAACCAAAGTAGAAAGTCTTTTTTTATTTTCTTGTTATAAAATAATGCATGCTAATGTACTTAAATTCAGATATTTCATAAATATTTAAAGAGTGAAATGGAAACCATTTATAATCTTACCTAGATCTAATTATTTGTTGTATGAATATTCAGACTTCATCCTCTGTATCTTCACATAAAATTTTATCCACTTAGCAATAAGTACAGACATCTTTCTGAATCAGCTAATGTTGATCTACATCGTTATTTTCAATGGTAATATAATATTCCACTGAATGATATACCATGAATTTTTTTTCCCCTTTTGTTAAGAGTATGTTGTTTTCCGGTTCCTTTTATTTTCACTGTAGTGGTATATTGTGATGTTATTCCACCTCTGTTTTTACTGTTCTTCAAAGGAACAAATACATGTTGGTTTAAAACATTAGGTATTAACATTTTTGTTTTCCCTTGAAGTTCCATTTATTCTACACTGTAGGAAATAGATATAAATTATATCCCAGAAATACATAGTATCTGGTAGAGAATTTTATTTAACACATTTTGTCATTAAAACTATGAAATATTTGCTATGTCTCAGGCATTTTTCTAAAATAGACTTTCATAGACATTGTATTTATATTTTTAACTTGTAATTGTCTTTTTTAATGCAATTTTTATTGACATAAAAACAACATAAAATTTTCCATCTTAACTGTTTTAAAATGTGGAGTTCTATAGTGTTATATATGTTTACATTTATGTAAAACCGATATCCAGGGCTTTTTCATGCTGCAACTTTTCTTTTTCCCTTCCCCCACCCCTAGCCCCTGTTGGCCACCATTCTATTTTCTGTGTCTGTGAATTTCAGCACATTAGACACTTTATATAAGTGGAATCACGCAGTATTTGTCTTTTCGTGACTGGCTTAAATCATTTAGCAAATGACCATGTCGTGGCATGTGACAAGGCTTATATTTTTCAGTATATTTTTCAGCAAGAAATCTGAAGCTTTGAGATCAGCTTGGCGTACTTTATGTAATTCTGTTGTCAAGTTTGTTTTTGAATCGCTGATTGAATATTCAAAACTTTGAACTTTGCAAAAATATTTATAAGTATTTCTTCTTATATTTCACAGCATGGTAAAGAGTTTATGCCAGTTACTCGTCTATTTTGGGAATGCATAGATGAAAGCCATGAAAATCCGGAAATCATAATATATTGTGATATAATATAAAAGCCATATGAACAGGGTTCTGTGGGAGCTGAAAGAGAAAGAGGAAACCTGGGATTATTAAGGCAGGCGTCATAGACCCTCTAGCTGTATCTCTTGAAGGAAAATTAACAGAGCATTGACAGTACTCTTAATAGAGAAAATATAAGATAAAAAGTCACAGAGGCATGAAATATTAAGATGTATTTGAGGAACTCTCAGAAATTTAGTTCTTCTGGAGCAGAGAGTATTCTAAGTGAATGCTGAAGATAAAGCTGGAAGGGTGTTGGTATGCTACCAATAACAGTTTTTATCCTGTAGGCTCGGGCACAGGGAAGTGACATGATCCTATTCATATTTCAGGAAGATAATGCTGGCTCTGTTAAGGATGGATTGGAATGGGGACAGGTTAGAGTAGAAGACCGGTAAGGAATCATTGGACGGGTCCAGACAGGAATGCTCTCTAGATTTAAGAATTAAGCATACTCATAGAGCTTTAATAAAATAAATACCAATATATACATATCTGCCTTTTTACCTGTCACTCATGCTGTCCATAATTCTTTCCAGTCCATGAACTAACCAACTTTGAAATGTTTATTAAGAAAATGTCCCTATTTTGACAGACAGTAGTAGGAGCACCTGAACTTGAAGGCAGACTCTACAGCCGTGCTGTGGGTTTCAGGTTTCTCATGTAGGCAGCATGAGATCAACAGAGCACTATGCAAATAAGCCTCATAAGTAAATGACCTTTTTTCCCACCCAATACAGATTTCATCTCTCCAAAGAGGGTACCATTTGTTGCAACTAGTGTTTCTACCTTTTACCTGTATTACCAACTTAAAACTATCTCATGGGACATTCATATTATAGTAGCTTTGGTATTAATCTTTGTATTTTACAGTTTTTGGAACTTTGCTTCTCATTATTTTGATACAAAAATATTTGGTCATCATGCTCCTTTAATTTAAAATATTCCTATAAGCTACATCAGGAATACTGTGTTTAACATAAAAACTGCATGTTATTTCTTCCTCGATGCAGATTGTCTTGTAACAGTAGAGTTAGGTTAGTATTGCTACTAAGTCATAGTTTTAGGAAGTTACATAGCTGTTATCAGCTCATCACTTTCATCAATCATTTAGCTATCCTTTCTACCCTCTCTAAACATCTCTGTCATGCATCTTCTTCATTCTCTCCCTTCTAACGAAAGTCTCAGATGCTTTTATTTCATTCTTTACAATACTAGGAAAGATTAGCTTATCATGTAATTCCCATTATGTACTTTATATAACCTTAAATAATGCTTCTAATCTACATGCTAATATGCTGAAACAAACTATATTCTGGGGCTTATCTTTTAAATTATGGATTTCATATGTAAAAACATTTTTATCTTTTTAAAAATAATTATGTTGAAATAGTTTTATGAGACTGAAAGGGAGAATGTTCAGTTTGGAGGAGGGATAGTTTTGTTTTGTTTTTTTTAGGTAACCGATCCAGTCCTGTGGGTGATTGGTTTTCTTTGCTAATCATAACCTTACTTCCAGTGTGCAGTAGATTCTGTCAACATCTCAGTGGGGGGATATTTAATGTACTTTAAATATAACACTCTTTTTGCTTTGAGGCAAAAGGATATCGATCTCTCAAGAGGAGGAAAGGAAAGACTCTGGAACCATGTGGACATTTTCATTGAGAAATCTCTTCAAGTACATTTTGGTCATCATGTTGTAACAAAGCAAACGGTCCTTAGCCAAACTAATCTTGGGAAGTGAAACATCATATCTATTTAACTCTTAACTAAAGGTTAAAGATATAATTGAAGAGAAATATAAAGCCCAAAGTATAATTGGGTTTCTTCTTTATATCTTTGTTGTCACAGCCTGAGCTCTGTAGAACTAACATTTGTTAAGTGCCTAACATGTGTCAGATTCACAACTGTGGCAAAGATGTATTATTTTAAACTGTCTCCACTGGGAAGTTTAGGCATTTGTATCACTATTTTATAGATAAGGAAAATGAGGTTCAAGAAGCGCCTTGTCTCAGATCACCGAGTTAGTATAAGACAAAGTTGAAGTCCAAAGCACATGCTTTTTCTTATGCCTCATAGACGCCTCAAGTTAGAGGATTTTAATTAATTAATTAATTCTATTCTTTATAAAAATTTAAGCAATAGCAAAAAGGAGAAAGAAGAAAGCAAAAAACAAAAAAAGCCCAAACATCAACTGCTTAGGAAATGATTATGATATGTAATAGGTGAGTATTAAATCCTATCATATTTCTGTGCACATCTACAGAAGGAAGAATAAGGGGGAATTAATTAGGTGATAATAATGTGCATTTTCAATAAAATTAAATTTAATTTGACTTTAACAGAATGAACAAATGGGATTTCAGTTGAATATTTCTGTATTGTTTTCAGGAGAATTCCTAAAATATCCTCTCAAGGATAAGAAAAAAGATTGAGATTAGGGTTATGTTTTTCAATATGTAATCAGTATTAATTCACCCTATGTTCTAAATAATGAGGAAATTAACACTTTTTCTCACCAGTATTTAAAGACATATTTTCATTTCAGCTTCACCAAGCTTTATAACATTTACATTTGATTTTATACCTATAATTCCCAAATTTATGTAGCCTACATTCTACATTTAAATTTAGTGCTTATCACCTCTCCTTTATCGCATTTTCTCTTTACTTTTCTGAATTCTTCACTTTGACTTATGTTGTTTATTGGTTTTTATCTTTAGTTGGCTTTTTCAGGAAAGATTTGTGGACACTGGATTTTTCTTTTTAAAAACTTTTTTGTTTTTGCATGCTTGATAATGTTTATTTTGACATTATACTTGAAGAATTACTTAGCTGGTCATGAAATTATTGGATGTTTTTCTCCTAAGGTAGAGTGGGTGAATATTCCCTGATACCTTTCCTGTCCTCACCTCATCTGAAATCTGGTTGCTGCCTCCTCGCAGACACAGTGTAAGGGCTGGGGATTGACTTGAGCCTGCTCATCTATACCCTCAGGGATGCAGCGAGAAGGGACTTTGCTCAGCCAGGGCCCTACACAGCCTTTGTTGGAAGACCTGGGCTCATTTTATTTCTTCTGCAATTTTGATAAATGTGATTAATTTATTATAATAAACATGAATAGGGTTCAGTTCATTTGCAAAATTCTTTAGAATCCCTAGGAAACAACATTTCCTGGTAGTTTTTCTTGCCTGTTCTGAGGCTTCTATAGATAAACCTTTCTTTTGACTTTAATTTCTTGAGCTGTCAATTCACCCTTTTATCATTTTCTTCCTCCAAGTGTAGGGTGGTTACTGGGAATTCTCACAATTTTGTTACCCTTTTCCTGACCTTGGTATTGTTTCTGGGATTAGAACACAGTTAAGAACTTCTCCATTTCCCACCAGAATATTTCTTGTGTTTTCTTACCTGCAGCTGAAGTTGAGATTATGTCCTTTGTCTTGTTTGGTTTCTGCAGGTGAGGATTCTGCAGGCTTTTACTGTGTTTTGTTTACTTTTTCTGAGTATTAGGAAGGAAATTCTGAAATCTTCTACCTTTAGGCAAAGTTGCTAAATTTAACTTTAAAGGCATTCTAAGAGAATACAAAGCATATAACCCAGTGTGCAAGAAAATGTTACAAATGGGCTTCAGGTATGGACCGAGAGCAGGTTCATCTTTTTATCTCAGTTTTCTATAGAAATAGTGTCATTTTCTATGTGTTCTACGGTGTAAAAATTGTTGGGGAACACTGGTCTAAACTTCAGGACCTAAAACCCACATGTTTTGCTCTTTTAACAACAGAAAATTTGTTTTGGACGTGGATTGCCTAAAATACATTATCTACATTTCTATAGCCCTTTCCTTTTCTAGGATTGAAAACTTTGTGTCTTAAGTTAGAATAATTAATAATAGAAGATGAGACTCATAATGCAGGTTCTGTAAAATACTTGTCTTCTTTTTTTAATTTTAATTTTTTGATTTTTTAAAGAGAGAAAGGTGGACAGAAGACAGAGAGAGAGAGAAATCAATTTGTTGTTCTACTTACTTATGCATTCATTGGTTGATTCTTGTATGTGCCCTGACCAGAGATCAAACCTACAACCTTGGTGTATTGACGCTCTAACCTGCCAGGGCCCACAATTCTTGTTTTTTTAAGTTGTACATTTTAAGTGTTTGTGGAATACGATTATATCCAAAATTTAACACAAGTCTTGTCGATTCAACAGATGTTTATTGAATTCCTATTATAGATACTAAAAGAGATATCTAAATATACTAAAGCATGACCAAGATCAAAAATAAGGGTATATACGTAAAGCTACTTGTGTGTGGCCATACGTTCCCATTCATATATCAACTCAATTCAAGCTGTGCTATGCAGCTAGCCCTGTAATGTACCACGGATAAAGGTAGCACACAGTTTAAGATTACCAGGGACAGCTTCTAGGAGGTCATGATATCAGAAAAGGATTTCGAAAGCTGGATAGCAGCTGATAAGACATGGAGAGTTACAAGAAATCTGGCAACATTGGAGCATAAATTAGAATAAGATAATAAAAGAGAGAGTTATAATCAGTTCCTGCACTAAGGCCTATGTACCATGCTAAAGAATTTGGTCTTTATCCTCTATGTTAGTTATCTATTGCTAAATGACAAATTATCCCAAACTTAGTGGGTAAAATCAATTATTTCCCCAGTTCCTGAGAGTTGGGAATTCAGTAAGCCCCTAGCTGTGTGCTTCAGGCCCAAACTTCTCACAAGGTTGTACTTAAGATATCAGCTGGGGCTGCAGTCACCTGAAGCGATATTGTGGCTTCAGGAGCTGTGGTTCGGATGGCTCACTCACATGGCTATTTGCAGGACACCTCGTTTCCTCACTGAATGGGCCTCTGTCGGGCGGCTCACAGGATGGCAGCTGGCTTTCTGCAGAGCTAGTGATCCAGGAGGGAGAGCACTGAAGACAGAAGCCACAGTATCTTTCATAACCTTATCTTAGAAGTGTTATACATCCCTTCATTCATCTTCTGTTGATCTATGCTATACCAGATCAGCACTGGTCAAACGTAGAAAAAGGCATGAAAAGGGTGTGAATCACCAGACTGCGAGGATCTCTGGGGGCCATGTGGGGGGCTATTAAATATTTTGAGCATATACAGGATTAGGTAAAAGTAGGTTTATATTTGTCCATACAGAAAATAATACAATAATTAATAAATAATAATAATACAAGAATAAACTCTGTTTTGTGTGCTCACAACTGTAACCTTACTTTTTCCCCACCTTGTTTGTGATCTCCGTATTTGTGTTTTTATATATGGATCTGCTGTGGAGAATGAGGTGTAAAGAACAAAATTAAAGTCACGATACTGTAGTAATCTAGAGTTGTAGAAGTCCTGAAATAAAACACTGCTTATGAGGTCTAAGAGATTTTTTTACAAATATTTAAAATAGAAAAAAGGCATAATTTATTGGTTATTGATTGGATGTGGTGAGTTAGGAAGTAGTAGAGTTCAGGATGCCTGTTAGGTGCATGCTAATGCGGTCCTCTGAGTATAGTAGGACATTAAGATAGAACTTGCCCTGCCTGGTGTGGCTCAGTGGGTTGAGCATCAGCCTATGAGTCAAAAGGTTGCTGGTTCAATTCCCAGTCAGGGCACATGCCTGGGTTGCGGGCCAGCTCCCCAGTTCGGGGTGTGCAAGAGGCAACCAGTCGATGTTTCTCTCACACATCAGTGTTTCTCTCCCTCTCTTTGTCCCTTCCTCCCCCTCTCTAAAAATATATAAGTAAAACATTTTTAAAAAAAAGTCCAATAGACCATTGGTAAGAGTGTGAAATGAGAGGAGTGCCCTAGGTGGGACACTAGGGAATTCCACATGTGGGGGAGGGGAAAGGATCCAGCAAAGAAGACGAAGAAATAATATGAGTTAGATAGTAAAAGATAGTAAACCAGGAAAGTGTAATTTTTACAGAAGCCAAGAGAGAATGTAATGTTGAAAAAATGAGGGACTATAGTTAACCTATAATCATAAAATATAAAGCTTAGTGAACCCCTCAAGTATAGCTTGAAAAACCTAAATTAAGTGCTTTAATTTAGTTAGTTAGCATGGTGACCCTAACCTCAGTGTGCAAACAGAATTTGAGTAATTTTTTCAAGGTAGTATTATTAGGATCTAATGATTCCCTTCTGATCGCCCCCTTCAAAATATACACATATGCAGATGAACATGCATGTACACACTCACACTCACAGAGCCCACGTAACTTTATAAGACAAAATAAGCTGCTTCTTTACCCCTCCCCCATGTAATTATAATGGACTATAACAGGAGTCAGAAAGTTTTTTCTGTACGGGGCCAGATAGAAAATATTTTAGGCTTCATAGGACTTCCAGTCTCTCTGATAACGTCACAACTTTGTCATTGTAGTGTAAAAGCAACTGTAGACAATATGTAAATAAGTACATGTGGCTGTGTTTCAGTACAACTTTATTTGCAAAAACAGGTGGTACAACTTGGAATATATCCAAAAGAATTGAAAGGAGAGACTCAAACAGATACTTGCGCCCCAATGTTTAAAGCAGCATTATTCACAGTAGCCAAAAGGTGGGAACAGCCCAGGTGTTCATCAGCCGAGAGGGATAAACAAAATGTGATGTGTTCAGACAATGGAATATTACTTAGCCTTACAAAGAAGTGAAATTTTGACACATATTACAGTATGGATGGACCTTATGCTGAGTGAAATAAGTGTGACACAAAGGAAAAATATTATCTGAGGTACTTAGAGTAGGCAAATCCATACAGACAGAAGGTAGAATAGAGGTTACTAGGGACTGGGGGAGTGGGGAATGGAGAGTTTTTGTTTAATAGATACAGAGTTTCTATTTTAAAATATGAAAAAGTTCTAGAAATGGATAATGTTGGCAACTGTACAACATTGTGAATGTACTTAATGCTGTTGAATTATACACTGGTAAAATGGTAAAGTGATAAACTTTATGTTGTATGTATTTTACCACAGTTAAAATGTATAATAATAGTAATAATAATCAAACACAAACTAAAAAAAAATTAGGCAACAGGGTAAATTTGGCTCTGTTTATCAGTCCCTGGATTTCATTAAATCTTAAATGACTTTAATATTTTATTTCATACAACTTTGAAAGACATCATTTCTAATAAGCTAGAGCTCCTGTTACACATTAAACGTTTATGTTCTCTCTTTATACGTGTATCTAAAAGTCTTAGATTTTACATACTACCAGCTTACCTGCATGCTAGAATCTGTAACAATAAGTGGTCTGGGTGAGAAGTGGGCTTGACTGGCAAGAGTAGGTTCGTCTGTCTGTCTATCTATGTATTTAACTGTAGAAATCACTAACACTGGAAGAGCATCCAAAGGGTTTTCCTTACACCTGTCAGAATGGCTATCATCAATAAATCAACAAACAAGAAGTGCTGGCAAGGATGTAGAGAAAGGGGAACCCTTTTGCACTGTTGGCGGGAATGCAGACTGGTGCAGCCACTGTGGAAAGCAGTATGGAGACACCTCAAAATATTAAGAATGGATCTACCATTTGACCCAGCGATCCCACTTCTGGGAATATATCCGAAGGAACTCTAAACTCGAATTCGAAAAACAATGAGCAGCCCTGTGTTCATTGCAGCATTATTTACAATCGCCAAGATATGGAAGCAGCCTGAGTGTCCATCAGTAGGTGAGCGGATAAAATAACTATGGGACATTTACACGATGCAGTACTACTCGGGTATAAAAAAGGAGAAAATTTTACTCTTTGCAACAGTATGGATGGACCTGGAGAACATTATGCTAAGTGAAATAAGCCAGTCAGAGAAAGACAAATAGCATATGATTTCACTCATATGTGGAATCTAATGAACAAACCGAACTAACAAGCAGAACAGAGACTAACTCATAGACAGCAGGATGACAGCCAAGGGTGGTAGGGGGTGTTGAATGAAAAGGAAAGGGAACTCGTAGACATGGACAACAATGTAGTGATCACAAGGGGTGAGGATTATAAGGGTACTAAATGGTAATGGAAAAATTCAATAAATTTATCTTTAAATTAAAAAACGGGTTTCCTTAGATGAAAACCTGCCCTTGCTACAGACACTTGAGAACTGGTCGAAGGTGCTAGGCTAGCTCTTGGTGGAGCAAGACAACAGCAGAGTCAACAGATGCTCCTGTAGGGAGGGAGCTGAGGCCCAGTTTTCCGAAAGCTGTGGAGAGGGCACCTGATGGATGCATACACAGCTTCCCTAGCACAGGCAGCAAGTGATGGCCAGGTTTCTGGCTGCACAGCTACAGCTGCTGAGCAGGGTGCTCAGAATAAAGGGTTGACACCACAGCAGGTGACTTTAGAAGAAGGGGAATACTGTGGAGAGAAGACTGTGCCAGGGGCCCCCCTGGCACTGGGGTTTCTAGACCTTTGTGGGAATGAGGAAACGGGAGAGAGGTTCAGAGAGTACCCTCTGGGTCCAGTTGTGCATGAGAATGCTGGAGGGCAGAACGCCCATAAGAACAGTCTGTCCAGGTCAGGCGCCACCCTGAGCGTAGGCTCTGCAACAGATGGCAGAGGCCACTGGAAGGGGGGCCTTATCAATGCAGCACCTGCAACAGGAGCCGTAAGCACTATTCAGATGTGGCGAAACATCAGACCATTTATTCTGCGGAGAAACCCTATGAATGGAGCGACTGCGAGAAAGCCTTCATCCACAGCTTACATGTCGTCAGGCACCAGCGAAGTCACACTGGGGAGAAACCATACATTTGTAATGAGTGTGGGAGCACTTTCAACCAGAGCTTCAACCTTATTCACTATCAGAGAGTTCACACCTGAGAAAAACCTTATGAATGCTGAGTAGGGCAAGATCTTCAGTCAGGTCAGAGGCTATTAAGCACCAGAGAATCCACCCTGGAGAGAGACTATTAATACAGGAAATGTGGGAAAACCTTCGTTCACCTTCAGATGCGGTCTGGAAGTTACTCTAGTGTATAGGAAACAGAGTGTGTTGTGTCATTTGTTTATCTGATAGATGACAGGTGTCCAACCTTTTGGTGTCTCTGGGCCATGCTGGAAGAAGAAGAGTTGTCTTCGGCCATACATTGAATACACAAACAGTAATGAAAACTGAGGAGCAAAACAAAGATTTTAAGTAAATTTACAATTTTGTGTTGAACCGCATTCATAGCCATCCTGTACCTTGGGTTGCACACCCCTGGTTTTGAGGGTTTTGTTTTTTGTTTTTTTTAGACTTTGAGAATAGTATTTTATACTCCAGTGTTTAAATAGTAATAGAATTGAGACAAATGCTATTACTCATTTTTATTCATCTTTGTCAAGACTCTTGACAGTTTTCAGATGTATGTCTTGAAATATGTCATCAAAATAGTAAGATACATATATTAGTGCTAGGTACTTTCTCAAAGTGTTCTTAACTTATTAGTCAATTTCAAGTACACCCAAATCAAAATTAATGCTTTGAAAAAGAAAATTGAGATAATGTAGTAATTTCTATGTGAAGAAAGGCTGTAAAACCCAAATGTGTCTATTTTGATGGCCTTTAAAATATATTTCCTACAAAATAATAAATGTTTTGTATTTGGTATCAATTTTCACATTACCAACAAGAAGTATCCTTTTTGCAACCAGGTTAAGAATTCAAGGCTTATGTAGAAATAAACACTTTTTAAAATGCCATTTTCTCATAGATCCCTGCATCCAGTTGATTCTCTAGAGTGTGATTCATCTCAGTGTATTTTATACAGTGTTTCTTTACACTGAATGGCAGGCTGCAAAGGTTTGTGTCATTTCCTAGTGAGAAACAACTCTGTGACCATCGTAAATGATCTGCCACTGCCTCTTCCTGTTTTGGATGTCTGTTCTAGTAAGACAGATGCAACAAGTATGCCGCAGAGGTCATTAGGAAGAAACATGTTTGCATCTGTTTTTTTACAGAAGTTTTAATATATATTAAGTAAAGAACTTTTGTTACTGAATTTTTTTAGAAAACTTGTTGGATGGTATGGTCAATGATGAAGAATCAACTTAAGGAAAAAAAATGTCTTACAGCATAATATGACAAGATTTCCTACTCAGGACCTAAAAAAACCTGTGTCCCTTGAGATATACAAGAGATCACATTGTCATCCAAATGTAGTTTGTAGCCACTGAGAATTCCCGTAGTCATTTCTTTCTCCTCTTTTTGATTGACTAGAAAGCTTTGAGCTTTTATGTGTTTATGATTGGATTATTGTAGTTTACCTTGACCTCCAATTGCCATGCTCACATTTTTTAATACCTTGGATTGTCTACATTCCATTTCAATGATTTGGGAAGGTGTGAAGAAGCTAATGAGCTAGACTCCATATTTTCTGTTGGCCGCTTTCTTATTTTAAAGGAATGTAGTGAAACACTGCAGCTTTTTGTGTCTCTTTTTGACCAGAAAACGTAACGATTAATCGAGTAGGTCTTTTTTTCCCCAAGATTTTTGTTTGTTTGTTTGTTTATTTATTTGGGGGGGGAAGGGAGGGAGAAAGAGAGGGGGAGAAACATCAATGTGAGAGAGAAACATCAATCAATTGCCTCTAGTTTGTGCCCATTCCCTCATACAAGACCAAATCCACAACCTAGGCATGTGCCCTGACCGGGAATCAAATAGGCGACCTTTCACTTTGCGGAACAATGCCAACCATGATGCCCAACCAACTGAGCCACACCAGTCAGGCCAATCATGTAGGTCTTTATTGAGTAAAAGTAAGTTTGCCTCATTTGTACCCCTGAGGATCAGGGCATTGGTGCAGTTCTATGGTCGTAATAGAGAGTTAACAACACTTCTGTTTCCCCAGGGCTTCCACAAATAAGAAGAAGCGTAAAACAGTATTAGTATGTGACTGGCCCGTGGCATGGATGCCTCAATAAATCCAAAATGAGAATGATTAGGATTAGTGGGTTTTGTCTAGCTAAAAACTGTTTGGTATCTTGGCTTAAAAGTACTCCTTTTTGATAACTAGGAATGTGGTTTAGTTTGTTTTAGCACTCTAAGAATTTTATTCAAATTGCTGAGGACATAAAAGATAGCTTGGCAGTTATATTTAGAGCTTTATGTAAAAAGCCCTTAGGAATTCAGCAAACACATAACTTTTACAACTGGTTATATTTTCAGTTCCCCTGAACAAGAGTATGGAACTATGGCCAATCGTGGTTTCAAGTACAGATAATATCTACATAAATTGCACAGATTGCAAGGTACGCCTTCAAGCCCAGGGAATGCCTTTGCAAGCCTGTACCCAGGATCACTCCTATTAATGATCCTTATTGGGTTATCTAGAGGTTCACTGTCCTTTGCTTTTTATTTTAGGTACCAGAATGTGCTCTTCTTGGTTTATGACTTTTAAAGGCTGGGAGAAGGGTTAAGAGGGAAATTTGACAATGGAGAACATTATTTTCTTAAGTGGGTAAATAAAGTCAGGGAAAAACAGAGGACAAAGGAGAAAAGAGGAAGAGATGCATTTAAGTTTATTCTATAGTTCTGTCACTGTAATAATTCGTTCAGAAGGGATGGCTTTAGTATTTAGTGTTAAAAGGAACAGGCCTGCAGCAGGTATACGCCAGCACTGACAAACAGTGGTGGATTGAGACCTATTGTATTTTTTAAGTGATTCCATGGCTGTCCAGGTGTCCTGATTTAAAAGCTGCTTCTTGAGTCAGGAAATTGTATCTTGTTCTGAGGTTTACTGTAATAATGTACACAGTCCTAGGGGATGGTACTGCTGGCTCCATGAATCACTTTACAAGCTGGCTGTCCTGGCCCAAGCCCCTTGATTTATTTATGCCATACCATAGTAGGAATGGCAAATATGTAAGACACACGTTGTTTCTAGGATGGGATGGGTCTTTACCTGGAAAATTGTCATAAATCCAGTAAGTGAGATAGGGCAGAGCAAGCTGTAGCTCATGTCACGTACAAAATATCTCTTCCTGTTTTATCGGAATTTACAGTTCTTGAACTGGTTATAAGTGCAGCATTCTCTTTGGAAGGTATCCTTGGATGTTTTGTGTACTGTGTTTGAGCCTACCAAGTCTTAGCTTCATTGCTTACAAATCTAAAAAATAGCTCTGAGATGTTGTCTAGTACTGTTGTCCCTAATATTTTCTCTTGTGTTTTCACCTTTAAAGTGGAATTGACTTGACTTTTGAATTGATTTTAGATTCTTACCCATAGGTTTTTCAAGCAACCTTTTTTTTCCAGGGGGAAGGTTAGAAACTATAGCATTGGACTACTAAGTCAATGGTCAGTCTTCGTCTTTTGCATCTAAGCTTATGATGCCAGTATTTCAGTAAGATTAGAATTCTGCCTAGCTTTTGGAACTTGATTCCCCAGCACTAATAAAGAGATTTTATTAGATTTGCACTTAGGATTTATATGGGTAGCCAAATATTGATCCAAAATGGGCAACATAATTTTTCAGATTTTCTTTTTTTGTTTTTCATCACCCCACTCTTTTTGGCAACCATCAGCTTGTTCTCTGTATCTATAGGTGTTTCTGTTATGTTTCGTTTATTCATTTGTTTCTTAGATTCCACATATAAATGAGATCATATGGTCTTTGTTTTTCTAACTTATTTCACTAAGAATAATACCCTTCAGGTTCATACATGTAGCAAATGGAAAGACTTCTTGCTATTTTATTGGTGACTAATGGTCCATTGCATATGTGTGTGTATGTCTTGAGGTCTGTCTGGAAAAAGTCCAGCCATTGTTAATATAACAAGAATGGTTTGTGCAACATCAATGTAACCTGGCAGTGAAGGAGAATGGACTGGAATGAGCATGCGTGAACAATGACAACTTCACTGTACCAGTCAGTGGGGGTGGTAGATGCTGTTGAGTGAGCATGTGTGCTGTGTGGCCATCTCATTCAAATGACTGAGCGAGTACAGCAACAAATCTGCATCAGATTTTGCCTTAAGCTTGACCATTCTCCCGCAGAAACTATCTGGATGATTCTGAAAGCCACAGCTATGGACAGCTGGTGACTGGCAACTTCATCATGACAATGCACCCACTTATGCATGAGTTTCATGCAGAGTTTTTTGGTGAAACATCAAATCACCCAGGTGACTCAGCCCCTCTACAGCCCAGATCTGGTGCCCTGCAACCTCTAGCTTTTCCCAAAACTAAAATCACCTTTGAAAGGGAAGAGATTCCAGGCCGTCGATGAGATTCAGGAAAGTATGATGGGACAACTGATGGCAATTGGGAGAACTGTGTAAGGTCCCTAGGTGCCTCCTTTGAAGGAGACTGAGGCGTCATTGTCCTATATACAACGTTTCTTGTATCTTATATCTTCTTCCACAAATGTCTGTTTCTCATTTTATATGTCTGGATACCTTCTGGATAGACTATCTGTATCCATTTTTCTATTAATGAACATCTAGGTCGCTTCCATATCTTGGCTATTCCTAGTAATGCTGCAATGAACATAGGGGTGCATATGTCTTTTCAAATTAGCGCTATTGTTTCCTTGGGATAAATACCCAGAAGTGGACTTGCTGGATCATATGACCACTCTATTTTTAATTTTTTTGAGGAATATCTATACTGTTATACATAATAGCTGTACTAATTTACAGTCCCACCAACAGTGTACCAGGATTCCCTTTTCTTCACATCTTCATCAACATTTGTTTGTTGGTTTATCGACGATAGCCATTCTTACAGTTGTGAGTAGGTATTTCATTGTGCTTTTAATTTGCATTTCCCTGATGATGAGTGATGTTGAGCAGCTTTTGATGTCTGTTGGCCCCCTGTATGTCCTCTTGGCAGAAATGTCTATTCAGGTCCTCTGCCCGTTATATAATTGAATTGGGTTGGGGGTTTGCGGGGGTATTAAGTTAGATGAGTTCTTTATATATTTTGGATACTACTTCTTTGTCTGATGTATCATTTGCAAATACCTTCTCTTCAGTAGGTTGTCTTTTTGTTTTGTCTGATTTTCGTCTTTGTGCAAAAACTTTTCAGTTAGATAATAGTCCCATTTGTGTTTGTTTGTTTCCTTTGCTCAAGGAGGTATAACCAAAAAGATATTGCCAAGAATGCTGTCAAAGAGTTCAGTGACTGTGGTTTCATCTAGGAGTTTTATGTTTTCAGGTCGAGCATTTAAGTCTTTCGTACACTTTGAGTTTGGTTTTGCATATGGTGTAAGAAAGTGGTCCAATTTAATTTCTTTTATGTATCTGTCCAATTTTGCCAAACCACTTATTGAAGAGACTTTCTTTCCCCATTATATGTCCTTGCCTCTCTCTCTTGTCATAGATTGATTTACTGTATAAGCAAGGATTTATTACTGGGCTGTCTGTTCTAGTCCACTTATCTATATATCTATTTTTATGCCAATACCATACTGTCTTAGTTATTGTAGCCTTATGATATAGTTTGATATCAGGATCTTGATACCTACCACTTTGTTCTTTCTCAAGATTGCTTTGGCTATTGAGGGTCTTTGTGGTGGTGTATGAATTTTATGTTTAGTTCTAATTCTGAATTCAGAATGCCGTTGATATTTTGACAGGGATTGCACTGAATCTGTATATTACTTTAGGTAACAAGGACATTTTAGAAATATTAACCTTTCCAGCCATGAGCAAGATATATCCTTCGATTTATTTGTATCATGTTTAATTTCTTTCTTCAGTGTCTTATAGTTTTCCGAGTACAGATCTTTCACCTCTTTGGTTAACTTACAGGTATTTTATACTTTTTGATGCAATGGTGAATGGGATTGTTTTCTTAATTTCTTCTTCTGATTGTTCATTATTAGAAAAGCCACAGATTTCTGTATATTGATTTTTGTATCTTGCAACTTTACTGATGTCATTTATTAGTTCTGATATTTTTTTTGGTATAGTCTTTTGTGTCATCTGCAGTATCATGTCATCTGCAAATTGTGAGCATTTACTTATTCGTTTCTAAATTGGATGCCTTTTATTTCTTTGTCTTGTGTGATTGCTGTGGCTAGGACTTCCAATACTGTGTAGAATAGAAGTGGTGATAGACGGTATCTTTGGCTTCTTCCTGATCTCAAAGGAAAGGCTTTCACCTTTTCACCATTGAATATGATAGTAGACATGGATTGTCATGTAGGGCCTTTATTATATTGAAATATGCTTTGTATTCATTTTGTTGAGCTTTATCATAAAATCATGCAGAATTTTGTCAAATGCTTTCTCTGCATCTACTAAGGTGACCATATGGTTTTTATACTTTGTTTTTTTAAATGTGATATATCATGTTGATTGATTTACTGATGTTGAATCATCCTTGCATCCCTGGGATGAATCTTACTTGGTCATGGCATATATCATTTTAATGTATTGTTGAATCTGGTTTGCTAATATTTTGTTCAGAATTTTTGCCTCTGTGTCCATCAAGGATATTGACCTGTTACATTCTTTTCTTGTGGTGTCTTTATCTGGTTTTGGTATCAGGGTAATACTGGCTTCATAAAATGAGTTTGGAAGTGTTCCTTTCTCTTCAATTTTTTGAATTAGTTTAAGACGGAGGGTATTAATTTTTTCCATGTTTGGTAGAATTCACTTTTGAAGCCATCTGGTACTATGCTTTTATTTGTTCAGAATTTTTTTCCTTTATTTCTACCTCAATTTTATTGCTACTAATTGGTCTTTTTAGATTTTTATTTTTTCTGGTTCAGTATTGTAAGCTTATATACTTCTAGAAATTTATCTGTTCTTTTAGATTATCAAATGTGTTGGCTATAATTATAATTGTTCACAGTATTCTTTTATGGTTCTTTTGATTTCTTTGGTGTTGACTGTAACTCCTCTTTCATTTATGATTTCATAGATTTGGGCTTTCTCATTTTCTTGATGAGTTTGGCTAAAGTTTTGTCTTATTTTACTTATCTTTTCAAATGGTCATCTCTTGGTGTTTTCCCTTTTCACTGACTTAATGCAGAGTAGCAACACTTGGAAGCCATGTGTTGAAGATGGGACAGCCATACCGTGGAAGGAGGCTGGGTCTCTTGAGTCATTGTTTGGGGGAGACCTGCCTACTGATGAGGGCAGCCATTTTGGACTTTGCATGAGGCAGACATAAATGAGTGCTTGACCTGTTCTTGGAAGGAAGGAAGGAAGGAAGGAAGGAAGGAAGGGGGGAAGGAAGGAAGACTGTTTTATTGATCTTTTGTTTTAATTTCTAAATTTCTATTTTGTTTATTTCTGCTGTGGTCTTAACCATTTCCTTCCTTCTGTTTACTCTGCGTTCTGTTTGTTCTTCTTTTTCTAGTTCCTATAGGTGTAGTTAGATTGTTTATTTGGGATTTTTTTTTTATTCTTAGGGTAGGCCTCTATATCTGTGAACTTCTCTCTTAGTACTGGTTTTGCTACATTTCATAAATTTTGAAAATTTGTGTTTCTTTAAATTCGTTTCAAGATAGTTTTTTATTTCTTCTTTGATTTCCTCTTTGATCCACTGGTTGTTTAGTCGCATGTTATTTAGATGCTTGATATGATTTCAAACTTCTCGAATTTATGGAGGTTTGTTTTCTGACCTAATATATGATCTGTCCAGGAAAATGTTCCATGTGCACTTGAAAAGTAAATATGTATTCTGCAGCTTTGAGATGAAATGCTCTATAAATGTTTATTAAATTGGTCCTATTTGAAATGACATTTAAGGCCATTGTTTTCTTATTAATTTTCTGCCTGATGTCAATATGTGAATAGAGTATTAAAACCTCCTACTGTATTGTATTAGTGTAGATTTCTCCCTTATGTCCATTAATAATTCCTTTATTATTTAGGTGCTCCTCTTTTGAATATATAGATATCTACAACTGTTATTATATCCTCTTCTTGAATTGACCCATTTATAATTATGTAATATCCATTGTCTTTTAAAATGTTTTGTTTTAAAGTGTATTTTGTCTGATACAAGTTTTGCTACTTCACCTTTCTTTTTCTATGGAATATCATATTCCATCCTTTAAATTTCAGTCTGTATGTGTCTTCAGTTTGAAGTGAGTCTCCTGTAAGAAGCATATAGATGGATCATGTTGTTTTGGTGTTTTTTTAATTCTCACCTGAGGATATGTTCATTTTACAGAAGATGAAGAGAAACATTAGTATGAGAGACAAACATTGATCAGTTACCTCCATAGATGCCCTGAGCCAGGGATCGAACCCACTACCTTTGTGTATAGCACCCAAGCAGGGTAGATGGCTTTATTTTTTAATCCTCTTAGCCACCTTATATCTTTTTATTCAAGTATTTAATCCATTTACATTTAAAGTAGTTATTGATAAGTATGTATTTATTGCCATTTTATTCATTGTTTTTAGGTTGTGTTTTATAGTTAACCTATGTTTTTCTCTTCTATTGATCTGTTCCTGGTGATTTGCTGTTACTTTAGTCTTTTGTTTAGGTTCCTTTCTCTTTGTTCTTTATATATATATATATATTTATATATATATATATTTATATATATATATACACACACATGTATATATATAACAATATATAAAATATATATTTATTGAAAGTATATATTAAAAGAATATATTATTATAGTGATTTCAGTCAATATATATATTTTGTATGCTTCCTCAAGCAATACATATATTGAAAGAATATAACAATATATATAAGAACAGAGCAGTTACAAAGCAATATATATACACACATGCAATATATACACACACACACACACATATATATATATCCCTGACCTTTACCCCAAACTTCATACTCACCGTGATGCTTACTTGGACCTGGACTTTGACTTTGACTCCTTTGTTCTTATATGTATACACTCCTGCTCTCCACAAGAAACTCTTCTTTGAGAGCAGCTTCTCAGGAGTAATTGTTACCTAAGGTCTGTCCAGAAGCCATGTAATATGAAAAATAGAGACATTTGTGGAAGAAGATGTAAGATACCAGAAACATTGTACCTAAGACAGTGATACCTCAGTCTCCTTCAAAGTAGGCACCTCAGGACCTCTACAGAGTTCTTTTAGTTTCCATCAGCTGCCCCAGCGTATTTTCCTGAATCTCATCGACAGCCTGGAATCTCTTCCCTTTCAAAGGTGATTTTAGTTTTGGGAAAAGCCAGAAGTTGCAGGGCATCAGATCTGGGCTGTAGAGGGGCTGAGTCACCTGGGTGATTTGATGTTTCACCAAAAAGCTCTGCATGAAACTCATGCATAAGTGGTTGCATTGTCGTGATGAAGCTGCCAGTCACCAGCTGTCCATAGCTGTGGCTTTCAGAATCATCCAGATAGTTTCTGCGGAAGAAGGGTCAAGCTTAAGGCAAAATCTGATGCAGATTTGTTGCTGTACTCGCTCAGTCATTTGAATGAGATGGCCACACAGCACACATGCTCACTCAACAGCGTCTACCACCCCCACCGACTAGCACAGTGAAGTTGTCATTGTTCACGCATGATCATTCCAGTCCACTCTCCTTGGGCTGCCAGGTTATAATGATGTTGTGCAAACCATTCTCATTATATCAACAGTGGCTGGACTTTTTCTGGACAGACCTTGTCGTATACACATGTATGTTTAATATTCCTTATGGAAGACACCAAGTTCAGCATCCTTCTACATCTTGGACCTTCTAATTTTTCATTTTAATCTGAATAGTGTACCATTAATTAAAATTTTTATTTTGAGATCATTGTAGATTCATATGTAGTTGTAAGAAATAGTACAGAGAGATCTCCTGTACCCTTTAGGCAGATTCCCCAGTGGTGATAACTTACTAAGCCAAAATGTAATATTTTGACAAGATCACAGCCTGGATACAGAATATTTCCATCACCACAGAGATCCTCGTTTATATCTACGCACCCACTTCACTCCCACCCCCACACCATATTCATCTCTTGGCAGCCACTAATCTGACCTCTATTTCCATAATTTTGTCATTTCCAGAACATTATATAAATGGAAATATATAGGATATAATCTTCTCAGATTATTTTCACTCTGAATAATTATCTGGAGTTTCATTCAGATTGTTGTAGTTATCATTGTTCATTCCTGTACTTTCTCTACAGGTTTTTGTGTGAGCTTAAATTTTTATATTTCTGTAATAAATGCCCAGTATACAATTACTAGGTCATATGGCAGTTGCATATTTAATGTTTCAAGAAACTGCCAAACTGTTTCCTAGACTGTCAGTACCATATTACGTTCCCCGCAGCAACATATGAGTGATGCCATTTTTTCACATTCTCACCAACATTTGATGTCTCTATTTTTATTTTAGCAATTCTTTTCTAATTTCTAAAAATATTGAATTTATTGGGGTGACATTGTTTAGTAAAATTATGTAGATTTCAGGTGTACAGTTCTATAATAAATCATCATGTGTTCACCACCCAGTGAAAAGTCTCCTTCCGTCACCATTTATTCCCATTACCTCGTTTACCTCCCCGCAGCCTCCTTTCCTTCTGGTAATCAGTATACACCCATGAGTTGTTTTTTTGTTTGGCTTTGCTCAATCCCTTCAACTGTTTCACCCAGTCCCACAACCCACCTGTCCTCTAGCAGCTGTCAGTCTATTCTTTGTACCTATGAGTCTGTTTCTATTTTGTTTGTTAGTTTATTTTTCTCATTAAATTCCACATATAAGTAAAGTCATATGATACTTCTCTTTCTCTGTCATGCTTATTTCACTTACATAATGCTTTCCAGCTCCATGCTATCACAAAGAGTAAGACTTCTTTCTTTTCTACGACCGGATGGTATTCCATTGTGTAAATGTACCATGGCTCTTTTATCCACTCAGATACCAGCAGGCACTTGACATGCTTCCAGATCTTGACTATTGTAAAAAACACTGCAGTGAACATATGGATGCACACATTCTTTCAAATTAGTGTTTTGAATTTCTTCAGATATACTCCCAGAAGTGAAATCAATGGATCATCATGCAGTTCCATTTTTAATTTTTTGAGGCAACTCCATACTGCTTTCCACAGTGACTTCACCAATTTGCATTCCCACCAGCAGTGAACAAGGATTCCCCTTTCTCCACATCCGGCCAATACTTGTTGTTTGTTGATGATAACCATTCTGATAGGTGTGAGATGATGTCTCATTGTGGTTTTAATTTGCATTTCTTTGATGATTAGTGACCTTGAGCATCTTTTCATATATCTATTGGCCATCTGTATGTCCACTTTGGAAAAGTGTCTATTTATGTTCTTTGCCCATTTTTAATTGTATTGTTTATTTTTGTGTTGAGTTTTATAAGTTCTGTATAAATTTTGGATATTAACCCCTTATCAGATGTATCATTGGCAAATATGTTCTTCCACTCAGTGGCTTGTCTTTTCATTTCATTGATGGTTTCCTTTGCTGTGTAAAAACATTTTAGTTTGATATAGTCCCATTTGTTTATTTTTAATTTTGTTTCCCTTGCCCGAGGAGATATATCTGAAAAAATACTGCCACAAGAAATGTCTGAGATTTTACTGCTTATGTTTTCTTCTAAGATTTTTATGATACTGAGTTTTACATTTAAGTCTTTAACCCATTTTTAATTTATTCTTATGCATAATGTAGAAGGTGGTCTAGTTTCATTATTTTTTTGCATGTATCTCTTCAGTTTTCCTAACACCATTTATTGAATAGATTGTTTTTACCACATTGTTATGTTCTTGCCTCCTCTGTCAAATATTAATTGATCATAAAGGCATGGACTTATTTCTGGGCTCTCTATTCTGTTCCATGGATTTATATGTCTTTTTTTTTATGTCATTGCCATGCTGCTTTGATACTATGACCTTGTAGTATAGTTTGTTATCATGTAGCATGATCCTGTCAACTTTTTTTTCCCTCACTATTACCATGGCTGTTTGGGGTCTTTTGTGGTTCCATATATTTTGAAATATTTGTTCTAGTTCTGTGAAACATGCCATTGGCCTCTTGATAGAAGTTGCATTGAATCTATACATTGCTTTGGGTAGTATAGACATTTTAATGATGTTATTTCTTCCTATCCATGAACACAGTATATACTTCAACTTATTTGTATGTTCTTCAGTTCCTTTCTTCAGGGACATATAAGTCTCCAAGTACAGGTCTTTTGTCTTGGTTAAATTTATTCCTAGGTATTTTATTTTGTTTCATGCAATTATAAATAGGATTATTTTCATAGTTTCCCTTTCTGATAGTTCATGATTGGTATATAAAATGCAACTGATTTCTGGATATTTATTTTGTTTCTTGCCACTTTGTTGAACTCATTTATCTCTTGTAGTTTTTTGGTTAAATCTTTAGGGTTCTCTGTGTACGATATCATGTCATCTGCAAGTAATGATAGCTTAACTTTTTTCTCTTCAATTTAGATGCCTTTTATTTCTTCTTGTCTGATTGCTGTGGCTAGGACTTCAAGTACTATGTCGAACGCAAGTGGTGAAAGCAAACATTTCTGTCTCGTCTCTGCCTTCCCCCAGTCTTAAGGGAAACACTTTTTAGTTTTTGCCTATTGGGTATGATATTGGCTGTGGGTTTGCAGTAATATATGGCCTTTATTACATTGAGGTATGTTCCCTCTATTTATACTTTGTTGAGCGTTTTATCGTAAATGGGTGCTGGATTCCATCAAATGCTTTTTCTGCATCTGTTGATATGATCATGTGGTTTTTATCCTTCATTTTGTTTATGTAGTGTATCTCATTTTTTGATTTGTGGATATTATACCAACTTTGCATCCCCAGAATAAATCCCACTTGAAAATAGTATATGATCTTTGTAATGTATTGCTGGATCTGGTTTGCTAATATTTTGTTGAGGACTAGCATCTATGTTCATCATAGGTGTTGGCCTACAATATTTTTCTTTTTTTTTGTCCTCACCCAAGGACACACTTAATCATTTTAGAGAGAGGAGAAAGGAGGGAAAGAGAGAGGGAGAGAAACATCTATGCGAGAGCAGAATATCAGTTGGTTGCTTCTCATACAGGCTCCCACTGGGGACCAAACTCAGAACCTAACCATGTGCCCTGACTGGGAATCAAACCTGAAACCTTTGGTTTATGAAGTGAGACTCCAGCCAAATGAGCCACACCAATTATTTTTCTTTGTGGTGTCTTTATCTGGTTTTGGAATTATACTAATATTGGCCTCATAAAATGAGCTTGGGGCCTTCCCTCCTTCTGAATGTTTTGGAATAGTTTGAGAAAATAGGTGTTAGTTCTTCTTTGAATGTTGGGTAATATTCAACGGTGAAGCAGTATGGTCCAGGACTTCTGTTTGTTGAGAGTTTGGGGGTTGTTTATTTTTTTAATTACCACTTTGGTTTTATTAGTTGTAATCTGTCTGTTTATATTATCTGATTCTTCCTCATTCACTTTTGGCAAGATTGTCTATGTTTCTAGGAATGAATCTATTTTATCCATATTGTCCCATTTTTTGTTGTATAGTTGTTCATAGTATTTTCATACCATCCTTTGTATTTTTTGGTGTGGGTGTGTCCGTTGTTACTTCTATTTCATTTCTGATTTTATTTGTTTGAGTTCTCCCCTTTTTTTCTTTGATAAGCCTGGCTAAAGGTTTGTCAGTCTTGTGTATCTTTGCAAAGAACCAACTCCTCGTTTTATTGATCTTTTGTATTGTGTTTTTTAGACTCTACTTTGTTTATTTCTGCTCTTATCGTTATTCCCTTTTTTCTACCCACTTTGAGCTTTTTTGGTTGTTCTTTTTTCTAGTTCCTTTAAGTGTGAAGTTAGTTTATTTGAGATTGTTCTTGTTTCTTGAGGTAGACCTGTAATGCTGTGAATTTCCCTCCTAGAATTTCTTTTGCTGTGTCCCATGTATTTGGTGTTGTTGTGTTCTCATTTTCATTTGTTTCAAGGTATCTTTTGATTTCTTCCTTGATCTCATTGTTAACCCATTTATTGTTAAATAGCATGTTATTTAGCTTTGAGCTTTTGTGCCTTCAGTGTTTTTTTCTTCTAATTGAGTTCTAGTTTTTTACCATGATGATCAGAGAACATACTTGATATAATTTCAGTCTTCTTAAATTTATTGAGACTTGTTTTGTGTCCTAAGTCAGTTTATTTTCCTGCTTTGTGGTGAATGCTCTGAAGATATCAATTAAATCCATCTGATCTAGTTTGTCATTTAAGGCTACCATCATCTTGTTGATTTTTTCTCTGGAACACCTATCTGTTGAGGTCAATGGATTGTTAAAATACCCTGCTATGACTATTACTTTCAATCCCTTTACATTCATCAGGATTTGCTATACATTTTAGATGCACCTGTGTTGGGTGGTTAAATGTTTATACGGGTTGTATCCTCCTTTTGGACTGATTTTTTTAGCATTATGTATTATTCTTTTTTCTCTCTTCTTGTGGCATTCTTTTGAAGTCTGTTTTGTCTGATATAAGTATTGCTACCCCAGTTTTATTTTTCAATTCATATGAAATATCATATTCCATTTATTTTAGTCTATATCATTTGTTCTGTGGTGGGTCTCTTCTAGACAGCATGTATGAGTCTTGTTTTCTTACCCATTTAGCTACCCTGTCTTTTGACGAGGGCATTTAAGATATTTACATTTAAAGTGATAATTGATTGGTACAGACTTATTGCCATTTTATTCTTTATAACTGTGTTTCTTTAGTTCTTTCTTCTTCGTAAAGAAGACTAACATTTCTTGTCTGAGAAGCTCTTTTTCTCGTTCAATTTTAAATGAAGTCTTGCTGTGTAAAATAGTCTTGGTTATAGGTCCTCATTTTTCATCACTTTGAGTATTTCAGTCCTTTCTGGCCTGTAATGTTTTTGTTGAGAAATCACCTGACATTCTTATAGGATCTCCCTTGTAGGTCACTATGTAGTAAGATTGATTGCTTCTCATATCCTAGAATTTTATCAGAATGAGAACTAGGATGCCAGATTGAGAACACATGTTTAAATGGCACTGAAGACTACATTTTAAAAGAAAAAGATATTTCATACTTAAAGTAGTCCTATTCTAGAGTAAATACATGTTGTCTTGCACAAGGGAAATAATGAATTTGATGTCTTTCCATTGCTGCTTTTAAGATTCTCTGTCTTTAACCTTTGCCATCTTAATTACGATGTGTCTCAGTGTGGGCCTCTTTGGGTATATCTCATTTGGGACTCTGAACTGTGTGGAGTTGTGTGTCTTTTCCCTTCACCAGGTTAGGGAAGTTTTCCGTTATTATTTCTTCAAATAGGCTCTTGAGCCATTGCTGTCTCACTTCCTCTCCTGGTACCCCCATGATGTGAACGTTGTTACGTTTTATGTTGTCCCAAAGGTCCCTTAAACTATTCTAATTTTTTTAATTCTTTTTTCATATTTCTGCTCTGATTGTTTTCTACTACCTTGTCTTTACATCACTGATTCAATCCACTGCTTCATCCACCCTACTGTTTATTCCTTTTAGTATATTCTTTATTTCATATATTGTACACTTCCTTTCTGAGTGGTTCTTTTTTATGGCTTCTATGTAATTTTTTATGCTTGTTATCTTTTCATTGAAGTTCATTTGGGGCATGTATCTTTGTCTCCCCATTTGGCTGCCTCCTTGTGTGTGTTACTATGTATTATGTAAATCTACTATGACTCCCAGTCTTGGTAGTTTCATAGCTTTAAAAATCTTCTGTGCTCTCCTTATTCTTCTTTCCATCTCCCCAAACCCTGGCAACCACTCATCTGTTTACTGTCTTCATAATTTTGTCTTTTCCAGGATGTTATATAGTCGAAAATATATAGTATGGGTAGCCTTTTCAAAATGGCTTATTTCACTTAGTAAGATGCATTTAAGTTTATTCCCCATCTTCCCATGGGTTTATAATATTTCTTCTTACTGCCAGAGAATATTCCTCTGTTTAGGTGTACCACAGTGTACCCACTCACTTACTGAAGGGGGTCTTGGTTATTTCTGAATTTTGGCAGTTGTGAATAGGCTGCTACAAATATCCATGTCAAGGTTGTTATGTGAACATGTTTTCAGTTCATTTGGTTATACACTGAAGGGTGTGACTGCTGGATTGCATGGTATGAGTATGTTTCGTTTTGTGAGCAAAAACTGCCAAAGTGTCTTCCAAAGTACCTCTACCATTTTGCATTTCTGCCAGCAATGATCGAGAGTCCCCTTTACTCTGGTCAATGTTTCATGTAGTCTCTGTTTTGGATTTTGACCATTCTTATGTGTGTAGTGATTCCTCCTTGTTTCAATTTTCTAATGACATATGATGTTGAACATGTTTTTATATGTAAATCTTCTCTGGTGAGGTGCCCAGGCCTTTTGCCCCCTTTATAATTGACTTATTCATTTTTGTATTATTGAGTTTTAGGAGTTCTTTGCATATTTTAGATAATAGTGCTTTTTCAGATGTATCATTCACAAATATTTTCTCCCAGTCTGTAGCCTGTCTTCTCAGTCTACTGATATTTGAAACTTTTAAACACGTGTTTTATAAAATAATGGTGCATGTTTGTTTTCAACAAAAGTATCCAGAATACAAAGAATTACATACTTACATTAAATAATTCTATATTCTCTTGTTTTACTAGAGAGGCATTGTTAATGAAATATAGGACAAAATAATTTCTAAATATACATGATTAACCAATCAAATTGGAGAGGGTTTATTTTCCTATTTCAGAAGTATTTCTGTATTTGCCATGTGTAATGCATTCCTGTGTACAATGCACACCTACTTTTTATACCTTTTATACATCGGATTAGTATATCCATGTGTAATACTAATATCCTTGTGTATCCATGTGCATCCTTATTTTTCCTCTCCAAAATTTGGACAAAAAAAAAATGCACATTATACACGGCAAAATATGGTAATTACATATACCTTTTTAGGAAAAAACAACCAGTTTCTTTTATTTTATAAGGTTAAACAGTTGATAAATCACTACTTAGTTTAATTTATACTGCCTGAAAAGGCACAAAGATCCTTTAGGCCACCAGCTTTAATGCAGCACAACACACCGAAATTCCCAATTTCTACTCAGAACTTCAGAAGGCCTAAGGCTTCGTCCGCCTCATTGCCTCACAGGGCTCTCAGGGTTTGCCAGGCTCCACCCACCACAAGAATTCATCATGCCACCCCATTCCAGGTACCTTCAAGATTTCTCAGGATAGCATTTTAAGACTGAGTCCTCATCTTGGCACAATCCTTAGTGTGCCCTTTGTATATAGAAGACATTTAATAAATGTGCACTGAACTGACGTGAAGCAGCAGGAACAAGAGGGTTTAGAAGACTGCATTTAAGGGAAAAGGATTAAAAAGGCACCAAGAAATGAGGCATGTATTTGGGGAACATCAGAATTTCCAAAAGGCTATAAAGCATTAGGGTGGAGAATTTGGGTTGCAGCCAGACTGTGACTGGTTTAAATGTTATTGTGTGTAGCTTGTGAAGTTATATACTAACTTTTGAATAGAATAGAATGTTCTTCAAATTCATTGTCATGATCCAGAAAATATCAAGTTGAGATCTTTCTGTAGATTCCCAAATAATTTCTCATTCTCTTACACCTTCAGTCCTGGACTCCTAAAGCAGGTATCAGGTATCCTCAGATATGTTGGCACGGCACATAGTAATCACAGAAATTTGTGAAAATTAAAACACTGTGCATAATTAGAGGTCATCTGGGGTTTTTTGGAGACTTTTAAACATGCTTTAACTTTATTCTTTGTGTTTTCTCTTTTTAAATTTTTTTCAACGTGCATAAAAACAGAACTTCTTACATTTATTATCCCTTGTGCAAGACAACATGTATTTACGCTAGAATAGGACTTCTTTAAGTATGAAATATCTTTTATCTGTTAAAATGTAGTTTTAAATGCCATTTAAGCATGTGTTCTCAATCTGATCTCCTAGTTCTCATTCTGATAAAATTCTGGGATCTGAGAAGTAATCAGTTTTATTACGCAGAGCTATATTTGGACAAATCAAATAATGGGCTTTATATATTAAGATATAATATTGAGACCCAAGGTGGCAGAGGTGTAGTGGAAGCTGCCCAAACCTCCTTCCATTACCAATCTGGAAATACAACTAAATTGTAGAGAAATCATCCTGAATAACCAACTGAACACTAGCTAGAGAGAAGCCTTGTAACCAAGGACAGACAGAAGAAAACACTTCACAATGTGACTGAAAGGGAGTGCAGAAAGGTGCGAGAGGGCTGGCTGGGCTCCCATGAGTGGCAGCTGAAGTTCTGGAGGGATATTTCAGCAACCAGAAGGTTCTGCCTGAGAAATGTGGAGTCTAAATCCCAAGCTGGGCTCCCCAGCCTACAGCACCAGGGCCAGGAAAAGAACCCAGATAACATTCAGCTATGAAAAGCAGCAGGGTTTCTGTTGTCCAGGGAGAGATGGCTGGAGATGAAGAAAGACTCTTAAAGAGCCAATGCACGAAATTTCATTTGCATCAACTTACCCTGGTCTCTGGCAGAGGGAGGGCAGAGTGGACTAGAGACATGTGAGGAGAATCTGGGGCAGGTGGCTCTGGGAAGACAACTGAAGGAACAACTGCCAGGATCCTTGTTCTGAGTTATTCCTGGTACTGCAGAAACCATCTTTCTCAGGCAGAGCACTCCCCTCCACATGGCATCGGCCTGAGGGGAAGCAGTAGTCCCACCTGCAGGAATTACTCTGCCCCATCCTATGGAGCTTAAGCCAGACTACTGAGTACAGTTTGAGGCTTTATCATTGATTAAGTGTAAGAACTAAAGTGGATCTCTGGGAGCTCTGAGACTTTTGTTGATGTTTCCCTATGCCCAGTGCTGGCAAAAGCCGACCTGGGTGCGCAGCCTGGTTCTTTCTGCACACAAACAGGCCCAGCAGAGAGAGCCATAAGCTGTGGATTGCTGATGGCTCCAAACAGGTTGCCCTGGGCCAGTCACAAGCAACATTTGATAAAGACCAGCACCAGAAATTTTGCAGATTCACCTAATACATAGAAACAAATACAAAGAAGCAGCCAAAATGAGAAGACAAAGAAATAGACCTCAAATAAAAGAACAAGAGAATTTGCCAGAAGAACTAGCAGAATAGGAGGCAAGCAATTTATCAGAAAGTTTAGAATAATGATTATAAGAATATTCAACAGCATGAAAAAAGAGAAACCATTAAAAAGGACCAGTCAGAAATAAAGAATGTAATATTTGAAATAAATGATACACTGGAAGGAATAAATAGTAGGTTAAATGAAGCAGAGGGTCCAATCATTGATTTGGAAGCCAAGGTAGGAAAAAACACCCAGGCAGAGCAGCAAAAAGTAAAAAGAATTTTAAAAAATGAGGAGAGCTTAAGAAACATTTTGGACCGCATAAAGCATAACAACATCCACATCATGGGAATACCAGAAGGAGAAGAGAGTGAGCAAGGGATCAAGAGCATATCTGAAGAAATAATGACCAAAAACTTCCCCTATCTGATAAAGGAAAAAGATATACAAGTCCAAGAAGCTCAGAGAGTCCCAAACAAGTTGAACCCAAAGAGACCTACACTAAGACACATCATAATTAAAATGGCAAGGATTAAAGACAAGAGAATCCTAAAAGCCACAAGAGAAAAGCAGGTAGTTATGTACAAGGGAGCACCAATTAGACTGTCATCTGATTACTCAAGAGAAACATTTCAGGCCATAAGGGAGTGACATGAAATATTCATGGTGATGAAAAGCAAGGACCTACAACCAAGGTTACTTTACCCAGCAAGACTATCATTTAAAATCAAAGGAGAAACAAGGACCTTCCAGATAAGAAAAACTAAAGGAGTTTGTTAACATCAAACCAGCACTGCAACAAATGTTAAAAGGGCTTTCTTTAAGAAGAAGAAAAAAGAGGAAAAAAAAAACAGAGGAAAATAGTCTAACAATAAAATGGCACTAAATACATATCTATCGATAACCTCCTTAAACATAAATGGCCCAAAGGTTCCAATCAAAAGACATAGGATAGCTGAGTGGATAAGAAAGTGAGACCCATATATATACTGCCTCCAAGAGACCCACCTCAGATCGATAGACACACACAGACTAAAAGTAAAAGGATGGAAAAAGATATTTCATGTAAATGGAAAAGAAAAAAAAGCTAGGGCAGCAATATTTGTAGCCAACAAAATAGACTTTAAAACCTAGACTATAGTAAGAGACAAAGAAGGACACTACATAATGATAAGGGGAACCATCCAGCATAGGAGCACCTAAATATGTAATGCAAAGCCTGATGGACATAAACAGAGAAGTCAGCAGAAATATGGTCATATTTGGGGATTTTAACACCCTGTTGACTTCAATGGATAGATCTTCCAGACAGAGAATCAACAAGGAGACAGTGGCCTTATATGACATCTTATATCAAATGGATTTAATTGATATCTTCAGAACATTTTACCCCAAAGCAGCAGAATATACATACTTTTCAAGTGCACGTGAAACTTTTTCTAGGATTAGATAGCATGTTAGGACACAAAACAAGTTTCAATAAATTTAAGAAGACTGAAATCATATCAGGCATCTTCTCTGACCACAATGCTATGAAACTAGAAATCAGTCACAAGAAGAACACTGAAAAACAAAGACATGGAAGCTAAATAGCATGTAATTAAATGATGAATGGGTCAACAATGAGATCAAGGAATAAATCAAAAGATACCTTGAAACAAATGAAAATGAGGACACAACAATCCAAAATCTTTGAGACATTGGGAAACTGTCCTAAGAGGGAAATTTATAGCATACAGACCTATCTCAAAAAAGAAAAAAAAAAGCAAAAGGTCAAATAAACAATCTAACTTTACACTTAAAGAAAATTGAAAAAGAACAATAAACAAAACCCAAAGTGAGTAGAAAGAGGAAAATAATAAAGACCAGAGCAGAAATAAATGAAATAGAGTCTAAAAAAAATGATACAAAAGATCAATGAATCCAAGAGGTGGTTCTTTGAAAAGGTAAACAAAATCAACAAACCTTTAACCAGACTCATTAAGAAAAATAGAGAGAGGACCCAAGTAAGTAAAATCAGACATGAAAGAGAAGTAAATAACTGACACCAATGAAATACAAAGTTTTAAGAAAAGATTATGAACAAACTATATACCAACAAACTGGACAACCTGGATGAAATGGATAAATTCCTAGAAACATACAATCTTCCAAAAACTAAATCAGGAATAATCAGAAAATCCGAATAGATAGATTACACTTAGTGAAGTTGAAGCAGTAATCAAAAAACTCCCAACAACCAAAGCCCTGGGCTGGATGGCTTTACGGGTTAATTTTACCAAACATTCTGAGAAATAACACCTCTCCTACTCAACTGTTTCAAAGAGGGAAGGCTCCCGAGCTCATTTTACAAGGCTAGCATTATCCTAATTCCAAAACTAGATAAAGACACAATAAAAGAAAATTATGTGTCAGTATCCCTGATCCTCAATGACATATTAGCAAACCAAATACACCAATGCATCAGAAAGATCATACACCATGATAAAGTAGGTTGTATGAGGAAATGCAGGGTTGGTACAACACTCTCAAATCAATAAATGTGATTCACCACATAAATAAAATGAAGGATCAAAAGCACATGATAATATCACAATAGATGCAAAAAAAGTATTTTGTAAAATCCAGTACCCATTTATGATAAAAACTCTCAGCAAAATAGGAAGAGAGGCAACATACGTAAACATAATAGAGGCCATATATAACAAACCCAACTGCTAGCATCATACTCAATGAGCAGAAACTACAAGTGTTTCCCTTAAGATCGGAAACAAGACAGGGATAACCGCTTTCACCTCTCTTGTTCACCATAGTACTGGAAGTCCTAGCCACAGCAGTCAGACAAGGAGATAATATTAAAGGCATCCAAATTGGAGAGGAAGTTGAAAAACTACCTTTAATAGCAGATGACATGAGATGCATCTATTTGTTCTTCTTTCTCAGGATTGACGTTGCTATGCGGGGCCACCTTTGGTTCCATATACAGTTTTGGAATAGTTGTTCTAGTTCTGTGAAATACCTCACTTGAATCTTGATAGGACTTGCATTAAATCTATAGACTTCTTTGGGTAGTATGGACATTTTAATGATGTGAAGCCTTCCTATCCATGAACATAGTATGTGCTTTTGCTTATTTCTATCTTCTTCAATTTCTTTCTTCAGAGTCCTATAATTTTTTTAAGTACAGGTCTTTGTACATCCTTGGTTAGGTTTATTCCTAGGTATTTTATTCTTCTGGAAGCAATTGTGAATGGGATTGTTTTCTTAATTTACATTTTTGTTAGTTCATTATTGGCATATGTAAATGCAACAGATTTCTGGATATTAATCTTGCATCCTCCTACTTTGCTGAATTCATTTATCCATTCCAGTAGTTTCTTGGTGGGATCTTTGGGACTCTCTATGTGCAGTATCATGTCATCTGCTATCATGTTGCTGAGAGTTTTTATCAGAAATGGGTACTGGATTTTACAAAATACTTTTTCTGCATCTATTGTGATATTATCATGTGCTTTTGATCCTTCATTTCGTTTATGTAGTGAATCACATTTATTGAAAGAATCACACTACCTGATATGAAATTACACTATAATGCCATAGTAATCAAAACAGTATGGTACTGGTATAAAAACACACGTAGATCAATGGAGCAGAATACAGAGCCCAGAAACAAACCCACACCTTTATAGTCCATTAATATTCCACAGAGGAAGCAAGCATGTGCAATGGGCTGAAAGATAATTTATTCAATAAGTAGTGTTGGGAAAATTGGACAGATACATTCAGAAAAATGAAACTGGACCATCTTCTTGCACCACACACAAGAATAAATTCAAAATGGACCAAAGACTTAAATGTTAGACCCAAAACCATAAAGATCTTGGAAAAATATGTAGGCAACAAAATCTCGGACATTCCTCATAGCAATATTTTATTGGATATATCTCCCCAGGTAAGGGAAACAAAAGAAAAAATAAACAAATGAGACTACATCAAACTCAAAAGTGTTTGTACAGCAAGGGAAAACATCAAAAGGAACACTATCAAAATAAAAAGACAACCCACAGCATGGGAGAACATATTTGCCACTACATCTGATAAGTAGTTAATATCCAGAATTTATAAAGAACTACAAAACTCAAAAAAAAAAAAACCCAATTTAATAGTGGGCAAAGGACCTGAATAGGCACTTCTACAAAGAGGACATACAGATGGCCAATAGACATATGAAAAGATGCTCAATGTCACTAATCATCAGAGAAATGCAAATTAAACCCACAATGAGATATCATCTCAAACCTGTCAGAATGGCTATCATCAGTATATCAACAAACAACAAGTTCTGGTGAGAATGTAGAGAAAGGGGAAGGCTTCTACACTGTTGACGGGAATGCAGACTGGTGCAGCCACTGTGGAAAGCAGTATGGAGATACCTCAAAAATTAGAAATGGATCTGCCTTGTTATCCAGCGACCCCACCTCTGGGACTATGCCCAAATGAACTGTAAACTCTTAATTCGAAAGAACATAAACACCCCTGTGTTCATTGCAGCATTATTTACAATTGCCAAGATATGGAAGCAGCCCAAGTGTCCATCAGTAGATGAGTGGATAAAACAACTATGGGACATTTACACAGTGGAATACTGCTTGGCTGTAAAAAAGAAAATTTTACCCTTTGCAACAGTATGAATGAACTTGGAGAATGCTGTGCTAAGTGAAATAAGCCAGTCAGAGAAAGACAAATACCGTGTGATTTTACTTATGTGTGGAATGTCATGAATGAACTGAACTAACTAGCAAAAGAGTCAGACTCAAAGAGAGCAGGATGATAGCTACGAAGGTATAGGTTAGGGAGTGGATGGATTGAGCATAAAAGAAAATGGACTCATGGACATGGATGACAGTGTGATTGCAGGGGGGATGCTTTCAGAGAAGTAATTGGTAATGGAAAAAAATACAGTAAAATAAAGGAAGAAAAAAGATATAATATTATGTTGGGGAGGGCTTATCTTTCATAAAAGGCTCTCAATTTCCTTAACTTGCACCAGTAGTAGCAGAGATATGGTGCATTAATGACTCCTGCTCTGCAGAGATAGCCATAGAACTACCACAGAAAAGATATCCAAACACTTAGCCAGTCAGGAGATGATTATAAAACCCTTGGCAGCTATTATACAGTTCACAAGAGGTCGTTTCATTTTGCCTCATCTGAGTCAAGCAGGAACAGTCTCAAATAATGTAATGTTTGATCCCTGTTAAATTTCCTATCAGTCTAATCATGAAAGAACTATTGAAGTTCCACATTTCTTGCTTGTACTTTTTATACTTTCTCAAGCCTCACTTTGTTCTCCAAAATAATCAAGGCAAGCAGTCCAATGTTTGTCGACTCTGAGGATTTAAGAATAGACTTCACACGTGATATAGCTGATACAGCTTACAGGCTGCTTTAAATAAAATACCTAGACATATTTGCTTATCTTAGAAATTCATCAGCAAATCGGCCCATCAAATGTTAGTTCCTGTAGATTGCCTGGCTCTGTAAGACTTTTTCAGTTACTTGGGCTTAGTGAAGACCTAAATTAAGCCACCGTGCCATGGTCAAACCTTTGGCAAATAATTGTTTAACACTCCATAGAGAGAATAGTGTTTCCAAATATTTTATTCACAATCGTGTAAAAGACTGATTATATCTTAATGTGGCCTAATAGGATAGAACTAAAGAGATTAAAAGATAGCTTTCAGGAGTAATCTTATAAAGTAATTTCTAAGAGTTAGGTTATTAAAACTAGTATATGCTGCTTTGCGATAGCTAGAGTACCATGCCTTAAAATGTGTTTTAAAGTAGGCTGGAGGGGAACTTGGTAGGAATGTGATAGAACAAAATCAAGCAATGATGCTCGTGGATGGATTTGATGATCTGTAAGGTCTTCTACTGTTCTTAGGGTCTGTGGTTCTAATTTTACTCCCTGCGATCTTGAAAGACTAATTTATGATCCCTCTCCACTTCTTTACGGCTGTTTGTTTAATGCTTTTCAATGTGGCTTTTGCTCTCAGGACTGAAACTGCTTTCCCAAAGTAACATTCTAAAAGCTAAGTCCAATGAAAATTTTGCATTCTTTGTCTTGACTTGTCTGCAAACACTTTAAAATATTTAATCACTTCTTGTTTCTTAAAACTTTCTTTCTCTGGCTTCCTAAATACCATTCTCTCCTTTCTTCTACCTCTAAGACTATTCCCTGTCAGGTCTTTATAGACTTTTCTTTTACCACTGTTGTGTGCCCCTCCTCTGATCTTGGTGGTCTCATGCACTCCTGTTACTTCAATTACCTTCTGTGCTGATCATTTCCATATCCACGTCTCAGGGCCTGGCTCCAGGCCCATCAATACAACTGCCTACTAGATAGGACCTCTCTCAGTTTCTTTAGGTTGTTGTAAGGATTAAATTAATCCATGTAAAGTGCTCAGTAGAGTATCTGACTCTAGAGTAATTATGATGGAAGTGTTGATCATGGTGAATTTTTACCCACTTCATTCAAAAACTTTTATTCATTCTTTTAAGGAACCATTGGCTTAGCCTTAAATTACCACTTTCCAAACTCTTTTCTTGGAATACTAGTACATGTCAAGTTGTGAATTGGTGTTCCACCCAGAAAATGAGGAAGTAGTGTTTTCGTGGTCAAGTAAGTTTGGAAAATGGTTTATAATAGGGTTAGCAAACTTTCTCTGTAAAAAGCCAGACAGTTAATATATTGGGCTTTGTGGTCCATTCAGTCTCTGTCACAGGCTCTCAAATTTCCCATTGTACTGCTAAAACAGCCATAGAAAATACATAAACAAATGAGCATGTTCATGTTCTGTTGAAATGTTATTTACAGACACTGAAAACTGAATTTCAAGTAATTTTCACAAAATAGTATTTATAATGTCATAAAATACTATTTTTTTCCTTTTTTAACCATATAAAAATGTAAAAGCAATTCTTTGCTTGTGGAAGGCACATGAATAGGTGATGGTTTGGCCTGTGTGTAGTAGTGTAGGCTTTAAAATACAGCCTCCTATGAAACATGTGTAACCTGTACCATGAAAAACTCTTATACGTTTTACACCAGTGTGCATTTATGCCCAATGTTCCTCATATTTGATCATGGAAGTCTTTTTTTGTGGGACATTTGTTAACATCTCTTGCCAAACTTCTGTGGAATAACTTTTGAGAAATGCTGACCGAGAGAATAACTGTGTGCTAGAGGTGAAAATTTTGGTTGTGAAACAAACTGGAAAAAATAAGAAAAATTATCTTGTCTTTATTACTGTTGCTCTGATCAGAGAATGGCAGTTTGGAAAACAGAAATACTGCTGTAAGGAAGGCAGCAGTTCAGCACTGCAGCTAAGTCAGAGATTGGCTGAGTTGAAAGGGAACATGATAAAAGTTCATACCATCAATCATCTTTCAGAAAAATGAACAGTGCTTAGCAGAGTATCTGGCTCTAGATGAAAAATGTGTGCTTTACTATAACATGAGACAAAATAGAGGTGCTCTGAGAGATAAAATATTCAGTCGACAGGGAAAACTTCCAGAGGTCGTATACCAAATAGAGGTGTATTTGTATATGCAAAATACAAGCAGTAACAGTTGTTTTCTACAGTTTTAACTTCTTTATTTTGCTTATTAAAATACTATGCAAAGTTTAAAAGTTTTTAAAAATTTTAGTTTACAAAACTTGTCTTGAAATAACATTTTCAATTGTCATATTTCTGTATCTTTGAGAAGTAAATGTGTGTGACTAAGTAGGCAATAATGGTTATAGCTTTACTATTTTTTAGCGTATTATTAAATAGTAATTTTGCTATGCAGAAAAATGTCAAGTTTTTTAAAAAATCACTTTTCAGAAGATCTGCATTTCCCATTCTTTTTTACCTACTGTAACCATGACACATGTACATGAAAAATAAGTGTAGTTAATTATGCTTTCTAAATTGCATCTGGCATTTGACCAACAGCTACAGTCTAAGGGGGGGATGCGGAGAAGATGGGATCATCCCAGCTGACAATAACAATAATTCACCTACCAAATGCAAGCATGGTTGCTTGCCCTTTTCTACAGAATATATCAACAGATGTTTCATTCCAAACCCGTATAGGAGTGGAGTTCTTATAATTTTTGCCAACAAATTGATAGCAAATGAATAATGGAATTGTTTAATCATTATCAATTCAGGGAGGGACTAAATTGCAGAGCTTGTTTCCATCTATCTTAGCCATCAAGACCTCAGCAGCCCCGATGTTTTGAGTCCTCTCTCGGCATACCCTAACAGTCATGCCTGTATATCCCTAAAGCTTTCATATGCCTCATATACAGCTTGAAGACTATCTTGAATATTTACTCTTTAGAACAATGTCTAATTTTTTTTTTCCAAGCAGAGTACCACATCTCCAGACATTAGATGTATGGTATAATGTTGGCTATTCTGTGAAATCAAGACACTTAGTCCTTGATTGTGCTAGAAAGTGAAGAATGAGTGTCATGATACTATTGGCATTCTTCTAGCAAATATCTTAGCAAATAGACTTGGAATGCAGTGCAAGCTAAAGAAAAGGCAAGAAAGGCCCCCCGGTAGCACAGTGTGGACAGCTGGTATGGACATGTTATCCATCTATGACTGGAAAAGGTTATATAAACAGTGGGACAGTGACAGAGTACACAGATTAATTGCTTAAAGCATTAATAATTCTTAAAACAGACATCTAAATAAATGGATGTATTCTGGAGTTTGAGTTCTGAGAAACAATGTAAGAAGACTTTATTTTCCTTTGGAAACATAGCCTTCCTAAGAAAAGAAGGCACAATAAATAGTATAATCCAGTGATTTTCAACCTTTTTCATTTTGTGGCACACATAAACTAATTACTAAAATTCTGTGGCATGCCCCCCAAAATGCATTTTTTGCCAACCTGACAAAAAAAAAATAGGTATAATTTTGATTCATTCATACCAGACAGTTATTGTTGTGTTGGGTCTTGCCTTTTTTTTTTTATTTGATAAGCTAAGGAAGAGGAGGTCAGTGCCCCTAACTGAATAGTCGAGTATTGAATGTTTTAAAAATTCTTGCAGCACACCAGTTAAAAATTGCTGGTATAGCCCAACAGTGTGAGTATGACAATGACAGGTGTACCTTATTTTGAAGGGACTACATCTTTATAAGTGAGGTTTGTATTCTGAAATTTTTGTGTTCATTTTATACTACCACACATGAGGCAGAAAGGACATACTATTGTGAAATAGTAATGACAAAATGAAAAAAGAGGCCTGTATAAATCTGTTTGTACACATTATCCCCAGATGTTATTGACCCACCACTTAGCTTCATCTCTTGCAGTTCATGCTAAGCTGTTTTTCCCCCCAGATCTCCAACAAAAATGAGTGGGTTTAAGACATATTCACTAGGGATTTTGATAGGATTTGAGTAAATCCCTGACAAAAACTCCCTTGGCTTGCCAGCTGTTATTAAAGGCAGAGATTTAGAAGCAGAAGATCCTGAGTTCACCCATCTGTCTTGTGATGGCCCTTGCCCTGAAGATAGAAGAAATTTGCCTACGAACACATTCTGAAATACTTTCCTAAACTTTTTTCAAACAATCTGTTGGCTAGAACCACACCGCCGAAGTCATCTCTGCACAGCATTTCTAAGTCTAGTAATGATCCATGTTCTGAGTGTCTGCAACATCATCAGAGTTTTTAAAGTTCAAAATAACTGATCATTTTTACTGTGGATTAGTAGGTTTTGTAAGCACTTAGGGAAAAGTAAACACAAATGCTAAAAACCCAGTCTTGGCAGGGATGTGGGGAATCAGGAATACCTAATACCTTACTCTTCATCTTTGGAATTAGTTTATCTTTCTGTAAAGTACTGGGTCTCAAAATTACCTGGAGAGCTTCTTCAAAGTATGGACACTCATCTGCTGAAATTCAGATTCAGTGGTTAGGAGTGAAACACAGCCTTCCATTTTTAATAATCTTTTTTATGTTTGAGAATACTGTTTGTAAAGCAAGGATGATTTTTTTTTGTAAGTTATACAACTTGCCGTAGGCATTGACCTAATTATTATTTTTTAATTTAGTGATATTTTTAGAGAGAAAGAGAGAGAGAAACATTGTTTTGTTCTACTTATTTATGCATTCATTGGTTGCTTCTTGCATGTGCCCTGACCAGAGATTAAACCCGCAATCTTGGTGGATCAAGACAACATTCTAACCAATTGACCTACCCTGCCAGGGCCAACTGGATTATTCTTGAGCACTGTTTGTGTTCCACAGGTGAATCTACTTACCTTTCATAGGTGTTTCCCTCAATAGGCACTTTGGAATGATTTTCACGTGCTAAGAATTTCCTTATCCACTTTCTCTTTTTATATTATAGTTTTTGTCACCACATATATCTTCTTATATCAAACACAGGGTTTGTTTCTGGTTTTTGTTACTCTGGTGTTTGGGAGTGATTTTCTAGTGGAGAACAGAGCTGATGGATCTTTGTTCTACCACCCGGGAATCAGATATTCATAACTGTCATTAGTACTGTATTGGAGTCCTAAAAAGTTTTTGACCAGTAGGGGAAAAGAAGGTCGTTGGAGCTTTAGAAGCAAGTAGTGTCATGGAGGCTTTTTCTTTTCTTTTAAGATGAGTATCAGTAACTAGCATGGCGAGGGACTGAACAATCAATCAAATAAAACACATATTCTTTAGTTGTATGAGTTTTCTCTGGAAACTCATAGGTGGTCATTTAGGTAGAATCCGGGGATCACTTCTGCACTGAACCAGACAACTCCCTCTAATAAACTGGGACTGTACAGGGAGTATAGTCTAAGCCTCTTATGTAGATAATATTGTTTTCCTTTCTGATGTAATGTTTCACCATAAATTGAAGCTCCCTGCATAATATATTGAAGGTACGATGGTCTCTACGTATTTGGGTATCACAAAAGATACATCACTAGAATCCTCAAACATGGAGAGTATATATGGGTGCATTTTATATACAGTTGGGTAGTTGGCTGATTTTTATAGTTCTAGATTTCTTTTAAAGAAAGCTATGATGTGCCATTATTTTACAAATTAATGGGGATCCTGTAAATTTTTAGTGGATTTTATTCTAATCAATAAGTAGAATGATATACCAAATGAACAGATGTTATCTTAACAAGGTACTCCTTTCGCTTCTAGTTTTTTTTTCAATGTATCCTGAGGCTAATTCTGATCTCTTTAATTTCTCTTCTGATTTTTAGATTTCAGCTATATTATCTATTTTACTATTTATAGACTTTCCCTCAGGTATCCAGAATGCTAAGCAGATTTAAAACATTTTTTAAGAACTAGTTTGGATATATGTTCACCTGCTTTGACAAAAATAACAGAGTAAACCACATATGCATTTATGTCTCTTTCATGTAAGGGTTCAAACTGGTATTGCAATTCTGCTCAATGAAGCTCTCAGGGCTTCAGAGCCACCCTGCCTTGTTGCTTTGCCCTCCCCGGGTTATTCTTACCCCCTCCACATAATCCAGGATGGCTCACGCCACAGAGCATCCCAGCCGGCAGGAGTGAAAATCTCTCGTGAAATTTGTTTTATGAAAGTGCCTCCTGGAAAGCAAAACTCTGGAACATTGGACTGCATAGTGCATCATTTATAAGATGGTGACTATTCATAAAAAAGCTAAAGGTATAGTTTTTGAAAGGCATTTACTTATCAGCTAATAATCAGCACAGTAATGGATAAAACTAATAGATGACTCTTTGTATGAAACATAGGGGCAGGGGAGGTGGCAGGTAAAAAGAACGTCCTTGTTTGAAGTCAAGGAAGCTCAGTTTTATTTAAAATATTCATGGAGGTAGAGCTAGATTCCAATATTTCTTGAAAGGAAGCCATTCTATTTTCCCACGAGGTTCTTTATTTTAGACCTTTTATCCTTAAATTGTTCTATTCTGTTGCTAGTACTTCTTCAAGGTATCATTGTCTTACAACCCTATAGGAGATTGGACAGATTTTTCTGTAATTGAATATTTATTTCAAGTTTAACCATATATTGGAACTCCTGTAAATATCACCTCCAGTTTCTTGAACAGATCTTCAATATCACGATAAGGGACATTTAACATTTAGCAGCACATTGTTCACAGAAATTCTAAGTTGTATCCAATCTAGCAGCATTGAAGCCATGGTGGCATATTATAGTTTGGAACTAGACTTAGTAAGAAGGAGCACCAGGGCCCCAGTGAGCCTGCCATTATTCACACATCCTGCCAGTGCTTCTCGGACCTTTCTCACCTGCTCAGTCCCTCTACTCTTAGCTCTTCCCACCACCACCTCCTACTCAACATGACTGACTGAGAGACAGATTACTAGAGATTTAAAAAATAACTTTATTGAGTTATAATGTACATACAATAACAAGCATGCATTTTAAGTGTACAAGATGGTGAGTTTTGACAAATGTACATACTGTATAACTGCCACCATAGTCAAGGTATAATACATTTCCAAAAAGTTCTCTTGCGCCCCTTTCTAGTTATTCTGCAGCCCTCATCTCCAGTCGCCAGCAACTGCTGACCTGCTTTTTATTTCTTTGCAGATTAGATTGCAGTTATTTTTTAAATATTTTTAAACATATGAAAACGTGTATTTAATTTACATTTTTTAAACAAATGGGAAAATAGAAATTTTTGTTGCTTCCAGCAAGTACAGATACAAACATCAATTTTTTGCCAGTTTGGGAAGCAGGCAGCCATAATCTGTAGTGGGTTTGATATATCAAAAATGTTCGTGGGGTTTTTGTTTTGTTTGCCAGAAAAAAGTTAGGATAAAAACCGAATACCAGATTTCCACTCAAAATTGCAATCAGCCTCATTTACTGAGCTGTAACTAACCATCAGCTCAGTTATGTTAATTTTGATTCTTTTGAAGAGCTTCCAAAAAATAAGTCCAGCTATATTGAGATAACTTTTCTATCCATTCTCGTGTCAGTGTATTCTTTACTATAGATCAGACTCTTTTGTTGCAGTAGACATGCGACAAGCAGTAAATCAGAGGACTCAAAACTGCGCTGTGCAGCCGCCCTGCTACTTTGCTGTAAGAACGCTGTGCTAGGCACGGCCCCATTGTGCGTCATTGGGTCACATGCCACAAGATAGTCTATATTTGGTGACATTCAAAACTTACTTTCCAGCATCAAAACATAAATGCTATACTTAATGTTTCATATTTATTGAATAGTATAGGAATTTGTTGTACTCCTCTCTGTGACTCTTGATCCAGGAGTCAGACAGCAGCATTTTATTGTTTGTTCTTTAAAAATAACATTTGTAATATAAGAATTCTAGATAGCTAAGGAGGGGAGGGGGCTGAAGGGATTGAGCAAAAAGGAAAAAGGACTCGTGGACGTGGACAACAGTGTGGTGATTGTGGGGGGAGAGGGGAGTATAAGGGTAATGGAAAAAAACACAATAAAAAAAAATTTTTTTTTTAAAGAACTCATAATAAGTCTCTAGCAGTAGCGTCCGAACCTTTCTGCTTTCAGAATCATCTGATGTCTCCTCTTTGCCTCCAAGGCCATCTTTTCTAAAACTTTGCTTTACTGTTCTGGAACTTACCATGGTTCTGTCTTCAAAATCAAATCATTTCTTAGTCAGAATTTTGTGTACCGTCTGTCTACCAGGTTCTGGTTAGAACCCTTCAAGGTTTCACAATCTATTTTCATCCCTTAGTGCCCTTCCAGACCATCTGTGCTCAGATTCAAAGCGATGCCTAACCCTCTAATCCGTTAGGCAGTGTGTCCTCAGACACGTCATGTGCTTTTACCCTCCCTACTTTTGCTGTCTTTCTTATTATTTCTGTCAATATAAGGCCCATTTCAATTCCCCCATCCTCATCCTACAGTGATTTTTTTGTTTACTATGTTATTTCAGTATTTCCTGCCCATATGATTTATTGGCACTTACCGTTTACTGTCTCTTCTAATTATTTATATTGCAATCCTAGAGTTAAAAAGAACATACCACTCTAAACAAAATCATTTATACAGTTTTTCTGGTAATCTTTTAAAATACCTACTCATGGTATTGTAAGATGAAAAGGGCTCTGGAGCCTGGTTGCACAACGGTATGAATGCACGGCTGAACTGCACGCTAAAAAATGGTTAAGATGGTAAATTTTATGTTCTGTATACTTTACAACAATTAAATTGTTTTTAATTTTTTAAATTAGCAAGCTAATAAATCAAAAGACAAAAAAAACTCATAGAATCAGCAAAAGAAAAATTTGAAGACCTAAGCCATGAACATAATATAGTTAGGAAAGCAGACCCTGAACCTCTCCAAGAGCTAAAGGACAATTATAGAGCAAATGCCTATTTAATATAACCTAAACTGTAAAAGTGCTAAAAGGAAACGCTAAATAGAGAGAAATTAGCAGTCAGGCAAGGGAAAGCTACCGGCATTTTAGACAGAGAAAACAGCTTAAAGCTAAGTGAAAACGCTGCGTCAGTGACACAGTGTCCTTGGTGGACAATGAATAAAAAATAGATTAAAAATTATAAGTGATTTTTTTATAAGTGATATCTGATAGCGTTTGGCATTGTAAGAAGCCTGATTTTAAAAAAAAAAATAACATTGGAGGAGTAGGACAGTATAGAAGGATGGGGACATGAGAGAATGGGTTTTAAGAATAATATAGGCCCAAATTAAAGTACAGACGTGTCTATGATAATGAACATGCAGAAGATACAAAGCAGTAGGTTCATTAAAAACTATTTAGGAAAAACAAACAAAACTTGAATATTGGTTATGGGGAGCAAAGAAGAAATCAAATTATTTCAATGTTGTCAGCCTGTTGACCTAGGAATAGGGTGGTTCAATTAACATTGGAACAGAAATTTGTTATGGTGGATGTTAAACTTTATTTAGTGTTGACGTTTTATATTAAAAATACTTCTAAGTGTCTAAATAAAAGCGACCTAGAGAGGAGCACACAAGATGTTCAGGGACCAGAGTTTGAAATATCAGGCATTTCAGTCAGGCCTGCCCCAGTGGGATCACCTAGAGACTGGTTTTCACTGAGCCTAATTCATGTAGTGTATCTGCCAAAATCTGTGCAGTCTCCTACGGGAAAATAGAGAAAAGAGTAATCAGAAATGAAATGAAAGAGTGAAGGAAATATGCTAGTAGTTTACAACTCACTCTGGATTCTTAATTAGTTAAATAACAACTAAAGGAGGCATCAGAATCAAGGGAGCAATGAACAACAACAAAAAGCAATAAAAGCAACAAACAAAACAAAATCATAGATACAGACAACAGAATAGTAGTTACCATGAGGGGAGAGAGGCGGAGAGAGGAAAAGAGGCTAAAAGGGGTCAAATGTATGCTGGCAGAAGGGCACTAGGTTTCGGGTAGTGAGCACACAATAAAGTATGCAGACGTATTATAAAGTGGTGTAATAGTATATATCCTTTTAATAATTTCATGTATTTATATATAATTTATATAGTTTTATTAACCAATGTTACCCCAATTTAATTTTTAAAAAAGAACCTAGATTTTAAATTTATCTTTTTAAAATTATATTTATTGATAGTTCTATTACAGTTGTCCTGATTTTTCACCCTTTGCCCCAGCAGCCCCACTCACTCAGGCAGTTCTCACGTATTGTTCATGTCCATGGGTCGTGCGTATAAATTCTTTGGCTACTCCATTTCTTATACTGTACTTTACATCCCTATGGCTATTCTGTAACTACCTATTTGTACTTATTAATCCCCTCACCTCTTCACCCATTCCCCTCCCATGACAACCATCAAGACCCTCTCCTATCCATTATTCTGTCTTTGTTCTTCCTGTTTGCTTAATTTGTTTTTGAGATTCAGTTGTTGACAGGCATGTATTTGTTGCTATTTTATTATTCATAGTTTTGATATTCTTTTTCTCAAGTAAGCCCCTTTACCATTTCATATAAGAATGGTCTGATGATGAGGAACTCCTTTAGTTTTTTCTTGTCTGGGAAGCTCTTTATCTGTCCTTCGATTCTAAATGATAGCTTTGATGGGTAGAGCAATCTTGGTTGTAGGTTCCTGTTTTTCATGACTTCAAATATTTCTTGCTAATCCTTCCTAGCCTGCAAAGTATCTCTTCATAAATCAGCTGTACTCTAATGGGAACTCCCCTGTAGGTAACTAATTGCTTTTCTCTTGATGCTTTTAAGATTCTTTATCTTTAACCTTTGGCATTTTAATTATGATGTGCCTTGGAATGGACCTGTTTGTATCCATCTTATTTGGGACTCTTTGTGCTTCTTGGACTTGCATGTCTATTTCCTTCACCAAATGCAGGAAGTTTCCTTTCATTATTTATCCAAATAGATTTCCAATTTCTTGCTCCCTCTGTTTGCCTTCTGGCACCCCTATGATGCAAATGTTGGACCACTTGAAGTTGTCCCAGAGGCTGCTTGTACTGTCCTCATTTTTTGGATTCTTTTTGTCTCTTGTTGTTCTGATTGGTTGTTTTTTTTTGCTTCCTTAGGTTTCATATCATTGATTGGATTCTCAGATTCATCTACTCTGCTGTTGTTTCCCTGTAAATTGCCCTTTATTTCAATTAGTATATCCTTCATTTCTGACTTGATCTTTTTAATGCTTCTGAGGTCCTCACTAAGTTCCTCGAGCATCTTACAACCAGTGTTTTGAACTCTGAATCTGATAGACTGCTTATCTTCATTTAATTTAGCTCTTTTCTGGAGTTTTGATCTGCTCTTTCATTTGGACCGTCTTTGTCTCCTCATTTTGTCAGCCTACTTGTATTTGTTTCTATGTATTAGGTAGAGCTGCTTTGACTCTGTGTTTTGGTGGTGTGGCCTAATGTAGTAGGTGTCCTGTAGGGTCCAGTGTTACAGCCTCCCCTGTCACCCAAGCTGGGTACTCGAGGTATACCCTTTTCTTGTAGTTAAGCCTTGGTTGCTGTTGGAAGATCAATGGGAGGGATTTATCCATGCCAGTCAGCTGCAAGGACTGGCTGTGACCATTGACCACCAACCTCTACCCTCCATAAAGGATCAACTGCACAGAGGCAAGGTGGTCGTGCTCCATTGTGGTCTGTAACTATCCACTGGGTGCACTGGCCCTGGGGTTTCCCAGGTGGTGCAGGCCAAGATCACCCTACACCTGTGTTTTGCCTGAGGCCATGCTGCCAGACCTATAAAGCAATCTGAGATGGCTGCAACTTGTGCTGCGCTTGGAGATTCTCAGGCAAAGCCAAGCAGTGAGTCTGAGCTTGCTGATGCTAGTGCCGGGCTTGGGACTCACTGAAACCAGCTGTTGCTTGTTTGATAGGATCTAGAAAGTTGTGAAGCATGAGCCAACACCAGCCATTAATATGGAAAAGTAGCTCTGGTGGGCCTGTATGTTGGGTCGGGCAGAGTCTCTGGGGATCTCCAAAGCAGGTCCACAGTGTTAGGTTGATGGAGTCTCAGATATGGCACCAGCCTGCCAACCTGTCAGCTCTGTGGGGGAAGGGTTTGGAAAAGGGACAGTGGCCTCTGCTAACCTTGATGGCAGACACTGCAGTTTCTCCCTGTATACCACTCGTACCTTTCAAGCTGCTACCCTAGTGCTGGAGCTCAGAGAAAGTAAGTCTGAGTAGATGAGTCCATGTGTGGCTTCTTCAAGAGGAGCTGCTTGTGGCTACAACAGTTTCTTCCACTGACTCAATCCCCACTGGTTTTTGTAACCAGAAGTTGTGGGGACTTATCTTCCTGGCACTGGAACCCTGGGCTGCATGGCCTGATATGGGGTCGGGAATCCTCACTCCCAAGAAATCCCTCCCAAATTTGTTTACCACACGTGGATGAAGGACCAACCCATTCTGTTTTTGCGCCCCTCCTGTCAGTCTGGTGGATGTGGTTTCTTTAATTCCGTAGTTGTCAGACTTCCATTCAGCTCAATTTCTGACAGTTCTGAGTGATGGTTGTTCCACATTTTAGTTGTAATTTTGATGTGGTTGTGCAAAGAGGCGAGCCATGTCTGCCTAGGCTGCCATCCTAATTGGATGTTTTAAATTTATCTTAAAATTGGAGAAGATTAAACTATGATTACATGTCCATGGCAATAATGCACCTAAAGCTACTAATTTCATTCTTGCTTTTATCTGATCTCTTTCCTGATGTTTTCAGGATTGTGGAATTTATGAAACATGATTATGTAATCATTCAATTTGAAATATCCAGTTGGAGGAAGAGGGAAAAATAAACCTGGAAGCATCCTTTCATTCATACCCTTTTATGTCTTAATTGGGTTGGCCAAAAAGTCCATTTAGTTTTTTCTATAAAATAAAAGACACATTTTTCATTTTCACCCTTAACTTTATTGATTTGGATATTTTGAGTATGTCAACCATCTCCTACCTTTGGATTCTGGTGGGAAGAGGCCAAGGGTACTACTAAGCGTCTTCCAATGCATAAGACAGCCCCACAGCAAAGAATTATTTGGCCAAATGTCGACAGTACCAAGAAGCTTCACAAGCCACTGCTATCAGGCACAGCACCTTCCCCATACACTGCACAAATCTTTTTTTGCCTTTCAATTGCATTTTTACCTTTCTTAAAATAATTAAGCATAATACATCAAAATGTTGCGAATTTTCTTCTATCTTCAATATTAAAATGGTTGTACAAAATTCACCAATTTCAATAATTTTTTTAAATGCACTCTGATATGACAGCTATCACAATACATTCTAACAAAGTTGTTTCAAATGAAGTTAAAGACAACTAAGCGCTACTAAGACCACCTTACAGAAAAAAACTAAACCCACTTTTTGGCTATCCCAATACATTTCTGTTAAGCACACACACACACACATATTCAGGAGTCTCTTAAATTGTTAACCATCGTCATTGCAGTATTGCAACGATGGATAGCTTTCTATCACTCCTATTGACTAGTGTTAGAAAGCTAATGTGTTCTCAGGGATTCAGAAATTATCAAAAAAATTTTGAGCTGCATTTGCCTTGGATACTTGCCTCTTATTTCCGAAATTTTCTCAGAAGGGGAAAGAGGACAGAGGAGGTGGTGTTACTATTTCTTTTTCTTTTTTTTATTTTCAGTCTTACTGTTTCTTGAAGCTCAAATTCCACAGCAGAATACTTTTAGAGACATCTTGATTCTATTAGAATTTGCAGGTCAAAGGGTAGGTTCAACTGTTCTGGTAGTTTAAAGCACTAGGAATGGAATGTATAGACCACTTTAATGACTTAAAGTTGGATTTTTGCTACTACCTACTCATTATGCAGGTAATATAGCATGTTAGTCATGCATTTGGGGGTTTCTAATCACTTTGAAAGTTTCTGTGTCCACATTTTTCAATTTTTTTTTTAACTGAGGAAAAGACCTAACAGAAAAAGAGAGTAATTCAACAGGAGGAGCAGTGCAGTTTTTATTTTGCTCTGGGTTTGTGGCATCCATATATTATATTTGCTTGTGTTATTCCCTCGGGGCTCATGGGAAATGAAGTCAGAATGTGCTCCACCAGCCACTCTTCCTTTTCTGTGGATAACCTTTAGCTGGTAAACTTCTGAAAGTCAATTGTTAATCCCCATCAAGGTTCATTTTCTTCAAAGCACATTAGACTTAGAGTAAGTGAATTTCAGTTCTCAAGCACTTGACTCTGATTTAAAAAGGAACTATTTTTGGTATTTTTTATTTTCTTCTTTAAAAATTTCATTTATTTATTTTTAGAGAGAGAGGAAGGGAGGGAGAGAAACATCAATGTGAGAGAGAAACATCGATTGGCTCCCTCTCATACATTCCCCAACCAGGGACTGAACCCACACCCAGACATGTGCCCTGACCAGGAATTAAACCAACAGACTTTCACTTTGCAGGACAACACCCAACCAGCTGAACCACACTGGTCAGCGCTGTTTTCTTTTTCATAGTGTTCTGTAGCTTTCTGTTTTTCTAAATGAATGCATATGAATTTTATCAGAAAATATAATTTTTCAAAGAAGCAATTATATTAAGAATAGGTAGCTACTAAAATAAGATATTTTTGCAATTTGCTTTTTTTCACTCTGAATTCTATTCTGTCTGTCCTTAGAAAAGTTTTTTAGTGTACATACTTTTGAATGCTGCCTTTAAAACTTAAGATCACATAAGATCAGCTATACTATGTGACCTTTTCTATCAGATGTGTTAAGAGAACAACAGTTTTTCTTATTCTCCAGGAGTTACATGGCTGTTGCCATTTTTTTCAAGAGATTGTTCTCCCCTGCAGTGTCCTTGTCAAATTTACCAAAATTATGGACAAAAACAAAAACAACAAAAATAAAAACTATCTCCATTGCTTTCCAAAAAACAAAAGAAAAACCTAAAAGCTAATATACCCATAAAAGTTACTGACATCCCCCAGCGCTTACATGAATATAAGTGCTGGCAGTAAAAATGGCACCAGGTGTTAGACCTCGGTTCAACAGTCTTAGTTCTTGAGTTCTGGCTAAGAAAGAATTCAGAACCTAGCCTCAAACTTTAAGAGACAATTTATTTAGAAAGTCACAGAGGTAGAAGAAGTGATCATAGAAGAAACAGGCTCAGGAAACAAGTTACAGAGGCAAAAGAAAGGGCACTTGGAACGTAGGAGAAGGGAAAGGCAAGGAAAATGCCTGTGGAGGTAAGGGGTGTGCTCCGTAGGGAGAGAGCCAGGCTAGATCTTCTTTCCTAAGGGCTGATGCGGATGGGGATTTGATAGGAGGTCCCAGGCAAGGATCTCAGTAAAATATGCATCAGCTTTCCAGGTGTGTCCTTTCAGGGTCATGGTCTCTACGGATTGGTCAGCACTGGGGCAGGGGGTCTAGTCAGTCAGTGCAGCTGGTCCTGATGTCAGCCATGGAATCATCACTTGTCTGGTTTTCTTGCTTTTCTGGGCCTGAAGCCGAAACACAACTGAGGCCCAGATGATATCCCTAGGGGGTCATGCTTGAGGAAGTGGTCCTGTAAAGGCCCGCATGAAAGTTGAATGAGGTCACTCTTTGCCCATCGTCCTTCTTCCAAGGGGGTCTACTGCATGACTAGCCACATGCCAGGGAAGGGAAGGTCAGAAGTGGGTCTGAACCACATAACCAGTAATGTGAAAGATCAGGGCGTCCAGTGCATGACCAGCAATGTGCTAGGGAAGGAGAGGTCACCCTGGGGGCAAGGTCCTTGTTTTCCCAATTTTGCCTGTTGCTAGGCCCCCAGGCTTTCCACCCTGGTGACCTTCTGTGCCTGACCAATTGTCCTTGCTCCACTGTCTGTCTAACTGCTTACCCCATAAGTACAACCTGTAAATAAAACATTTTATTCTCTTAACTATAAATTGCCCTTTTTAGGCACATACACATGTAGAAATCAATGGCAAGGGTATACTTTTAAAATGGGAAGGACAGTGGTATGTTCATCTATTAGGGGATTTTTATAGGGTGAGAGCCACAGGTATGGGAGAGAAAGTGTGACTCTGCACAGTTCAAAGTATATTATCAGTGCTCAATAAAAGGTAAATAGAGATAAAATTTCTATTTGAATTGTATGTAAAACAAAAAAAAAGGACTTCAAATTATATCTTAGTAAAAGACATTACTCCAATGGCTAAAACCTGATTTGTCACCTGTTGCTGTTTGGGAATGTGACATTTTACCCCAGAGATTAACTGTACCACACTAGCTGGCCAAGTATATCATTTATAAAAGAATTTGGAATTCAGTCAAGAAGCTTCAGCAATATAGAATAATTTTTACTATTTTATATTATGATGCTTTCCTTAAGCATAGAATGGAACTGAGATCCTGTCACCTTTGCATCTTGCAATCAGCAAAGGTACTCATGACTCAATCTAATTGAATTAGAATAATCTATCTTTGTTCGTCTTTTGTTTGCCTGCTGCTAATGTGTAATTCTGACAGTCAGGGCACAGAAATGCAGCACCCTAATTGAGAAAGCACATTTCTCATTTCAGCTTTGTCAGTCCTTGAACTTCCTAAAAAGGAACAGATGATAGCAGTCAACAGGAAACTGCATTGTGACACCATCTTGAACTCTTTCACCTTTAAGCTCATTTCACCACTTAACATATTTTTTTCAAGTGGTCAGTGGATATATTTAGACCATCATTATCCCTTTGGTGTTGACTGGAGCTTCATGGCATACACCATCTGCCCTATCTTAGAATTATATAGTGTGTGGGGACAGTGGAAAGTTATACTGAAGTCGTTGAGGCTCTTCTTCCCTTCTAACGGCAAAGACTAGTTAAAAAAAATCTTCATTTCCATAATGTAAACTAATCTACAGCCTCACTTTGTTCAGAGTTCCTCAGACCTACCTATCCAGAACACAAAATATCCTTGTCAGAATATTCGATAGTCCCCCAGTTTGTGGCTAAACTAAACCTCTTCCACATGACAGCTATTGAAGCATGATTATCTTAACAAGGACAGAAGCAAAGTTAAACCTGGGCAGTGCATTCTCAGATTCAGCATTTCTTTGTGTCATAAGCTCAGGTCGCTTATATAGTTCCTGTAAATCAAATCTGTCTTCTCACAGATTACATAAAAGATGAACTATTGAGGACCACATTTTAGACAATGAGACTAATTGCTCACCAACTTCATTCTGATTATTTTGTAAATTCTCAGTTCACCACTTACTAAATCCCACCTTCTTTTCCTTCTAGATGGTAACCCAAAAGTAGTTAGCTAAACCACAAGGAATCTATAAAGTTTTTAAATTATTGTTTCAAAGCATGCAGATCATTGCCAATTAAAGCCATGACTGGAAATTTAATTTGCATTAATGACATAAAAAGAATTGAATTATAGACATTCAGAATGCCCCAAAACCAGATGGCTGAGTTTCTGAATTCTCTTTACTGACATTTACAATTTGTTATATACTCTATACCTAAAAATGTCTTCAGTTTCACTAATGCCTTATTTTACATGAAAGCAACTGAATAGCTATCAAAAAATTAGCTCGTTGGGTAAAGTGTATAGATGACAAGATTATTCTTACTCTAAAAAAACTATTAGCTTTGTTTACTTTTCAAATTTAACTATATCTAGGAACTCTTTATTGAGATGTCAGCATAACAGTGTGATAGATATTTAGAGTAAGAAAATCCTGAATGGGATTCCTGGCTACACCTTTTACTTCAATGTGAACGTGGGCAAGCTGTGTAAATTCACTGCGCCTTAGTTTCATCGCCCATAAAATGGGTGTAATAACAATAGGAACTTCAAAGAATTGTTTGAGGATTAAGCGAAAGCCTTGGTATTTTCTTTCTTTTGCAGGCAAGAAGCTCTTCTGGCAGCCATTAGTGAAAAAGATGCCAATATAGCTCTTTTGGAGCTTTCATCCTCTAAGAAAAAGACTCAGGAGGAAGTGGCCGCACTAAAGCGGGAGAAGGATCGTCTGGTGCAGCAGCTCAAGCAGCAGGTATTAAATGCCAGGAGGGTTACTGGGACCAGCTTTCCTACCATTCACTATCCATGTCCTTGCCAGCTTATATATTAAGGTCTTGTCTCATATTAGACATCTGATCTTTGTATCTAGTTAATTTTCTTTTTTTATTTTTAAGGACTTTTATGTCTTTTTGTGGTTGTTATTGACACTATTACAGATGTCCCCATTTTTCTGCCTTTTGCCCCACTCCACCCAGGCCCCTCCCCTCCTTCCCTCAGGCCATAACCACACTACTATCTGTGTCTGTGTGTCATGCATGTATGTCCTTTGGCTAATCCCTTCACCTTCTTTCATCCAGTCCCCCCACGCCCTGACAGCTGTGTGGTCCATGTATCCTTTTTTAAATTAAATTTATTGGGAAGGCATTGATTAATACAATTATATAGGCTGCAAGTGTACAATTGTGATACATTATCTGTATATTGCATTGTATATATACTGTATATTGCATAGTTAATCTTCATAAGCTGAGTTTTCATCTTTACAAATCTCCAGCTATGTCTAGGAAATACAGAGTATTTTTGGTAAGAGGACTAGTTTAGAAAAATGTCATAAGTCTTCCGTGAGAGTGTTTCTTTAACTTCATGCAGTGATTGGATGAAATTAGTGAAATTCTGTCCATTTGAATTGAAAAAGGCTGATTTTTTTATAGCCAGTTAGATTCCTACTACAGAAGGCACTAAGTATATTTTATTTAAATGATTTTTAGTTATTCAGGGCTGGGTAAGCTCTAAAGGTAAGAGCAAAGTTTTGTCCTTTTCTTTTCCAAATTTAATGATTAATATTTCTGTAAGGCCTTTAATCTGTGAAAATAAAAACTAAAAATTTGTCCTTTGACGTTTACACAACAATGTAAATACACTTAATGGACATAACTTACACATTTAAAATGGGTAAAATGGGCCCTGGCTGGTGTGGCTCAGTTGGTTGGAGCGTCATTCCATAAAAAAGAGGCAACCGATCGGTATTTCTCTCCCACTTTCTCCTTCCCTTCCCCTCTCTCTAAAACTAATAGGCATGCCCTAGCATGAGGATAAAAAATACATAGTGGGTAAAATGGTAAAGTTTATATTATGTATATTTTACCACAATTTAAAAATTGGGGAAAAATTCTTCTTTGAAAATAAGAGGTAAAATAAATGTGTAAACCTGAGCCCCCTTCTGTATCATTAATGCTCTTTCCTGGCCATTCCTATGTGATTTGCAGTGTCCCACATCCCATCTTCTAGTAGCATCCCCCGAGTTCTCGGTCACATATTCTGTGTACTTCGGCTGCCCAGATTTGCTCTTCTACCTGAAGTCATCAGACTCAGAATGAGTTTTTCAAGGGAAGGAATTCCTCCTCCTCCATTTTGGGTGATCAGTCATCAACTGAGAGCATTTTTGGCATAATACTTAATGTCTAAGTTAGCAAGAATCCATACTTACATAAAAAAGATATTTCCTCTGTTTGTAGACCAATATTAAAACTGCCTAAAAATAGAGTTTATGTTTATTTATGTGGCTGACTTGGCTGAGAAACTACTGAAAGATGTCCCTCTTCTATAGTATTAGTAGATGACAAACAGAAACAACCAACCCATCGCTCATTTACAAGTGAAAGAAGCTTTTCCAGTGTCCTAAAATGATTTGTCACAAGGAGAGAACGTCATCCAATATTTGGATGCCTGCTAAGAAAAGCAGAAAGAATGTGCTTATTATTAAAGACATCTGTCCAGTAGTTCAAGACTGAAACTTGGTTTATCAAAGCTGATAATATGAGTAGAGTGCTCACTGCCATGAACCAAGGGGTGGGGAAAACGGGAAACGCTGATCAAAGGATACAAAGTTTCAGTTACACACATGAAAAAGTTCTGGAGAGCTGATGGACAGCATGGTGGCTACAGTTAATAATACTGTATTGTGTATTTGAAATTTGCTAGGAGGGTAGATCTTAAGTGGTCTCACCACAAAAAAAAAAAATAATGGTAATTATGTTAGGTGATGAAAATGTCAGCTTTGTGGTGATGATAATCATTTCACAATGTTTACATATAGTATTAAAACCACATTGTGCACTTTAAATATATACAATTTTTATTTGTCAATTATACCTCAATAAAGGGGGCAGAGCTGGTAATATAAAATAGAAGGATATTATTGAGGAAAGTCTTTCACTAATTTGTGAGTATATATATTTATCAATATCAGTTCTTTTAAGTAGTAGTTAGGCCTGAAAATACAGACATATGATTTGACTAGTTCATGGTCCTTCTACCTTAAGAACAAAATAGAATAAAATGTCCAGCAGACTAGAATATTGTATCTCATTCACAGTGACTTTTGATTACTTGGCTTGCCAGACTGTGTGTTTTCATTAGGTGAAAGTTAATGATATTAATTAGTCCGTGATTATAATGTTAGAAAGGAGTCGCTGAAAAATTCCTAACATCTTACATCTAACTATATGCTTTGAATATTCTATAGTGATGTGACCTATGAACGAAGAAAAATGATGTAGTTCTTAGGAATCCTTCCTAATAGTATTTTTCTTTCTCCCTTCCATGTAAAGTTTCACATATCTGCCCTCTTAAAATGTGTCTAGGAGTATTTCATTTTTTTTCTCATGACTGAGTAGTATTCCATTGTATATGTGTGCCACATCTTATTTGCGACGTGCTAAGCAAAATAAGAAGACAGAAAAAAGTCAAGAACCGTGTTCTTTCACTTATAGGTAGGATATGAAACTGAAAGCAACAAATGAACAAACAAGAAAAAACAAATAAATAAAAACTCATACACCAGAAGGAAGGGGGAGAGTTGTAAAGGGAGTCAAATATATGGTGATGGAAGATTTGATTTTGGGTGGTGGGCACACAGTGCAACATACAAATTGATGTGTCATAGAATTGTACATTTGAAACCTATTTAATTTTATTATACAATGTCATTCCAGTTAATTTGTTTTTAAAAATGTGTCTGAGATGTTGTGAGCCAAAGGAACTGGTCTTGCCAAATACAGTTTGATTCTTTAATTTCTCGTAGTGTGTTTACTAACTTTTTGACAAGGATATCCTCTTTTGGAAAAAGAATATGTCACCAAAGTTGTCTTAATATGAAGCTTCTAATCCTTTAATTGCTAGAATGTGCCTCAATCTGAAGACCATTTTCTAACAAGGAAGCAGGCAATATGGACGAGGCTCTCCAGTATGTGGAGTTGCTTCTGCCTGACGGGCTGTTGGCATTCATGTGTGACTCCTGTTGTCAGAAAGAGGCGAAGCAACAGGGGTTTACAGATTTGGAGGTCACTCTCTAAGGTGGTCCCAATTTACTTACACACATACACCCCCAGGATGGCTTGTCTCCTTGACTCATTCATGGCAAAGCAGCACTTGGAGAGGCTGCATCAGAGGAAGGAGACAGGGCCAATGAAAAACATAAAAACTAAAGGTTGTCTAATGAATTCCAGATGTGCTATGGTTGGTGCCAACTAGTGTGTTCAGATTATATGAGGGGGGACCCCAAAAACCCTGGAATTTATTTATAAAAAATAGTGTATTCTTACATGTTTAAACCAGCCACCTTCAAAGGTATATTTGTATTTGATGCAATGCATTCAAGATGTTTTTTCTCTGCTCAAAGCAGTTTTTGAACTCGTCGATTTTGATGTCTTTTAGGGCTTCTACCATTTTTTGTTTCACCTTTCCCATGTCGTCAAAGTATTTCCCTTTGAGGATTTTTTTTTTTATCTGTGGGAAAAAAAGTCACTTGGGGCGAGGTCCTGTGAATAGGATGAGTGGAGCACAGGGTCATGCCCTTTTTGGTCAAAAACTGCTGAGCATTCAGCATAGTGTGGGCAGTTGTGCTCATAAATCACCCATCATGAAAGGGGCAAACACACTGAATCTTCAAAAACAAATCACTGAAGCTGAATTCAGCCTCTCACAACAACACTAGCTGGTACAGTGATAGAGATGGGTTCCTAGAAGACTCACCTAGTGGGGGAAGCCTGTACTGCAAGGGGTCCGCCCTCCAGAAGATAATTCCTGGTTTCTTTGCGTTCCCCCTCATAATTCAGCTTATTTTATGTTTATAGATAGCAGTACTCTCTCAGGACAAAGCATGCTGTGGTAAAACAGTATGCAACCTGGAATGCTTCATGTTCTGTCTACTTTGAGCAGTCTGCAAATCATTCCTAAAAGCACCAGCTAGCTGGAAGCCAGCCTCTCAAAAGCCTTGACCACCCTGAGTATATGGAGACTGTTCCAATTCAGAGTGACGACAGAGGAGAGTTTGATCCCCTAGATCCCTACCTATGGGTAGTGAAGAGATGTTCTAACCCTACCATCCAGGAAGTAACCTGTCTTACCAGTCTGCTTGACCCTTACCTGGGCTTGAGAGAACCACCCACGTAAGCTCTAGTACTACCATACCTTCATCACCTGTGAACATGCCATGTACGAAATAATGAGCAATTACAATCTTTATCTGAGAGCAGCCAGTCAGAATAGCCATTTCAGGGTATTGGTTCAACACTTTTTCTTAAAGAATAGTGACTACCCACTTGAGATTCAGACTGCATTAATTTGAGTGCTTTTCAGGATGAGTTGCTTTATGGAAAAAACAAAGTAGAAAATCATTATACTTTTAAAAAATAATCCGAGCTGCTCTGCCTGTGGAGTAAGCTTCTTTATGCCTCATCGCTTCACTAATAAACTCTTTCACTTTAAACTCTTAAAAATTAAAAAATTAGCCCTGACCAGCATGGCTCAGTTGGTTGTCTGTCATCCTGCAATGCTCCAAGTCACTGGTTTGATTCCCAGTCCAGGTTCGGTCCCCAGCCGGGACACATACAAGAAGCAACCAATCAACATTTCTCTCACACATCAATTTTTCGCTCCCTCTTTCCCCCTCCCTTCCCCTCTCTCTAAAAGTAAATAAATAAAATCTTTTTAAAAATTAATTATTAATTAAAAATAGTCTGAAGTAAACCCCTCTGAAATACTAATTTTTCATAATCAAAAACTACCCTGGAAACTTAGCTCTCGATGGTGGTATTCATTATGAACTTTGCAACTCTTGAGTTCCATAGGCAAATGCTCTACTTTTCAAAAAATTTATTGGGGTGACATTGGTTAATAAAAGTATATATGTTTCAGGTGTACAATTCTACAATATCCTCTGTGTATTGTATTGTGTTCACCCCAAGTCTAGTCTCCTTCCATCACCAATGCCCTACTTTAACAGGTTAATGCAAAGTTAGATCTAAGTAAGATAAGTAGTTCATTCAGTTAACATAATGAGAAGTTCAAAATTTTTATTGGGTGCTATTTTAAAAATCAATAGCTTCTTCTGGGTTACATCACATAAAATTTTTTAGACTTTAACCTTTTCTTCTCAAACATTAATTTTTCATAAACATAATTTATTATGAAAAGTATTGTCAGCATTAAAGCTCTAAATCTTTTAAACTATCTGTAGTCCCACTCTCCTCCCAGATCTCAACTATTTCATTGATTGGGTATTAAGACATCTCTCAGGAAATATTTGAAGATACTGACACCAAAAATTCAGTTGAGTTTTAAAACGATTTTTATGAAGTCGGGAAGGGCTCACATCTTTTATTTACATACTTTTGGGTATCTGTAATGTTGAGCATTCAGTCATCAGCTTCTAACAAGATGTCCTATAAGGATCACATTATTATCAGTGTAGTTCCATTTCATAGAAGGTAATATCAAGAAATTAATCATTTACTGCAGTCTAGCTTAGTGTCTCACTCACTCATCTGTAAAGCCACGTTTATACACTCAGACTTCCTCGTCCCTGTTAGAATGCTGGTTATGGGTAGTGACAGCAGTCAGTGCCCTGTCCCCATATCTCACTCAGGTTTGTTCTCTTTGCTTCCTTTATTCGGTGTTATTTTGCTCCCTTGTTTTTAGTGAATAGAATTTGTATATAGGTTAACGCCTTTCTTATTTAGATTTTAGGCCTTTATTCTCAAGTTCTATGGCTGACCTTTGACTCGCCTTTAAACACAAATATGTCACCCGTCTTTTCCTCACAGCATTGAAGGCTGTTGTCTATTTTAGTAGCCTGATGTGCTAAATGAAGTTATGGTTGAAAAGACACTTTTATCATAACCATTCTGAGCGCTTGGAACTTTCCAAATCATCCTTTGGACTAAAATTTCTCATGCTTATTCATGGTCCAAAGGAGAATAAATTTTTGGAAGTTCTGTAAATTCCCTTTGGTTGGTACAGAGGGTTATGAAAACAAAATGTTATCACATGTTACAACTCCAACTTCGGTATACATTTTTTTTTCATAATCATAGTTTCTATGAAGGAAAACGCTGTTTTAATATTCATTCTAAGCAAGCCAAGTTCAAATCATTTTATTTTGTTTAAAATGTTTTTCTCTACCTAATCTCATAGTTTTGAGTAAAGAATGTAAACTTCTTGTTTTGTGTATAAAAACGTGATTTGCTCTTACCAAGGAAGAACTTGTTACTTATTAGGAAAAACTGGCTCAACATTGTTCTAAAGAATGAAAGTATGGGTCATATACATTTTTTTTTAAATGTTCAGATTTGGTTTTCAAATCCTTAGCCCCAGACCCTGACCCACCTGTTTAGGACTACCAAGCTGGATTCTTACCAAACTTGTTTCTGAACAAAGCTAAAATAGTATGAAGGCATACTAATTGTCTAATACGACCCAGTTTAATGAAAGTCACCATTTTGGATTTATTGTTCTCTTTTCCTAAAAGGAAGAAAAAGTTATATGAAGAATCTTTTTAACTGGTCAACAAAACAGACTTTTCAGTAGGCTGCTTGTTCATTTAAAGCCTTTTCCATATGAATGAAATTCTTTATGGAAGCTTGCTGCCAACAGAAATGGAGAATCAGCCTTTAAAGCCACATGCATAATGTAAAATCTTGGTTGCCATTATTCTCTGCTATAATGGTGAGCCCAAGAAAGGCATATCTAGCTGGTTTCATTTGTAGTCTTCCATTCCCTTGCCCTTCCCTACTTTCTAATCAGCAGAGGACTAAATATTCTTATGGCGGCAAAAACTTAAGACCCAAAATTTAAGATATATGAATGTAGAGTGTACTTTATTGACTGTTTTATTATTACACTTGTACCTTAAGATGACATCCTGAAATAAACTACATAGTTAGGGTAGCCTACACCTATGATTTCCAGTGGAGACTTCATGGTTTTGACAAACTGTCAAAGGGAAGTGGATCACAAAGAATGATTATTTCAGGTCAGATATTGACTAATTTAGTTAATATGTTGTGTGATATTTTGGCTTAATTTTTTCAGTTGCCATTTGTTGTAATACATGCAGGGAGGTTTTTAAAAAATGTTAGATTCAGGCTTTGTGTGTAAAGCTCCGTAAACATAGAAGGACCAAGCCAATCCGTCCTTGGAGTGACCACATCAGTGCATGTTTCTCTTCAAATGGAAGAAGCAAGAAGGAACCAGGATACAACTTCACACCTCTGACTGGAAGTCTCCTTAACTAGTCACTTCATTTATAGATACATTTTTTTACTTTCCACACTACAGCAGGTGATGTTGGCAAAAGTTCTGGTGCTCTGTAACACTGCCTTTTAAGACCCCACTAGTAGCCTCCTCAAAACCTGTATCTCTACTAGCAGTCCATTTAAGGCACGTTCAGTTTTCACTAACACTCTCCTCAAAATCCTTCCAATTTTTCCAGCTTTCTCCCACTGTCCAATCCCAAAGCCACTCTCACATCTTATGTTTTGTTACAGGAATACCAAAATCTCCAGGTACCAAAATCTATTAGTTCTCTATTATTGCATAAATACTACCTTAAATTTAATGTCTTAAAACAACAAACAGTTATCATCTCACACAGTCAGGAACCTGGGAGCTGCTTAGCAAGTTGCTCTGACTCAGGGTCACTTACAAGTTTGCAGTCAGGCCTGTGGCCAGATTTGCAGTCATTTGAACACTTGGCTTGGGCTGCAGGAGTCACTTCAAAATTCACTTATGTGGCTCTCGACTCTATGCCATTTAGGTTTCTCCAGAGGGTTACTTAGGACAGGGCAGCTGGCTTCTCCCAAAGCAAGGGATTCAAGAGAGAGAAAGAGAGCCACCAAGATGGAAGCTGCAATGTATTTCGTAATATAGCATCAGAAGCGATGTACTGTCACCTCTGCCTTATTCTGTTGGTCATGTGGACCAGTCCTCCACAGTATGGGAAGGGACAACTGAGTGGTTGAATAACTGGACATGGGGATTCTTGCAGGCTGCCTTGAAGGCTGGCTTCCACAACAAGTGAGTGAATAAATATACCGTGGGACATACATGCAGCGGAGTACGGCTCAGCAGTAAGTAGGAATGAACTCCAAACACACACCACAATGTGGATGAGTTTCAAAAACACTGAGCCAAAGATTCCAGACATAGAAAAATGCATACTGTATGATTTCATATTTATATTAAACTCTAAAAGACTATTTAAATCTATTACCTCAGAAAGCAGGTCAGACAACAAAGCAGAACTCATTTCATCTCTTCCCTACCTGAGTTCACATGAAGGGCCTGCAGTAGAAAAGGGACAATTTCTGTTCTCTTTTGTTCCTCCTCCTCCTTTCTCCTTTGGTTTTGGGGTCATCTGATACTGTTGCAGTACTCTAATTGCTGCTTGTCTGGCCAGCGTTGACCCCCTAGAGACAGAGTAGTAAGCAAAAGAACAAGCCTGGTTGCTTTCTGTAACATCACTTGACCCACAGGAAACTCACCCATTCTTGCCAGCCCAGTGGGGAGACCATAGAGTCCGCCTCAGTACTTCTCTGTCCATCCTACCATCTCGTATCAGTTGTATTTCTTCCTCCTCAGATAAGCATAAGGCATATCAACATGTCTGGTGCCAACCTCCTTTTCTTGTACTCACACCCAAACTTTAGGATTAAATACTCTAGGATTTAGGATTCCATTCTCTCTGCGCCCCTCTCACTTAGCTTAGAAAAAGGGAACCCTCTGTGCATGAATATATACAAGATCTGTCCGGCCAAAGTACAGCCGTTGCTAATATAATGAGAATGGTTTGCACAACACCAATGTAACCTGGCAGCCCAGGAAAGTGGACCGGAATGCACATGCATGAAAAATGATAACTTCACTGTACAAATCAGTGGGGGTGGTAGACACTGTTGAGTGAGCGTGTGTACTGTGTGGCCATCGCATTCAAAATGACTGAGTAGAGCAATGACCCTGCATCAGATTTTGAGTTGAACCTGAACGTGCCTCCACAGAAACCATTCAGACAATTCAGAAGGCCACAGCTATGGGCAACTGGGGATTGGCAGCTTCATCACAACAACGCCCACTCATGCATCATGTCTCATGCAGAGTTTTTTTGGCGAAACATCAAATCACCCAGGCGACTCAGCCCCCCTACAGCCCAGATTTGGTGCCCTGTGACTTCTGACTTTTCCCAAAGCTAAAATCACCTTTGAAAGGGCAAAGAGTTCAGACCATCCATCCGTGAGATTCAGGAAAATACACCAGGGCAGCTGATGACAATTGGTAGAACTGTGTGAGGTCCCAAGGTGCCTACATTGAAAGAGACTGCACCATTGTCCTATGTACAATGTTTCCTGTATCTTCTTCAATATATGCCTCTATTTCCTCATAGTACATGGCTGGATACTTTCTGGACAGGCCTGGTACTCCCCACAGCATCGAGATTTATTTTTTGAGTCTTAGCATCATCTTCATACCAGTCTCAAACCAAAAAAGGCATGTGCCGAGGAAATGGACTGAGGGAACAGTACTACTTTTTCTGCCACCCCTTAGTAAGCTGTCTTTATAATGTGGCTTACTTAGTTCTCTTCTCCAGCTTTGGGCCCTGGTCACCAATTTTGGAACAACTGGAAAAACCCATTCATTGTAGTATTAAAGCCAGTTTAAAAGTAACATCTAAAATTGGAGAGAGAACAAAACTATTTTTCATTCCATAAAAGGAGAATAGTAATGAGTAAAGCTACAAAGAGTTCCTGAGTTATTAGCAAACAAAAGGAAAACAAGTAGCAAGTGTTAAAGCAGTTTGAGTGCCACAGAAGCTGTTTGCAGGAGGCAAAATCTAGTAGGCATTTCTCTATCTCACTAAGCAGTTTAAATTCTTGATAACAAGACGAGCTTTTGAGAGCATTCAAATATCCATTTGTCCACCACACATTTATATTGCCAGCTACACTTTGTTTGAGCAGACGTTCCTCAGGGAACACATTTATGTAGACACTGCTGGGGAGCCCTGTTATGTCGCAGTTGACAGTGCCTACTTTCTCTAGTATTTGCTGTAGACACAGATGTCACCTTCTCAGCTGTCCTCTGTGACATTATTGCCTGATAGTGACTGTTTTGTGACTATAGAAGATGAAAACCTTTTATCTGGTTACAATATTTAGAAGTTGACAGAATAAGATTATAGTTCAATCAGTATTTAGTGATTTAACAGCCCTTATTGACTTGGTCAGATTCAAATGTTAATCTCTTTTTAATTATCCTGTCTCCCTTCAAGTCTAGATTTTTATGTATTAAATATTCACTATATGTACTTCTCTCTCCAAACCACTGCAGACATTAAGATCAGCTAGATTTTTCCTGCTGATGGCATCCAGATTTATTTGAAAGGAGTTGGATGTGAAGCATTTTCCACTTACTGTCCTCAACTCTGGAATTGCCTCTACTTCCTCAGCTTAATCCCTACTTTCATCTTTACTTCAAGACGCATCTTTGTAGTTTGGAATTTTCTAGCCATGAAATTGGTTATTTTCCTTATCATTAGCAAAGCAATTCTTTGCTATTTTTCCATTGCCATTCGTCCTCCTTTGGGCATAAGTTGAAACATGGGAGGAGGAAAGAAAAAGAGACTGTTCACTTACACTACATTTATTAGTTTTATTTATCCTAAGCCACAGTATTCTCCTAGGTGTGTCCACTTCTTCAAATATAGGAGTTTCCATTCTCTTAACTATTGGTGTCTTGTTTTCTTGTTTGTATGAAGCAGTGTGATACAGTCGAAATAGCACTCAACTGATGAGAGACCTGAGCTCTGGCTCCAGCTCAGTTGATAACCGAGTGCGTGATCTTGAGCAGTAATACCACCATCAACTAATATACATCACTTGACAGTTTGCAAAGTACTATTCAAATCCCTTATAGCACTTAACCGTAGGGCTCTAGGAGCCAGGCAGATAAAAATAAAGTGAGTGAAGTGTGTAAGACAATAGGAGAGAGAGAACTATCATGAAGTTGGGGCCACTTGCTTTGTTTGTAGAGGCAGCCACCTTTTGTTCCAGCATGCTGTGATTGTGCAAGATGTGAGCCCTGTGTTAGCCAAGCACCCATGTCTCTCCCAGAGAACCCAGATTTTTATAGAAATCTCCTTTTTCAATTGAGATATAACTGACATACAACATTATTTCAGTTTTAGGAGTACAGTAATGATTTAATACATTGTGAAATGATCAACACAATAAGTCTAGTTACCATCCATCACTACACAATGTTACAAAGTGTTTTCTTATGAGAACTTTCAAGATTTAGTCTCTTAGCAACTTTTAAATATATAATACAGTGCTATTACCTATAGTCACCATGCTGTACATTACATTTCCGTCACTTATTTATCTTATTGTAACTGGAGGTTTGTACTTTTAGACTTTCTTTACCTATAAATCTCTTGATATGAGTGTTGGCAACTAACTTTTTTTTTTTTTTTAACATAAGGCCACAAGCTGCCTAACTTACCCTCTCTGGGTCTTATCTTATTCATCTATAATATTGAATAGATAGATAATACATATTTTGAGGTCTAAAGTTATTTGTCAGGTGTTGACCAATCGATATATTTACCTATAGCTAATTATCTGCTAATTGCTGACATTAGGAATAGTTTTAAAAGAAGCAATTATAAAGCATAAGAAAACATAATATGTCAGGATTGTTCAAATCTGTCTGTAGAAATTTGCTTATTCTGTGAAAGTAACAAATTTCATTTTGAAGTTGCAAAAAAAGATTCTGGTTACTCACTATCCCCTTAAACCGTTTTTGTATCCTACGAAGAAATATTATATTATATATATATTATATATTATATTAATCATATCATATCATATCATATCATATCATATCATATTTTGATGAGTGCTGCTTGCTTGGAATTAAGTGAAGTCCAGAGGTTGGGAGATGTGGGGGAATCTGGATCCCTCCCCGTCTTCTTTCATCCATCTGTTGCATCTTTTTTGTCATCAATTCCAGATGTAGGAAAATTCTTCACAAAAATTCGATAAGACTCTTTCTTCCCTTCTTTTGCAGCATCAAATCTAACTTGCCCTTCCTGTTGTCAGACTGCTGCCTTTTATGATGCCCCAGGGAATTTATAAATCTTTTCAGTTTCCTGATCCCTCTTGAATTGTCTCAATGCAAATAAATCAGCCTAGGTTTCCTGCCCCTATGCTTGTGCCCCTCCTATTTCTGCCTCTTCCTTTTTTCTTTTTTTTTAATTTATTGGGGTGACATATAACTGTGTTATAACTCTATATAACACAGGATCTGCATGCTGCATTGTGTACTCACCACCCAAAGTCAAGCCTCTTTCTGCTACCATGTACCCCCTGCTTTGTCCTCTACCACCCCCCCACCCCCCTTTCCCTCTGGCAATCACTATACTATTGTCTGTGTCTGGGGTAGGTTTTTTTCCGCTTTTTCTGTGTCTTTCAGGTGCCAAGATTTATAACTGTGTTTCCTGTGCTCATTGACCTTGATCTGAGGATCCCATTAAACATAAATCTAGAAAGATTGGTTTCAGGGTGGTTCTCCTTTCCCCCACTAAACTTCTCCTGGTGGGAATTAGTCAGACAAATACATTCCATAGAACATACTCCTACTGCTTCTTTTGGTCTTTTTTGAACTAATGTGGATATTTATTAAAAGTGATATGGAATTAAGTGATACTTGCATTCAAGGCCAAGAGGAGCAGTATTAAATAAAGTACAATATTAGCTGTTATCGAGTGCCCCTTACACGGGCAATTTACATCACCAAATTGAATGATGTGTACTACTACATGATTCTGTTTCTAGAAAACAGTATATTCTTCCTGCTATTAGTCATCTCACAGATAATAATATCTAACATTTGTTGAGCTAAACCTTGTTTTGAGTGCTTTACTTGAATTAACTCATTTAATCTTTACAATAATCCTTTAAAGTACAATTATCCTCATTTTACAGAGGAAATTCTAAGTTAGTAATTTTCCCAGTGACATTCCTCATTAGCGACTGAACAATTCATATCACCTCTGTGTTAACACTGTTAATCACTACACCGGATGTGTTGCCATCATTGTGCGCTTTGGTTAGAGATTTCAGTAGCTTTCAACCAGCCATGTATTTAATGATCTCATAATTCTCTTATGATAAATACTTTAATCAATTCTTATTTAAAATACAGTGAAAATATATAAATTATCATAGAGGACTACTCTTAATTTTTTAAAAATTAATTCATAATCTTGACAGGTTAAAATCCCTTTCCCATCTTATATTAAACTATGCCTTCTCATTTCAACAATTATCTTAGAAATTGTTGACTGGATTAATGAATAGCTGTGGCTCAGAAAGTTCTGATTCAGAACTCAGAGTATCTGAAATCAGATAAGCTGATTATTAAGCAGCCTGATTTGCAAGGCTATGTGTTAGTAACCCTAAATTATCATTATAAATAATTCTGGTATTAAAATACTATTACTGTTTATAGGTATATAAACAGTGCGTGTGTGTGTGTACGCACATACACACATACACATACATAGACAGATATGTGGAAATCTAACCCCAAAATATTACACAGCATTTATTAAGATAATTTCTGGACTCCAGAATTTTTTAATTTTAAAAACCAATAAATTTGCATTCTCAAAAAGAGCTCATAAAGATTAAAGACTGAAAAGTTGTTATTAAAAAACTCTTAGAAAATAGTGACAGTTGAAGAATGACCATCTGTTATACCTGTTCAAGGTTTTGTTTCCACCTGTATTTTAAAAGTTTTACAAAATATAAGACTTCAATTCGCAACATAAATTGTTGAGCTTTAGTACTAAAACGATATTTGTGGTAGTTGGTTTTTAAGGTAAAGAATGCTTAAAATAAAGTTTATGGCATATCCAATCATGTTCCTGAATAGAGCATTTTAAATTAGATATGATGTTTTTCCTGGTTTTGTATAAAGTTGCAAGCTACTGATGGTCAAATTTAAAACTGTGGGCTCTCCTGAAAACAATTTTGAATATGTACTTCCCAGGCCTCCCTAGCTTTTAACTAGCCAATTCATTAGAAATATACAAAGATTGAATTGATAGTATTGTGTTTAAATGCATATATGTTTTTCACAAGTGTACCAAAATTGCAGACCTAAAACCAATACCAAAACAAGCTGTCTATTAAGACTCACATCAAACACATATAGGAGCCTCGCCGAAGTCTTCATTGGCCTGAATCCAGTGAAAGTACACAGTCTTCACAGCATCTTCACCAGGAGTAGATTCCATCTCAAGAAACCACTTTCTTTGCTCATCTGTAAGAAGCAACTCCTCATCTATTAAAGTTTTATTATGAGATTGCAGCAGTTCAGTCCCGTCTTCAGTCTCCACTTTTAATTCTAGTTCCTTTGCTATTTCTACTACATCTGCAGTTACTTTCTCCACTTAATGTGTTAGACCCTACAAAGTCATCCATGAGGATTGGAATCAGGTTCTTCTAAACTCCTGTTGTTGTTGATATTTCTACCTCTTCCTATGAATCATGAATATTCTTAATGGCATCTAGGTTGGTAAATCCTTTCCAGAAGGTTTTCAATTTACTTTGCCCAGATCCATCAGAGGAATCACTATCTATGGCAGCTGTAGCCTTACAAACATTACTTCTTAAATAATGAAACTTGAAAGTTAAAATTACTCTTTGATCCATGGGCTGCAGAACAGATGTTGTGTTAACAGGCATGAAAACAATCTCATTGTACATCTCCATCACTGCTCTTGGGTGACCAAGTGCATTGTCAGTGAGCAGTAATATTTTGAAGGGAATCTTTTTTTTCTGAGCAGTAGGCCTCAACCTACTGCTTAAAATATTCAGTAAGCCATGTTGTAAACAGATGTGCTGTCATCCAGGCTTTATGGTTCCATTTATAGAGCACAGGCAGAGTAGATTCAGCATAATTCTTAAGGACTGTAGGATTTTTGGAATGGTAAATGAGCATTGGCTTCAGCTTAAAGTCACCAGCTGTGTTAGTCCCTTATAAGAGAGTCAGCCTGTCCTTTGAAACTTTGAAGCCAGGCATGGAGTTATCCTCTGTAGCCATGAAAGTCCTAGATGGCATCTTCTTCTAATATAAGGGTACTTCATCTACAATGAAAATCAGTCATTTACTGTAACCACCTTCATTAATTATCCTAATTATGTTTCTGGATAATTTGCATTACCTTGCAGTTTTATGTCAGGGATGGCTTCTTTTTTAAGCCTCATGAACCAAGCTCCTCTAGCTTCAAACTTTGCTTCCGCAGCTTCTTCTCCTCACTCAGCCTTCACAGAACTGAAGAGAGTCAGGACCTTGCTCTGGATTAGGATTTGGCTTAAGGGAATGTTGTGGCTGGTTTAATCTTCTATCCGGACCACTAAAACTTTCTCCATATCAGAAGTAAAGCTATTTTGCCTTCTTATCATCCGTGTATTCACTGGAATAGGACTTCTAACTTCCTTCAAGAACTTCCTCTTTGTGTTCACAACTTAGCTTACAGGTACAAGGAGCCTGACTTTTGGCCTGTCAAAGCTTTGACATGCTTTCCAACTAAACTTAATTATCCCTAGCTTTTTTGATTTAAAGTGACAGCTGTGTGACTCTTCCCTTCACTTGAACACTTAGAGGCCGTAGTAGAATTATTAACTGGCCTAATTTCAATACTGTTGAGTCTCAGGGAATAAGGCATCCCAAAGAGAGGTACAGATGAGCTCTCTTTTAATTCTAGTTCCTTTGGAGAGAGCTGCCAGTTGGTGGAGCAGTCAGAATACACACAACATTTATTAAATTCGCTGTGTTATATGAGTGCAGTGTGCAGCACTGCAAAATTGTTAAATAGTAAAATCAAAGCTCACTGATAGCAGATCACCATAACAAATATAATAATAATGAAAAAGTTTGAAATGTTGTGAGACTTACCAAATGTGTCACAGAGACATGAAGTGAGCAAATACCATTGGAAAAATGGCACCGATAAACTCATTCATCAGGGTTTCCATAAACCTTCAATTTGTAAGAAATGCAATATCTTAAAGCACAATAAAGTGAAGTATAATAAAACAAAGTATGCTTATAACAAATACAAACATTTATGCACCTACTGACCATTAAAATATATGAAGCAAAACATGACAGAATTGATGGGAGAAAGAGGTTTAGAATAATAGTTGGAGACTTCAAAATCCCACTAACAATAATGGATAAAAAAACAAGACAGAAGGCAAGTAACAAAATAGAGGATTTAAACAACACACTGAATTAACTAGATTTAACAGATATGTACAGAACACTCTACCCAACAACAACATACACATTCTTCCCTTGTGCATATGGGACATTGTCTAGGGTAGACCATTTGTTAGACCACAAATTAAGTCTCAGTAGATTTTTTAAAAGATATATATTATACAAAGTATCTACAAAGTGTCCTCTTTTACCATAATAGGATAAAATTAATAACAGAAATAAAACTGGGTAATTTACAAAATAGTGGAAATTAAATAATACACATTTAAACTTCTAATAGATCAAAGAAAAATCACAAGGGAAATTATAAAATACTTAGAAATGAATGAAAATAAAAACATACCGTATCAAAACTGTGGGACACAGTGAAAGCAGTGCTAAGGAGGAAGTTTGCAGCTGTAAATGCTTACATTAAAAAACAAGAAATCTCAAATTAGCAACCTGACTTTTACAACTTATGGGAGCAGAAGAACAACAACAGACTAACCTAAAACCAACAGAAGAAAGGAAATAATAAAGCAGTGATAAACAAAATGGAGAGTAGAAAAACAGTAAAGAAAACTAATGAAACCAAAAGTTGGTTCTTTGTAAAGGTCAACAAAATTGATAAACTTTTAGCTAGATGGACTAAGAAAAAGAAAACTCTCAAATTACTAAAATCAGAAATGAAAGTGGGGACATTAGTACTGATTCTACAGATTAGAAGGATTATAAGATAGTACTATGAACAATTGAGCACCTCCACATAAAAGCCATATACAAAAAAACCACAGCAAACATCATATGAATTGTGTCCAGAAAAAGTCCAGCCACTGTTAATATAACAAGAACAGTTTGCATGACATCAGTGTAACCTGGCAACCAAGGAACGTGGACTGGAATGCTGCACTTGCATGAACAATGATAACTTCACTGTGGTAGACGCCATTGAGTCAGCATGTGTACTGTGTGGCCATCACATTCAAAATGACTGAGTGGGTAGAGCAATGAATCTGCATCAGATTTTGCGTTAAGCTTGAACATTCCTCTACAGAAACTATTCAGATGATTCAGAAGGCTTTCAGGGGTGATGGAATGAGTACAGCACAAGTAAAAGTGGCACAAATACTTCAAAGATGATCAAGGATCAGTTGAAAGTGATCCATATTCTGGAAGGCCTGCAACAAGCAGAATACCTGAGAATGTTGAGTGTGTAGGGGCTGGAATTAACAAAGATTGACGACTGACAGTGTGAGAACTAGAAGTTGATCTGGGGATTCCAAAAACTACTGTGTCCGAGATTTTGATGCAGGATCTGGGCATGAATGGTGTCATGGCAGAATTCATTCTTCAGCTTCTGCTACCAGAGCAGAAGGAACACTGTGCTGCAGTTGCTAATGACTTGATTCAAACCACTACCAATGAACCGGAATTCCTTGAGAAGGTCATAACCATAGGTGAATCATGGGTCTATGGCTGTGATCCAGAAATGAAGGCCCAGTCATCCCAGTGGAAGTCATCTGGTTCTCCATGAAGAAGGTGTGGCAAAGTCGCAACAATATCAAGACTATGTTAACTGTGTTTTTTGATTGGGAAGGTGTTTTCCATCACAAGTACACCCCTCTGGCACAAACACTTAATAAGGAGCACTACTTCAGTGTTCTTCCTTGGTTGAGAGATGCAAAATAATGACCACAGCTATGGGCAACTGGTGATGGGCAGCTTCATCACGATAACGTGCATGCTCATGCATCACATCTAGTGCAGAGGTTTTTGGCGAAATATCAAGTCACCCAGGTGACTCAGTCCCCCTCTATAGCCCAGATTTGGCACCTTGTGACTTCTGCCTTTTCCCAAAACTAAATTTACCTTTGAAAACGAAGAGATTTCAGACTATTGATGAGAATCAGGAAAATACAATGGAGCAACAGACAGTGATCCCAACGAAGGATTTTGTAGAGTGTTTTGAACAGTGGAAGAGATGCTGGGACAACTGTAAGAGGTCTCAGGGTGCCTACTTTGATGGGGACTGAGGCATCATTGTCTTATGTTCAGTGTTTCTTGTATCTTGTATCTTCAATAAATGTCTCTGTTTTTCATAGTACATGGCTGAATACCTCCTAGACTGACTTAATGGTGAAGGACTGAAATGAAAGCTTTCCCTCACAGATCAGGAACAAAACAAGAAGCACTTTCACCACTTTTGTTCAACATAGTGCTGGAAGTTCTAGCCAGAGTTTTTAGGCAAGAAAAAGAAATGAAAGACATTTAAATTGGAATGGAAGAAGTAAAATAATCTGTGTTTCTAAAAGATATGATCTAATATGTAGATAACCCTAAGCTCCACAAAATAAGCTGTTAGAAATAAAAAACAAACTAACAGTAACCAGAGGGGAGGAGGGGGTGGATAACGGGAAAAGGAGGGGAAGGGTCATCAAAAATCATGCATAAAGAACCCATCGATAAAGCCAAATGGAGGAAGGATTGAAGGTGGGAGTTGGGGATGGGTGGGGCTGGGGAAAGTGGTGGCGGGAAAATATTGACAAAAAAAAAATAGGCAGGGGGAGGCTAAGAATAGTATAGGAGATTGAGAAGCCAGAGAACTTATATGTACAACCCATAAACATGAACTGAGAGGTGTGGGGATGATGGGATGGGGTGCAGGGTGGAGGGGATAAAGGGGAGAAAAAAATGAGACAACTGTAATAACATAATCAATTAAATATACCCTCCCCCAAAAAGAAAAGTGTTGGACAAAAAAAATTAATTTCAGCAAAGTAGCAGGATGCAAAGACAAGATACAAAAGTTAATTGCATTTTTCTACCCAAACAATGAACAACCCAAAAAGGAAATGACAAAAACAACTCCACTTACAATAGCATCAAAAAAAAATAAAATACTTAGGCATTAACTTAACCAAGGAGAGCAAAGACTTTAACGATGAAAACTACAAAATTCTGCTAAAAGAAATTAAAGTCATAAGTAGATGGAAGCAGAAAGACAAATACCATATGATTTCACTCATATGTGGAATCTAATGAACAAACTGAACTAACAAGCAAAATGGAGACAGAGTCATGCCGAACAGGATGACAGTTCTGTGGAGGAGGGGGAGGAGGGGAATAGAGGGATCCAGCAGAAAAAAGAAAAAGGATTCATGGACATGGACAACAGTGTAGTGATTGTGGGGTGAGGGACTGGGTGGGGATGAAAGAGGGCATAAGGGAGATGAATGGTAATGGGAAAAGGACAATAAAAAAATAAATTGAAGCACATCCCATGTTGATGGATTTGAGAGTTAATTATTGTTAAATGTTGGTAACCCAAAGTAATCTACAGATTCAATGTAATTCCATTTAAATCCCAGGGATGCTTTTTGCAGGGGGTGGGGGGAATCCATCATTTTTTTAAATTTTTTATTTATTTATTTTAGTGGAATACAGTTGATTTCTGATAAATTGAGCACAAGAGGTTAAAAATTTTTTAGATCATTCATTTTTTTGTCATTTTTTAAAATGTTTTATTGTGATTCTCCATTTCTGTGATTCTGTTCCTTTTCTAGTTGTTTGCTTAGTTTGGTTGTGTTTTTCTTTTTGTTTTAGGTTCAATTGTTGATAGTGGAGTTTGTTTTAATTTTAGTGTTCCTAGTTTTGATCTTCTTTTTCTTAGATAAGTCCCTTTCACATTTCATGTGATAAGGGTTTGGTGATAACAACTCCTTAAACTTGACCTTATCTGGGAAGCACTTTACCTGCCTTTGCATTCTAAATGATAGCTTTGCTGGATAGAGTCATCTTGGATGTAGGTCCTTGGCTTTCATGACTTTGAATACTTCTTGCCAGCCCCTTCTTGCCTCTAAGGTTTCTTTTGAGAAATCAGCTGACAGTCTTATGGGAACTCCGTTGTAGGTAACTCTCTTCTTTTCTTTTGCTGCTTTTAAGATTCTCTCCTTATCTTTAATCTTGGCTAATGTAATGATGATGTGCCTTGGCATGTGCTTCCTTGGGTCCAACTTCTTTGGGACTCTCTGAGCTTCCTGGACTTCCTGGAAGTCTGATTCCCTTGCCAGATTGGGGAAGTTCTCCTTAATTATTTTTTCAAATAAGTTTTCAATGTCTTACTCTTCCTCTTCTCCTCCTGGCACCCTTATGATTTAGATGTTGAAGCATTTCAGGTTGTCCCAGAAGTTCCTAAGGCTCTTCTCATTTTTTTGAATTCTTGTTTCTTCATTCTGTTCTGGCTGAATGTTTATTTCTTCCTTCTGTTCCAAATTGTTGATTAGAGTCCCGGTTTCCTTCCTTTCACCATGGTTCCCTGTATATTTTTCTGTATTTCACCTTGCATAGCCTTCACTTTTTCCTTTTTTGTGACCATACACAGCTATTTCTGTGAGCATCCTGATTACCAGTGTTTTGAACTCTGCATCTGATAGGTTGGCTATTTCTTTGTCTCTTATTTCTTTTTTTTTTTTTTTGGAGTTTTGATCTTTCATTTGGACCATATTTCTTTATCTTGGTACACCTGTTGTTTGTTGTAAGGGGCAGAGCCTTAGGTTTTAGCCTCGTGGAGCAACCCAGATGCATTATGGTGCTGTATTTGGGGGAGGGGTCAGTGAGGGATCAATGCCGATTGCTTGGCTCTGGGGCCTGCTCTAAGTCACTTCCCCTGCTCCCCCAAGCAAATCGGACCCTTCTAGTGCCACTTCCCGGGTGGGTGGTTTTTTGTAAGTTCTAGGACCCTGTGAGTCTCTCCAACAAACACTCCTGGAAGGCTGGGAGTTTCTCCCGTTCCTGCTACCCCCACGGGTTTTTATAACCAGGGGTTTTGAGGCTTTATTTTCCCGCACTGGTACCCTGGGTTGCACAGTCTGTCTTGCTCCCCAGTTGTCCCTCCCAGTTTATTGGCACTCAAATGTGGGACTGCCGGCTGCCATCTCTCCTACCCAGTCCTCCAGCTGCCATCTTGCCACATGTCCTCTCTGCCCTAGCTCTCCATCTCCACCCCTCCTACCAGTCTGAACGAATGTTTCTTCTTTAATTCCTGGGTTGTCAGACTTCCATACAGTTCAATTTTCTGGCAGTTCTGGTTGTTTTTTGTTTTAAATTTGTTGTTGTCCTTCCTTTGGTTGTGCGAGGATGCAAAGTGTATCTACCTAAGCCTCCATCTTGGCCAGAAGTGTTTTTAGTGGTCAGATGATTTTGATAAGGGTTCCAAGACCATTCAGTGGGAAAGGACAGTTTTTTTCAATACATGGTACTAGAAAAACTGGCTATTCACGTGCAGAAGAATAAAATTGGACCTTTCTTAACACAGCATCCAAAAATCAACTCAATGTAGTTCAAGGACTTAGGTGTAAGACCTAAAACATAAAACTCTTAGAAGAAAATGTACTAAAGCTTCACAGTGTTGGATATTGCAGTAATTTCTTGGATATAACACCAAAGTCACAGATAACAAACTTCTATATATATTTAGGACAGTATAATCTCCAGTGACATAAATTAAGGATTTTTAAAAATCAATTATACTTTAAATAACTGTCCATTAATATCGATTAATAAATCAGTGTGTTGATAAAATTAATATTTATCACTGCTCTAACTGGTATGGCTCAGTGGATTGAGTGCCAGCCTGTGAAGCAAAGGGTCGCCGATTTGATTCCCAGTCAGGGCATATGCCTGGGTTGCCGGCCAGGTACCCAGTATGGGGCATGCGAGAGGCAACCACATGATGTTTCTCTCCCTCTGATTCTCCCTCCTTTCCCCCTCTCTAAAAATAAATAAATAAAATCTTTTTTAAAAATTAATATTTATTATTATGATTAACCTAAATGGGAAAGAGCTGCTTGTGTGACAAAGAAGGAATTCTTTTTTTAACCTGAAAACAGGAAAGAAAGTCAAAAGTACCTACCTGAACATACTTAGGAAGTACAGGTTTGTCAGTTCTCCAGGAAGTAGAAGTTTACCACCAAAATAAAACTATAGTCAGACATGAGTTTTGGGTGATTAGATGAACCCAGTTGTGACTTAACCGTGGTCAAGTTGCTACAGAAACAGACTGAGATTGGCTCTCCTGACCTAGAAGTTTTCTCAGAGCTGCTGGTGTGAGTTGAGGTCTCCTCTCAGATAACACACAGCCCTACAGTTCCTAAGCTCCTCCTGATTCACTGCACCTATCCCAGGAATGAAGGGGAGGGAGATGAAGGAAGGCTTGCTGGTAGAAAGAGGACCTACGTGATGGGGAAGGGAGCAACGAGAGCACCTTCTGTCTTTTTCTGGCCCTGCACAGTGCAGCTTTGAGAGCTAATCAGCTGTTTCCCAAGTACCTAACACTGCTAGCAAAAAGAATGTTTTCAGTCCTACTGTGCCTTTAACATAGGTAGTTGTCTTTTTTTCATTCAGTTTGAGATTTTCCTGGTTTTGGGTATGATGAGTAATTTTTTTTACAGAAGCCTAGATATTTTGGGTATTGGATTATGCAATCCTGGATCTTATTTAAACTTTCCATTTTAACTGGTTTTCTTTGGCACACTTCAGCAGAGGAAGAGGAAGATGCTGCCTCATCACCGCCCAATGGAGGTAGAAGTCGTGGTTTCCCACTTGGCCTCTGTTGACACCCAAGGAGTGGGGCTCCCTGTTACTCCTACACAGAGGTGCGAGTTCATATCTGAACTGTGTCTCCACTGATGTATCCCTGCCTGGGATGGGTAGGAATCCCTGCACAAGCACCATGGGGTGGAGAGTGAGGGGCAGCCTCCTTACTGCACTGTAGTAGTGGAAGCCCTGACCCTCTGTGGCCTCCTCTGACAATTCCCGGGAAGGACCCACCCCTCCATCCACCCTGGCTCCACTGACACTGTGGAGGGGAGGCTTTGTTACTGCCAGGTGGGGATGAAAACCCTGTCTCCCTGCTTGGCCTCCTCTGATAGCCTTCCCTGGGGACAGGGGAAGTGGCAGTAGAAGTCTCAGCTCACCTTTGTTCCCATGGGTGGCAGTGGGGCACAACTTTTTTCTCTGGGTTTTGGGTAGAGTGATTATTCTCTAAAATTGCGCTATCTTGCTAGGCTGCCCCTTTCCTTTCTAGACCTCTTTGGCGGGAGAACACAGGCTTTTGTTGTCTGCGACTTGTCATTTCCAGGTTGCCGGTTTCTGCAGCTCCAAATCTGGATATAAGAGGCAAAAGAAAATCCAAGAAACTTATCATTTGTGTCATTCTTTGGGTCCTAATGTCCCCAAATGAGCTGCCATCTTCTCTCTCCCTTTCCTGTGTTTGTGAGTGGGTTTGTGGGGGGATGTAGCATTATATGTATAGTGTTTAAACTTTTAAATGGCTCTTAATGGGTATCTATTTCTTATTGAAATCTGTCCATGCCTGGTGCTTCTTGTTTATTTCTAGAAATCACAGTTTTCAAATACTTGAGTTTATCAAATGATAATTGAGGTATTTCAACAACCATAAAAATATAAGATCATTTAAGATGCTATTCTATAATTTAAACTTTTTCTTAGGCCTGATTTTAATAAATGTCACTCTTCCTTCTTTCCCCTCTTTATACAAAAAACTCTATTTAGCTCAGTGCCACCAAAAAAAGAACAAGAAAGTGACTTGGGAGACTAGAGAAGACACCAAGAATGCACTGGTCATTGTATGTCAATTTTAACAATTTAACTACACGTAAAAGTCTATGCAAGCTTATACATACAGAAACATCCTTTTATAATGAATTCTAACAGATTAGGAAGAAAAGGTGGTATTACAGTGTGTGGCCTTATGTCATTTGCTATTAGTATGAAAAGTTTCATGTGAGAATCTAAATGCTTTCCTATCTCCTGGGTTTATTTAAAAATATTCCAGTGTGCATGAACATGCACGTGCAATTTATAGTTAACTTATATTTTGAGTCAGTGCCATTCTTTCCTTTTCCATACATGGACCGCGATTTTATAGAGAAAAGATAACATGCCCTCAAAATTTCTTTAAGAATGTTGATTCTTGTTATTTAAAATGCATTTTTTCTGCGTTTCTGTGTATGTTTAAAGTGCTTAGCATTCTTAAAGATCACCCCTGTATCTGCTTAGCTATTCCTCTAACAGTAGAAAAAAAAAATTAAATAAAAAGTATTAAATAATTTAAAGTTAATTTCTGTGTATTTACTAAGGAAAGGATTTTATTTGAAGATAACATTAAATTTTTCTGCTTAGTAGCACCAAATTATTGGGTTGGATTCAAGTCCTTTTTCATATGTATGATTTGTAAATATTTTTTCCACTTTGTGGATTGTCTTTTTACTTTCTTAATGGTATAGTCTGCAGCATAAAGTTTTTAATTTTGATGTAGTCTGATTTACTTGGCTTTTTCTTCTGCCACTTGCACATTTTTGATATATCTCCAAATCCTTGCCTGACTCAAGGTCATGAATATTTACTCCTCTGTTTTCTTGTAAGTTTTATACTTTTACCATTTTACCATTTAGATCTATAATCCATTTTGAGTTCATTCCAGAGACACATCAGTGTGAGAGAGAAACATCGATCGGTTGCCTCCTGCACGCATCCCAAATGATTCCAGACCAAAGCTGCACCCTAGGCCTGTACCCAGACTGGGAATCAAACCCATGACCTTTTGATCTGTAACACAATGCCCAGCCAACTGAACCACACTGGCCAAGGCAATTCTTTTTCTTTTTTTAATTATATTTTACCAGTTATACTATTACAGTCGTCATGATTTTTCCCCCTTTGACTGTCTTCGCTCAGCTACCCCCACTCCCTCAGGCAATCCCCCCACCATTGCTCATGTCCATGGGTCATGCATATAAGTTCTTTGGCTACTCCATTTCCTATACCGTACTTTACATCCCCACGGCTATTCTGTAACTACCCATTTGTACGTCTTAACCCCCTCACCTCTTCACCCATTCCCCCACACCCTCTTCCCATTTGGCAACCATCAAAATGCTCTCTGTGTCCATGATTCTGTCTCTGTCCTTCTTGTTTGCCTAGTTTGTTTTTGAGATTCAATTGTTGATAAATATGTATTTATTGCCATTTTATTGTTCATAGTTTTGATCTTCTTCTTTTTCTTAAGTCCCTTCAACATTTCGTATAAGAATGGTTTAGTGATGATGAACCCCTTAAATTTTTTCTTGTCTGCGAAGCCATTTATCAGCCCTTGATTCTAAATGATAGCTTTGCTGGGTAGAGCAATCTTGGCTGTAGGCTCCTGCTTTTCATGACTTTGAATATTTCTTGCCAGTCCCTCCTAGCCTGCAAAGTTTCTTTTGAGAAATCAGCCGACAGTCTAATGGGAACTCCCGTGTAGGTAACCAGTTGCCATTCCCTTGCTGCTTTTAAGATTCTCTCTTTATCTTCACCTTTGGCATTTTAATTTTGATGTGTCTTGGAGTGGGACTCCCTGTGCTTCCTGGACTTGCATGTGTATTTCCTTCACTAAATGAGGGGAGTTTTCTTTCATTATTTTTTCAAATAGATTTCCAATTTCTTGCTCCCTCTGTTTGCCTTCTGGCACCCCTATTATGCAAATGTTGGACCGCTTGAAGTTGTCCCAGAGGCTGCTTGTACTGTCCTCATTTTTTTTAATTCTTTTTTGTTCTTCTTGTTCTGATTGGTTGTTTTTTGCTTCCTTAGGTTCTAAATCATTGGTTTGATTCTCAGCTTCATCCACTCTGCTGTTGTTTCCCTGTAAATTGCCCTTTATTTCAATTAGTGTATACTTCTGTATGGTTTTTATGCTGTTGAGGTCCTCAGTAAGTTCCTTGAACATCTTATAACTAGTGTTTCGAATTCTGCATCTGATAGATTGCTTATCTTCATTTAATTTAGCTTTTTCTGGAGTTTTGATCTGCTCTTTCATTTGGACTGTGTTTCTTTGTCTCCTCATTCTGGCAGCCTCCCTGTGTTTATTTCTCTGTATTATGTAGAGCTGCTTTGACTCGGTGTCTTGCAGTGTGGTCTAATGTAGTAGGTGTCCTGTGGGGTCCAGTGCCACAACCTCCCCTGTCACCCAAGCTGGGTACTCAAGGTGTACGTTTCATATAGGCTTAGCATACCCTTTTCTTGTAGTTGAGCCTTGGTTGCTGTTGGCAGATCAAGGGGAGGGATTTACCCAGGCCAGTCAGCTGCAAGGACTGGCTGTGACCCTTGACCACCAAGGTCCGCCCTCCTTGGAGGATCAGCTGTGCAGGGACAGGGTAGTGGTGCTTCAAAGTGATCTATAGCTCTCCCGGGTGGTACAGGCCAAGGTTAGCGCCCACCTGTGTTTTGCCTGGGGCACCCTGCCTACACTGTAAGACCACTTGAGATAGCTTCTACTTGTGCTGGGCTTGGAGATTGGCAGGGGGTGCCAAGCTGTGAATCTGAGCTGACTGTTGCTAGTGCCAGGCCTGGGGCTCACTGAGGCCAGCTGTTGCTTATTTGATAGGATTTAGGAAGTTGTGAAGCATGAGCCAAGACTAGCCTTTCTTTTAGAAAAGCAGCTTGGGTGGGCCCATAAGTTGTGTGGGGCTGAGCCTCTGGGGATCTCCCAGGCAGGTCAAACAGTGTTAGGCAGGTTGATGGAGCCTCAGATGTAGCATTTGCCTGCCGGCTCTGTGGCAGGAGGGTTTAAAAAAGGGACCATGGCCTCAGCTTGCCTTGACGTGAGACACTCCAGTTCCTCTGTTTATGTCACTGGTGCCTTTCAAGCTGCTCCAAGTGCTGGAGCTTAGGGGGAGTGAATCTGAGTAGGTGAGTCTGTGTGCGGCTTCTTTAAGAGAAACTTCTTTGGGCTTTAGCAGTTTCTTTCACTGACTCAATCCCCCCCTGGTTTTTGCAGCCAGAATTTGCGAGGACTTATCTTCCTGGCCCTAGAATCCTGAGCTGGGGGGCCTGATATGGGGTTGGGATTCCTCATTCCCAAGATATCCCTCCAAATATTTATCCACCACATGTGGGTGAGGAACCAGCCTGTTTCACGTCTATGCCCCTCCTACCAGTCTGGATGGATGTAGTTTTTTCAGTTCCATGGCTGTCATACTTCCTTTCAACTCGATTTCTGACAGTTCTGAATGATGGTTGTTCTGTAGTTTAGTTGTAATTTTGATGTGATTTGCAAAGATGCAAACCATGTCTGCCTGTGCCACCATCTTGACCGGAAGTCCCAGAATCTTTTTTTTCTACTGAGCAGTTTTTTTATATGTTGCAAGATAAAGGGCTAATATCATTTTTATGCATGTGGGAATCCTTTTGTTCCAACATCATTTATTGAAAAGAGTATTTTTTTCCATTAAATTGTCTTGGTACCCATGTAAAGTTTGTTTCTGGACTTGTAGTCCTGTTCCATTGATCTATTTTTCTATTTTTCTGTCCTTATGCCAGTATCATGCTGTCTTGATTACCATAAGCTTTGGAGTAACTTTTAAAATTAGGACGTATGAGTCCTCCAAATTTGTTCTGTTTCATGGTTGTTTTGGCTATTTTTGTGTTATTTCTTACAGTTGCAGATAAGGCTATAGTTATCTCAAAATAAAAGCTAATCAACAGGAAGAAATAACCCAACAGATAAAGAGAAGGCAGAGGATAAAGGAGACAAGTAGATCAATATAATGATGGTTTTTGAAGATGGACATGGATATATGGGGGTTCTTTCTATTTCTCTTTTTGTATATGTTTAGAAATTCTCAATATGAAGTATAATATTTTAGTTATAAAACAGAATACAGACTCTAAATCTAGACAGTATTAGAGTTCCAGGCCTGTGAACTTTACCATGTTATTTTGACTTTCTGTACACCAGTTTCTTCATGTGTAAAACTGAAGTGATAATTGTACCTACTTCATATTGTTGCTGTGAGGATTAAATTAATTATATTACCTAAAGGTCTTGGAACAGTGCTTGGTACATAGTAAGCACTGGGGAGGGGAGGGGAGGCAATAGACTCTTTAAAAAGTACATGTCGATGTGCCAGACAATCAATATGAAATGAAACAAAAAGTCTAGTCATTCAATTAAAAACTTAGTGGACAAATTAACGCATCTGAGAAGAGAATTAATGATTTGAAAAGTAACACTACAGAAACTATCCAAAATCCCCACAGAGAGCTAAAATGGGTGAGAAGATATGAAAGATTAAGAGACATGTAAGATAGAATGAAAAGGTGCAACATTCATCTGATAGGAGTTTTAAGAAAGATAATAGAGAAAATTCAGAAGAGACACATTAGAATGGATAAAAACACCTTTGTGGAACTGATAAAACCATGAATCCTCAAACTGAAAAAGCACCACAAGTCTTGAACAAGATCAATATTCACACGTAGAAATGTTTTAGTGAAACTGCCAAACATCAAAGAGAAAGATGTGATAAGCAACCAAAGAGAACAGATTACCTACAGAGACACAAAAATTTGTCAGTAGATTCAACAGAATCAATAAAAGGCTTAAGAGGATTGGATAATACATATCTTCAAAGTGTTTAGGAAAAATAACTGCAAATCTAAAATTCTACACCCAAAGTATCATCAAAATAATATTTTCAGACAAGCACTAACAGACTCTATCATTTATACTCTCTCACTAAAAATGAAATGCCTCAGTAACAAAGAAATTAGGCGAGATGCCAGAAGCAGTGCTGGCAGGTGCGAAGAGTGAATGTGTTGGCAAATCTAAATAAGCATTGAACATAAACATTAATTTAGTAACAGTGATACATTCAGTGAGGGATTAAAACAGTGATAAAAACAGTAAATGCTACGTGGGACCAGTTGGGATATTATATAAAGTCTTTGAATTGAAAAGAAAGGACAATAGATATCTAATAATTTTGTACTTGTCAACTTATCCATGATAAATATTACATGTAATCAATAATATAATAGAAACAGGGAAAAACTGCAAAATAAGGAAAAAATTGAATAAAAAATTTGTTGATCCCATTTACTAGATGTCAGGAAATGGACATAGTGGGAAGAAATATACAGAGGTGGGCAAAAGTAGGTCTGCAGTTGTGAGTACATGAAACAGAGTTATTCTTGTATTATTATTATCATAATCTGCATGCCTTTTTCCATACAAACAGTACCTTAAATGTAAATAGGTTAAATTTTGTTGGCAACAAATGGAAAAATACAGCATTTAGCTATAGGCTATTCTAAGTTCAGCTTATATTCTATCAAATGTAAATTCAGTGAGGTCAGGGAACACAGCACCTAGAACACCTAGAACAATGTCAGACACCTAATATTATTGCATGAATGAATCAATATTCTATTTTGGAGAAACATACTGAAAACAAAATGGCACAGAATGAAGGAAAGTAAAATTGTTTTTAGAAATATGTGCTGGGCAGACACTAACAAAAAAGAAAGTCAGTAGAGCTCATGGCTATTACAAAATCAGCTTTAAAGCAGATCAATGTTAGGTATAAAAATATTATTTATATAATTACAAAAGAAATAATCTACCTGAAAGACATAACATACCTGAAGCTCTGTGGACCCGAGAACATAGCCTAATGAAAGAAATTCAGCCCTGGCTGAGTGGCTCAGTTGGTTGGAGAGCTGTCCTAGAAGCCTTTTGGGGGTGTGTGCAGGGGACAGCAGATTGGTGCTTCTCTCACATTTATGTCTTTCTCTCTGCCTCTTCCTCTCTCTCTCAAGTCAATAAATATGTCCTCAGGCAAGGATTCAAAAATAATAATAAAGGAATTTACAAGTTCACAATTATAATGAGAAATTTAACATATCAAACAGTTGAAAAATAGAAAAGAATATAAAAGATACAATTAACAGTCTTTAGCTATGGATACATATAGAAAGAACTGCATACCAACAATTAGAAAATATACATTTTATTTCTGTAGGGTGATGAACACACAGTACAGTATACAGGTGATGTGTTATAGCATTGGACACTTACACAAAGAAAATATGCATTCTTTGGAAGCACACATGAAACATTTATAATAAGTGATCTAAAGTGATCTCGTACTAAATCTTAGAACAAGTCCAACAAATGACTATAAATTTATATATATATGACCAATTTCTTTGAATATAATGTAGTAAAATTAAAAAACAATAATAAAAACAATTTTCCAAATTAATTTCATACATTCGGAAATTTTTAACCTCATTTTTATATAATCATAAATCAAAGTATAAATCCTAAGGGAAATTGCAGAACATTTAGAACAACACTGAAGACACTATATATCAAAATTTGTAGGATGATGCTAAAGCAGTTCTTAGGGAAAATTGTTTTACCCTTTGCGTATTTGAAGATTGACAGTAAATGAGCTAAGCATCACTCAAGAAATTAGACAAAGAACATCAGAGTAAACCCCACCCCTCAAAAAAGAGGGAAGAATAACAAAATCAAAAGTTGGTTCTTGGAGACATGCAAATGAATGTGAAAGATAGGAGGACAGATTGTTCAGGGAAAAAGAGACCAGAAATAGATAAATAGTACTTTGGAGAGGAAAAGGGAATACATCTACAGCTGCAAAAGAGACTTTAAATCAAAGGAAAACAGTATTAACTTTATACCAGTTATGTAATTTATCACACCTGAATATGGAAGCAAAAAAATATATAATTAATTCAATGGGACTACATCAGACCAAAGAGGTTTTACCCAGCAAAGGAAATAATCAACAAAATAAACAGACAATCTACAGAATGGGAGAACATATTCACCAATATACCTGATAAAGTGTTAATATCCAAACTTTATAAAGAACTTACAAAACTCAACACCAAAAAACAAACAACCCAATTAAAAACTGGGCAAAGGACCTGAATAGACACTTCTCCAGAAAGGACATAAAGATGGCCAATAGACATATGAAAAGATGCAAAATGTCATTATTCATCAGAGAAATGCAAATTAAAACCACAATGAGATACCATCTCACACCTGTCAAAACGGCTATCATCCATAAATCAACAAAGAACAAGTGCTGGCGAGGATGTGGAGAAAGGGGAGTCCTTTTGCCCTGCTGGACGGAATGCAGTTTGGTGCAGCCACTGTGGAAAGCACTATGGAGATGCCTCAAAAATTAAAAATGGATCTGCCTTTTGATCCCACTTCTGGGAATATAACCAAAGGAACCCAAAACACTAATTCAGAAGAACATAAGCAGACCTGTGTTCACTGCAGCGCTATTTACAATCCCCAAAATATGAAAGCAGCCCAAGTGTCCATCCGTAGATGAGTGGTTAAAAAAACTATGGGATATTTACACAATGGAATACTACTCGGCCATAAAAAAGAAAGTTTTACCCTTTGTGACTGTGTAGACAGACCTGGAGAATATTATGCTAAGTGAAATAAGCCAGTCAAGAAGGACAAATATCATATGACGTCACTCATGTGGAATCTAGTGAACAAACTGAACTAACAAGGAAAATGGGGACAGATTCATAGCAGAAAGACAGCTATGGGCGGGGGCGCGGTTGGTGAGGTGGTGGAGGGTTTGAGCAAAAAGGAAAAAAGGACTCATGGACATAAATAACAGTGTAGTGATTGTAGGGGTGAGGGGAGTATAAGGGGACTAAGTGGTAATGGGAAAAAATACAATAAAAAATTAATTTAAAAGTTTAAAAAAAATAGATCGTTCTTTCAACATGCCTTAAAGTTCTGTATCAGAAAATAATTTTATGTTAAAGGGATTTATGTTTTTGAAAATTTTTGTACAATAGGAATTATTTAAAATGTTTTTGAAACATTCACATATTTACTTGTATCCTTTTATATAGTAGCTCTTATATTTGAAGGAAATGAAGCTGCATTTCTTAACAAATATTTCACAGTTGAAAAACATTAAAATAAAATCATAGGGAAATAGGATTAACTTTATACTAGTTATGTAATTTATCACACCTAAATAGTCCCCTTGAAACCTAAGTCTAAAATTTTTTTCTCCCAGTAAATACAAAGCCAAGTTGTTTTTAGAAATAAGTTCCACCAACCATAAAAGAGAAAATAATTCCTACGTTATAATAATTGTTACCAAAAAAATACAATGAAAGCAAATTTCTCTCATTTCATGGGTTTAGCATAACTTTAATGCTAAAACTGGAGACAAAAAATCGGAGGCCTGTATTATCTACAAATGTAGGTGCAAAAATTCTAAATAAAATATTAGCAGTTTCAGCAATGCATAAGAATACACTGTTACTAAGTACAATTTATCTTAAGAATTTAGGGATGGTTTAATATTTAGATTTCTTAGAGTGAGGAAGAAAAGTAGGATAATATAATTTCAATATATTACAAAAAGCCTTGAGAAAATGAGGCTTTTTAATGGTAGGATGTAGTCAAGTACGGAAGGGCCTTCATGTGTTGTTCGTTGTGGTGGCTGCCTACTGCCAGTGGATTTTTTTTAAGGCAGGATAGTGTCAAGTTCACATTTTCTATTGGAAGATAACTAATAGCAATTTAGAGAAGCATAAAATAGTAAACCAGTGGTAATACAGATGAAATAGTGCAGTTACTTATAAGGGAAATACAACAGTGGGCAAAAGTAGGTTAATAATAATAAATAATAATACAAGAATAAACTTGCTGTATTCACAACTGTAAACCTAACTTTGCTCACCCCTGTATTTGGAAACAGACTCAGTAGGACTCTACAGCTTCATTGGATATAAATATTAATGGAAAAGTTGAAGTCAAGAATGATTCTGAGATTTTTAGATTGAACAACTCAGAGAATAATGACTACATTAACAGATATAAGAATACCAAGTGGACCCTAACCATAACCTCAATCCTGTATTTAACTTCAATTCTAACCCTAAACCTCATGGTAACCTCAACCCTATTCCTAACTTCAAAATTAACCCTAATGCTAAAACTATCTCCAACCCTCACTCTAACTCTAACCCTATATCTAATTTCTCCAACACCCTAACCCTAAACTTAACAGTAACCTTACCATAACCCTACCCCTAACCAAAACCCTATACCTAAGTTCAAACCTAACTGTAAACCTATTCCGACCTCAACCTTAACCCTATCCTTAATCCTAATGCTATACCTAAAAAAACAAACAAACAAAAAAAAACACAAAAAACACCCCAAACAGTTAGAGCTATACCTGGAATGAATGGTAAGGAGAGCTGGGGACGGAAAGGGGAGCTCACTGTGCTCCCTGCACCGTGATGTGTTTGATGTGTGCTGTCCTCTCTGTGCATCTGCACTATGAAGATGTGACGCTGATAGAAATAAAGAAGGTAAAGGAAATAACAGAACAGTTTGGAAGAACACCTTACAACGTAAGGAGCCTCACAAACTGTATCATATTCCTGTTTGTCACAAGTATAATAATTTTAACAGTGATTTAATCTGATGTCACTTTAGGTCTCTACTGAGGATTAAGAAACATTTTATAGGATTGTAAACAGAGCCTGCAACTATAATTCTTAGATGTTTTACCAATAATGAAAACATAATGTACACTTATGTCATTAATTCCATAAGCTTCAGAAATACTACAGTACAAATACTATATTTGAATATACTTGACCTTTCTATATCAAATAGGAATAAATTTTTCTAACAGCTGTATACATTTTTAATGCCATCATTGCACAGTTTTTTTTATTTAAATCAATTAAAAGTCCACCAGACACATGGATGTTCTTTAGATTTGTAACCCTCTTTTTTTCTGTGAAACCCAGTGTGTGTCTTACGGACCTGGACATTACAACAACTCCGGCTGTATGACCAAGCAAATTTAGGTTTCTCACATTAGAGAAAAGCTGTTATTTGGAGGAAGAGTGATATATAACATAATTATACTTAGTTTTGATGATTGACATTTGTCGGTTTCTCATAAATGCAAGATTATTCTTTATAGCATTGTTTGTTAACAGTAAAATATTAGAAATAATCTTAATGTGCATCAGCGAAGAGAACGAGGCAACCATTTATTTACTGATATGGCAGACTGTTGAAGATGTAGTTAGGTGGAAAAATAGTGCAGAATAGTGAATAGAGTATGCAACCATTTATTGGAGGGAAAAGCATGTGCGCATGCGTGTGCACACATGTAACCATGGAATGTCAGGAAATCTTTGGAAATGCTCGCAAGGAAGTGGTAACTGTGGGTAAGCCCCTTGTGGAGGAACTGTCAGGATGAGGAAGCAGACTTACTTTTACTGTTATAAACTCTCACACTATGTAAATGTTCAAAAATACTCAAAATAATAATAAAGTTTTTAAAAATAACATGGCAGTTACGGGGAAAATTGGTCAGCTTTGGGTTGCTGCAGCTGAAATTCTTTATGGTTTCATCATAGAAAGTGCTTGCAAGATAATAAGTTTCACAATTTCATTAATAATCTAAAAGTACTCGTCAGGGCCAAAATTAAACTACCAAGCTGATTTATTTAAAAATCAAAACAAAATCAATAGAAGATACACTCCTATTATAAATCTTACACTCCAGCTGAGATAGTAAGGCGGGATATAAAGGTAAACTGACTGTAACAGCTGTTGGGCTACATTCAGCACAGTTATTTCTTCTAGTCCTGTTGCTGCCCCCTCCCCACTGTACTGCTTCTCATGAGCTCCTCCCACGGTTCCCATCGTCTAACCAATGGAAAAGGAACTTTCCAAGTTGGAAAGGAAATCTTCAGTCAGTATGTATGAAATTGCAGAGACGTGAAATAGTTCAAGAATAATTAATGACTAAATTCTATTTTTTATGAAATAAAGTTTTAAATAAAGGTAATGTTGAGATTTTGTTGAATTTATAATTAACACTGAATCTGACTCACCTAACTAGAATTGATAGGGATTATGATTTTTTTTTCATTTTGTATATCAAATATCAAATTACCAGTATAACAAATTAAAGTTTAATTAAAATTCACTATAATAAAGTTATTTTCAGGGTTTAACAAATGTGGATGTAATTTTAATATTTGCTTAAATAATATTATAATTGGGAGTAATTCAAATTAGTACAGTTAAGATCTATTTATGATATGTTGTCTAAAATATCTCAGAATATTTCTAAGTATAATTATTTCTTTATTTTTTTATTGTATTTTTTCCACTACCATTTAGTATCCTTATACCTCCTACACCCACCCTCCGAAATCACCACACTACTGGCCACGTCCATGAGTCCTTTTTCCTTTTTGCTCAGTCCTCCACCCTCTATTCCCTCACCCCATGGCTGTCATCCTGCATCTATGAGTCTGTCTCTATTTTGCTTGTTATCTCAGTTTATTCATTAGATTCCACATATGAATGAAATCATATAGTATTTGTCTTTCTCTGACTGGCTTATTTCACTTGGTATAATATTCTCCAGGTCCATCCATACTGTCACAGAGGGTAAAATTTTCTTCTCTTTTACAGCCGAGTAGTATTCCATTACATAAATGTCCCATAGTTTTTTTTTTATCCGCTCATCTATTGATGGACACTTGGGCTGCTTCTGTATCTTGGCGATTGTAAATAACCTTGCAGAGAACTTAGGGGTGCTTATGTTCTTTCAAATTAGTGTTTTGGGTTCCTTCAGATATATTCCCGGAAGTGGGATCACTGGGTCAAAAGGCAGATCCAGCCCTGGCTACTGCTGCTCAGTGGATTGAGTGCTAGCCCACAAATCAAAGGGTTGCCTGTTCGATTCCCAGTCCAGGGCACATGCCTGGATTGCAGACCAGGTCATCAGTAGCCGGTGCATGAGAGTCAACCACACATCCATGTTTCTCTTTCTCTCTTTCTCCTTCCTTTCCCCACTCTCTAAAAATAAATAAATAAAATCTTTTTTAAAACGTTTTCTTAAAAAGGCAGATCCATTTTTAATTTTTTTGAGGTATCTCCATACTGCTTTCCATAGTGGCACCAGTCTGCATTCCTGCCATATAATTATTTCTAAAACTTATTTAGGTAAGTTAATAGCACTGTCACAACCCAAAAAGCAAAGATTAATGATCAACTAGATAGCTCTGATCAGAATTCAAACCTTTTCTTTTAATACTAACATGTACTGTTTTTAGCTTAAGAATATTTCTATGAAATACAGTTTCTGTGATACTTTGGGCATTGACATCTTAGTCTTAGAAGAAAAGAGGAATAGAATAGCAGCGAACTTCTTTTTCCCTTTGAAGATATGTTCACCTATGTATATAGATATGCATTTACAACTAAAGAAGTGTATTTCAGCAAGTTCTTCCCTTTTCCCTTCCTTCAGAGTCTTATATTTTATGTCTTTAAAACAAGGAGTGTTCAGCTATCTGCACAAGCACATACCATGGTTCAAGAGGGAAAATATTTGGATATAAGGTACCTTTCATGTCAGTAAAACATGAAGGACTTATATCTTTTGCCTGTTTTGTTGACCTTATCTTAAGAAGATATCTTAAGAAGAGTGTAGCACAAGATCTCCTCCAGAGCACAGAGCCATGTATGCCATCTGTATAAATACCTAATGCTCCATGAGTCATCAGATATTTAGTGCTCAACCCTGATGACTATGCAGAGAACAGGCTTCACACAAAACTTCTGAATACCAGGCCTGGGAACACTAAACTGATAATCTTCATGTCTTTTCAAAATGGAGAAGCTCTTATGATTATTTCTTCATTCTCTTGCATGGATCAAATGGGTAGACTTTGATCTTATATCTAATGTGATCAGTTCCTTTGAGAAACTTTTATACTCATTCCTAAGAAATACTTGAAATGCATTCTGCCTTGAAGGGGAATTTGTGTGTTCTTTATTAGTTCTTAAGTTTTTTTTAACTTGCACTAGTTATCACGTATTAAGGATTAAGTGCATCATGTTCTATGAAAATGACTAGCCAAGTATCCTTTCACTGCACATTCTTATCAAAGCTGACATGGAAAAGCACCCCAACCAAATGAATGACATGCAGACATTTCGCTGATTTTCTGGTTATAGCACTTTGCCCTTTCCTCTCTCCTCCCTCCTTTCCAAGAGCTACTTTGCAGAAGACTTTCCATGTGCCACACAATACCACATGACATAAGAAAAATTATCCTGCATATTTTCAAGGTCACTGTAAGTTATCTCAGAAGACAAATTTGTTATCGCAGATAATTTTTGATATATATTTTCTTTGCTTTCATTTTATAGTAGAGGGAGGAACTGGCGTAGAAATGTACATATATTATTAGGTGAAAATATGAAGAACTAAATGCCCAACATTATGGGATTCTTTAAACATCCATCCAATTGAATACTATGCAGTCAGTTAAAATTAGATTTTAGAATAATATTTAATGACATTAAAAATGTTATTTATAATGATGATGATAGCTAAAATTTATCGGGTATTGTTTTTTGCCAGGCAGCTTTCTAAATGCTTGTGTTAGGTCAGTTGGTTAATTCTCACAAGTCTTATGGGGAGAAGTATTGTCATGCCTGTTTTAAAGGTGAGAAAACTGAAGCTCAGAGCATTTAAGTAGGGCATCCAAACTCAGACAGCTGGGAAGAGGCAGAACTAGAATTCAGACCCAGGCAGTTTTGCTCTGAAGACTTTGCACAGGCATCATTCATTACGTGGAAAAATCCCCCCCAAAAAATCCCTGTAAAGTTTTCTATGGAACTAGACAAAATGTTTTTAATTCATCTAGTAAAGCAAATGTGTAGAAGGTACCCAATCAAATTTAAAGCAGAATTAGCAAAGGGGAAGGACAGCATGTTCTACCAGATATCAAAGTATGCTGTAAGATAAGTAACCTTAAAATCACTATATTGTAGCAGAAGTAGACAGAAAAAATAGAAAAGCATGCCACTTTTTATGTTCATAGGAAGAGGCTGAATGGGTACCCCTAAATATTAACACTCATTGTCACTGATTAGAGGAGTTTACATGTGATTTATTTTTATATTTCAGGCTATCTACAGTGAAACCTTTAAATCACATGATATTAGCAACTGTATTTTTATTGGTTTTAAAACTTCAGCTTATAGTGATATCTTATTAATGAAACATATACTGCTGTTAGGTTTTATGTATGGTGTATTCTGCATTATCCGACTTGCTTGCTCTGCGAAGTGAATTTTCTAAAATGTTATATGAGTGTATATACATAACACTTATATACATATATAAGTGTTTTTTATATATGTATAATGTTAATTTATAATATAGAAAATATATGCAAGGGGTCTCCAAAAAAACAATAATCTTCTGGAGGGCGGCCCTTGTAGTACAGGCTTTCCTGCTAGGTGAGTGTTCTAGGAAGCCATCTCTAGCAGTGTACCAGCTGGTGGTGTTGTGAGAGGCTGCATTTGGCTTCAGTGAATTTTTTTGGAAGACTCAGTGCATTTGCCCATTTCATGAGGGGTGATTTATGAACAGACCTGCCCACAGCACTGCTGAGTGTTCAGCAGATTTTGACCAAAAATGACATGACTCCCAAACCCTGCCCTTCCTATTCACCCTTTCTCTCCCCAAGCGCCTTTTTTTGTTTTGTTTCCCCAATGAAAAAAGTCCTCAAAGGGAAACATTTTGCCGATGTGGAAGAGACACAGCAAAAAATGACAGAAGCACTAAATGGCATCAAAATCGATGAGTTCAAAAACTGTTTGAGTAGGGGGAAAAAGTCTCAGTAGGTATATTGCATCAAGTGGAGAGTACTTTGAATGTGACTGAAGTTTAAACATGTTAATACATATTTTTTTATAAATAAATTTGAGGGATTTGGGGGGATCCTTCATATATATGGGGTTTTTTTTCATGTATTCAGGTCTTAAGTTAACCAGTCACATAGAATCAGCAATTCAGTCCTCCATTTTGGTAAACATTGAGAAGAGAAAGTAATGGTAATAATTCTCTTCTAGCCTGAGGTTGAAGAAATGGATTTCAGAATCTTTGACTTATTTTCAAAACTCGAATTGCTTTTTTATGGTTTGAAGAAAAGATACTGAATGTTTTATATGTAGTTTCTGTCTGATTGCAACCAAGTGCAAGTCCAGCTGCCTACCACTTCAAAAGCCAGTACTTAAGAGGCAGATTTTGATGTAATACAGCATGGTTTATTCAGGGCCCGGCAACCCAGAAGATGGAGGACTCATGTCTCAAAGCCCATCTCCACCTCTCAGTGGAGGCAGAGGTTTTCATAAGGACGGCGAGGGGAACAGAACAGAGAGATCAAGGGCGGGGGTTGGTTGAAAGGTTCTCTATGTGCAGGCGAGCGCAGTGCATACCGATAAGCCAGGTGATGGTCCAGTGTGCATCATCCTGGCTTCACATCATCCTGGCCATAAGTTTGGAGGTCAGCAAATCTCCCAGAGCTGGGATGCCTGAAGGTTGGAGTCTGTATATTTCGAAATTAGTTCCTAGGATTCTCATACAGACATGTTGTCCATCTATAAGCTACATATTAGAGTCATCATTTACAGAAACAATGCCCAAAAATGGTGGTGTGGGTTAGAGTTTCCCACTGCTACAGTGCCCCACTGTTGCAAGATCACATTACTGAACTTTACTTTATTATACGTTGTAATAGTTCTTCACTTGATTGTCTAAGATTTTCTAGGTATATAATCATTTCAGTTACAGATAATAACTTTTTTCCTAATATTTATGGTCTGTATGTTATATAACTTCCCCCCCAAATGAAATGTTGTTAAAAAGGATGAGTAGTTCTTATAGTAACATGGAAAGATGGGTTTGTATATCATGAAGTGAAAAAATAATCACAGGGTCCTACCCTAAGTATAATATAATCCAGCCTTTATTTAAAAAAAATAAAAACAAGCAGCGCTTAAAGTGCTTAATTTGAGGAGATTATCCCTCTTCCCCACTTAAATTCCTGTACCAATTTAGGCACCTGTCTTAGTTTGCTCAGGCTGCCATAACAAAATACCATATAGTTGGTGGCTTATACAACAGACATTTTTTTTCCCACAATTCTGCAGGCAGGGAAGTCCGAGATCAAAGTGCCAGCTGATTCAGCTCCTGACGAGAGCTCTCTTCCGGGCTTGGTGAAGATGCCTTCTTACTATGTCCACACGTGGCAGAGAGAAAAAGGGGGGAGGGGTATCTCTCTTCTTACAAGGCCAGTCTATCCAGTTAGGGACCACCCCTTCAGTGACCTCATTTAACCTTAAATATCTCTAAAAGACTTACAGTCACATACAGTCACATTGGGGGACAGAACTCCAAAATGAATTTTGAGAGGACACAATTCAGTCCATAGCTGTGCCTAAACTTTTGCCCAATATCCTTGGAAATCCTGTTTGTTTTATTTCACACAGGATTAGTTTTGTCCTTTCTTATGACATTCTTAAGGCATTTGTTACTTGCGGTGTCACAGAATTTTAATCTAAATTTAACCTTATGAATCATTTCCTCCTAGACGCAAAATCGAATGAAGCTAATGGCCGACAACTATGAGGATGACCACTTCAAATCCTCCCATTCCAATCAAAGCAATCATAAACCCTCCCCAGACCAGGTAAGTCTGCTCTCGAATGTGTTATGAAAAAACCAATATGCTTTTATTTTGATGTATTTTATACTGTCATGCTACAGATTCTAGGATAGAACTTAGAAAAATAAAAATAATCAGTTTCTGAAAATTCCTTCTCATTTTTTAAAACACAAATTCAATTTCTGTATAGGAAGGTGGTGGATTATTCTGGATGTTTTAAGAGAAGATATTCAAAAGATTTGAGGATGATAAAGAATTCCTGAATTAGGTTGAGCGTAAAAAATCTTAATCTTTTCAGAGACACATACTAATTTGTAACTGTCCTGCTTTTTTTTTAATAAAGAAATAATTCCTTATTAGAAAAATAAGAGTCTTGTGAGCTCATTGAGGCACAACTCTGTGTAGAAGTAACTATTCTGTAAGTGCAGATTTTAAAGTCTCTGTTCATCACCTGTTAAACATGAAAATTGAAACACGGGTCCTTTATTTCATTTCCTTGGTGGATCCCTCCAGTATTTGTCATTCTCAAGGAAAATTGTTACCTTCAGCTTCTCATCAATGCAAAAGAGGCATCGATGAGTCTGAAGGGAACCATATACAGCTATAGTTTTTTGAAAGAAGGGAACTCTCCCAAGATGTTGAAAATGATGGATGGGAGAGAGTGGTGAACAGATTACCTCATATCCCATTGCCAAAATCAGATTTCAACATCTTCATCACACTCAATCTTAAAATGTATAGCTGAGGGGGGGAAATAATAGTTAAATAATTACATCCATATGATCAAAAAGTCAAGGGAAACTCCCTCACTAAACATCTCCGCTAAATGATAGCCATGATGTTAGGAGAAGAAGAAGAAATATTACAGATGAAAGCAACCATAATATCCAAACTGTAGTTCTTTCTCCAAAATTCAGAAGGTATAGTCATAGCATGATGACCTTTACTAAACCTTAGGCACACCAGTCTTTAGTGTATGCAAAATAGAGAGCCGTCTGCCCGAGGTCAGCAGTCTTTTTCTCCCAAGCAGTCATTTTGCTTAGAAAGCACTTGCTTCTGGATACCTAGGATTAAATTTATGCCAGTGTATACAATATGAGTATTAATCTTTTCCTTGAAACAGGTTTTGATAATAAATACAGGTGGGATGCCTGTTATTAGTGGGAGGCAAACAGAAATGGACAGAGGTTAAAGAAAAGGCAAATAATAAAGAAAAGTTTCCTACTTGATAATTTTGCCCAGATAAGCCCTGGGGTAGAGACAGCATCTCGGAAACGCAGGAAGCATAGAAGCGTAATGACAAACTTAATTACTAATTTTGGTAGTTTAGGGAATTAGAATCTCATATAAAAAGAGTCAAGAAATTAGAGACTATTTTCTCCTACTACTTATGCTTATGTCTTTGTTTTAAATACTAACCAACTCTTTTTCATTCCCTTGCTGCTCTGGGGCATTGTTCCCTTTGTCATCTCCCGCCCCGTAGGATGAGGAGGAGGGTATATGGGCATAGCCAATCAGATGATCTTAGTTCAGCCATTTTGTTCAGAACGGTGAGAAACAGCTTTCCTTAACTATAGAAATTGTTTTTTTGCTTGTTTGCTTTCATTTTCTTTTTTTACACAATCATTCTCATATCTTGTTTTTCAGTAATTCATAAAATCTTTTTGTGTGCTGTCTGGTTTCTCATTTTCACACGATTCCTGTCTTGCTGTGCTTCTGACATAGTGGGGTTTGGGTTTTGTGGCTTTTTTTTCTTTTTGTGTGTTAATAGTCACTTTTATAATTTTTAAATACATTTTGGGAGAACTTCCAGGGCATGTAACTAAATTTCTCCTGTTGTGATTTTATTGACAAAGTATCCTATCTAGTGTGATTTTACAGTGTCCTGGTAAGGCTTATAGAGACCTACATCAAACTGGAAATAGAAAATTGACCAAGCACTCTGCCAGTAGATTTGGGATATACTTTTTATGATAATTAAATATAAATATGTCATCTTTTTTTAAAAAACAACCTGCACCATGAGCTAAAACCTTTTGTTTCTATTTATAAAAGAATGCTCTGAATTCTCAAGGTCAGTAATTCTGCTGGAGTACCTACCAAGGATATCCCCTAGGGCTTTGACATCACTCTCAAACTCTCCTCAAAAATAAGGAGAAGTAAGGGAAGACTTTTTAAAAAGTCAGCCTAAAGAATTCTTTCCCTGTCTGTTACAGATTGCTGCTGTGTTAAACAGTTGCCAGGACACTGTCTAGATTCTCCTTTCCGGGCCAATTGGCTGGAAAACATAGTCCAGCTGTGGCAATATCTCCCTTTGATCTGATGCCCTGGAGGTTTGACTAAGGAAATCCTTTTCTTAGGAAAAAATAATAATTATGATTAATAAGTTCACACGTATTGGTGCCCTTGCACTCCCTGGATTCACTGCCCATGCTTATTAGTGATCTCACTCTTTTCAAGTCGGTTCTCCTTGAAAAGTCTATGTCTTGGTGTTATACTTCTTAAAATGAAGGGACATGTGTAGACCTCTCACTGGCAAACACAGCCAAGAAGGATGATGAGGTAAGTTGTGGAAAGGGGCATGTACTGTGAAGGTGGGAAGCTTTCCAAATGACTTTATCCTGAGGATGTAAAAGAACATGAAATACACAGTACCAATCAAAAAGCTCAATGGTTTAGAATGTTGCATGCCAGACAAAGCTAAAGCTGAGAGAATCGGTGTGCTAATTCTCTACCCATTTTACATACTGCAGTGGTAGATACTTGTCATCATGAAACATATGTGGCCAGGCAGTAGTTGAATGTTGTTTGCCGGGCTCCTCTTCTAAATGAACCTGCCTGGTCTATTTTAGCAGAACATACAAACTTCTCAGCATACCTTAACAGGAAGCACCTCCCCCACATACATGACCGAGAACAGGATTATATTTTAGTTGCACGCGGTCCATCTTGGTGAGCGTACCACGTGCTCTTGAAGGGAATGATATTCTTTAGTTATTGCATGTAGTGTTCCTTAAATATGAGTAAGGTCCACATGCTTGAATTCAGGTCTTCTACGACTTTACTAAAAAATTTTGTGGTTTGCGCAGAGGGGTCCAGTCTGTTAATTGCTGAGAGGAGTGTTAATCTTCAAGTATAATTGAAATTTTCCTGCTTTTCTTTGGAATTCTGTCAGTTTTTGCTTTGTATATTTTGAAGCTCTGTTATTATTTGCATACCCATTTATGATTGTTGTGTACTGCTGATAAACTGACCCCTTTGTTATGAAATATCCCCCTATTTCTGGGAATATTCTTTGTCTGGAAATCTACTTTATTAGTCTTACATCACAAGGAGCAGTATAAAGTGACAGTAAAGGTCACTTTAAGTGTTCTCTGGCAAATATCCCATATTTTGCTGTGTATAATGTGCACCCATGTTTTTGTGTGCATTATACATGAGATTATTATGCCCATTATTATACCCATGGTATGTAATCATTACACCCATATATAACGCACATCCTTATTTTTCCCTCAAAAATTTGGGCAAAAAAGTGTACATTATACATGGCAAAATACAGTACTAGGCATTCAGTGAGTATTTATTGAATATTAACTTTCTAGTATTATAGGAGTGGCAAATTGCCAGATAATATGGTTGTTTTCTTTATATATAAAAATAAGTGTTTCTTTTTAATACTCTTATTTTAAAAGTCTAATAGAGGAAGAGATGCCATGGATAAAAATGTACTTTAGGAAGTCAGTTACCTCCCAGATTAACTGCATTGGTCCCAGCCTTCTGATATTTAATATTGAAGAAACAAGAAGAACAACCTTAAAATGACATTGTGAGTAGGCACTCTAGGTTAGATATGAAGAAAAAATAGTAATCTAGTTATACATACAATGTAAGATGGTCTCAACAGAAAGGTAATAGAAGAGTTGGAGTATGTCATGAAGGACAAATTTATAAATGTGTGTCTTTAATTAACTTTGGCTACATGTAAACTACTCTCCTGATATTTATTTAAACCAAAACTCTTTCTCTACATAACAGCACCCCATACCCCTGTTTCATTCAGAGAGAATTGACTTACAACATTGTGTTCGCTTGAGGTATACAACACAACATTGTGGTGTATTGTATATAGTGCTGAGTGATTGCCACAGTGAGTTCAGTTAACATCCATCACCTCACAAAGTTACATTTTTTTCTTATGAAAAGAACTTTTAAGATCTACTCTATAAGCAACTTTCAAATGTATGATGCAGTATTGTTAATTATAGTCACCACGCTATACATTACATCTCCAGGACTTAATTTATCTTATAACTAGAAATTTGCACATTCTGTCCCTTTCACTCATCTCAGCAGCCTCCCCCTTTGGCAATCATTGATCTGTTCTCTATATCTACGAATTCAGTTTTTTAAATGCCACATATAAATTAGATTATTCCGTATTTGTCTTTCTCTGTCTCACTTCACTAGGCTTAATACCCTCAAGGTCCCTCCATGCTGTCACAAATGGCAGTATTTACTTCATTTTTATGGCTGTTCATATTCCATTGTATGTAGTACCACATTCTCTGATCTGTTCATCCATCATTGGACACTTACGCTGTCTTTATGTCTTGGCTCTTGTCAATAATGCTGTGGTGGATGTAAGGATGCAGGTATCTTTTTGAGACAGTGATTTCTTTTCCTTTTGCTATATACCTAAAAGTGGAATTGCTGGATCGTTTGGTAGTTCTATTTTTAATTTTTGGAGGAATCTTTTCCATAGTGACCGCATCAGTTTACATTTCTATGAATAGTGCACAAGGGCTCCCTTTTCTACACCCTCAGCAACACTATCTCTTTCCTTTTTGATGATGACTATTACCAACACCCTTTTAGAGGATAAAATACAATTCTGTTATGTTCTCTTTTTGATTATTATTCAATTTATTTAATTTAAAAAAAAACAAAAACAAAAATAGTTCATCCATTCCTCTCATCTGCTACTCCTTCCTCTGACAACTGCCAATCTGTTTTTCTCTTTATTGATGAGCTGGGTGGGTTTTTGTTGTTGTTGTTGTTTTTAGGAGGGGGGATGTTTGTTTGGAGTTTTTTAAATCCCCACTTCAGGGCATGCTTACTGATTTTAAAGAGTGAGGAGGGAGAGAGAAAGAGAGGGAGAGAAACATCGATGTGAGAGAGAAACATTGATCGATTGCCTGTCATGCATGCCCCGTACAGGGATCGAACCCACAATCTTTGTGTTGTATGGGATACTGCTCAACCAACTGAGCCCCAGACCAGGGCTCAGAGACTATATGGTATTTGTCTTTCGCTGTCTCATTTATTTAACTTAGTGTAATGTCCTTCGGATCCATTTATGTTGTCACAAATGGCAAGATTTCATTTTTTATGACTGAATAATATTCCATATTATATATGTATATACATATATACGTATGTAATTTCTTTAGCCATTTATCCATCAAATATACACCTACGTTGTTTCTATGGCTATTTTAAATAATGCTGCAATGAACATGGGGGTGCATATATCTTTTTGATTTAGTGTTTTCATTTTCTATGGATAAATACAAGCAGAATTCCTGGATCATAGGGTAGTTCTCATTTTTGGAGGAACCTCCATACTGATTTCTATTCTGACTATACCAGTTTACAGTTCTACCAACAGTGGAATTTTTTCCACATCCTCTCTAGCACTTATTTCTTGTCTTTTTGATCATGGCCATTCTTACAGGTGTGAGGTGAAATCTCATTGTGGTTTTGATTTGCATTTTCCTGATAATTAATGATACAGAGCCGCTTTTCTTGTACCTGTTATCCATCTGTATGTCTTCTTTGGAAAAATGTCTATTCAGATCTTCTGCCTATTTTTAAATCAGATAGTTTGGGTTTTTGCCTGTTGTATGAGTTTCTTATATGTTTTATATATAAACCCTTATCATATAAATTATTTGAAAATATTTTCTCCCATTTAGTAGGTTATATTTTCATTCTTTTTTGTGGTTTCCTTCGCTGTGCAAAAGCTTTTTAGTTTAATGTTTTAAAATAATTAATTAAAATAATATAGTACTGGCATTAAAAGCAGGCACAGAGAGAAACAGAACAGGGAGGCCAGAAGTAAACTCACACATATATGGTCAGTTAATCTATGACAAAGGAGCCAAGAATATAGGATGTGGAAAGAAAACTTATCAATTTGTGAATTTTTGTGTAGCCATTTTAATATTGAAGATGGAAAAAAATACGTGACATTTTCAGCATATTATGCTTTTTTTTTTCAAGAAAGATAAAAGGCACAACTGAAATACAAAAATAGAAGAGATTTGTTCAGTGTATGGAGAAGGTACTGCAACTGATCGAATGTGTCAAAAGTGGCTTGCAAAGTTTTGCACTAATTTCTTTTTCTTTTTTTAAAAGATTTTATTTATTATTTATTTTTGGAGAGGGGAAGGGAGGGAGAAAGAGAGGGAAAGAAACATCAATGTGTGGTTGCCTCTCGCACGCCCCCTACTGGGGACCTGGCCGTCAACCCAGGCGTGTGCTCTAGACTGGGAATTGAACCAGCAACCCTTTGGTTCGCAGGCCAGCGCTCGATCCACTGAGCCACTAGCTGGGGCCTTCGCGCTGATTTCTTGCTGGACAGTGCTCCACAGTCAGACCAGTTGAAGTTGATAGCAATCAAATTGAGACATTAATTGAGAACAGTCAATGTTATACCACGTGGGAGATAACTGACATACTCAAAATATCCAAATCAATAAAGTTATTGGTGAAAATGAAAAATATGTCTTTTATTTTACAGAAAAACTAAATGGCCTTTTTGGCCAACCCGATAGTTTGAAATCAGAGAACATGATGCCGCTAGCTCGGTTCTTCTTTTTCCAGATTGCTTTGACTATTCGAGTCTTTTACGGTTCCATACAAATTGTAGGGGAGTTTCTGTTTCTATGAAAAATGTCATTAGAATTTTGATAGAGATGGCATTTGATCTTTAGATTGCTCTGGGTAGTTTGGACATTTTAACAATATTTTTTCCAATCTGTGAGCATGAAATATCTTTCCATCTTTGTGTCTCTTTCAGTTTCTTTTATTGAGTTGTTTAATGACTTGGTTAAATGTTTTTCTAGGTATGTTATTCCTTTTGGTATAATTTTAAATGGGATTATTTCCTTGGGTTTTCTATATATAATATCATGTCATCTGCAAATAGGGACATTTTTACTTCTTCCTTGCCAATTTGGATACCTTTTATTTCTTTTTCTTGCCTAATTGCTCTGTCTAGGCTAATATTATGTCAAATAAACATGGCAAGAGTGGACATCCTTGTCTTGTTCCTGATCTTAGCTGGAAAAACTTTAAGCATTTCACAGTCGTTAGCTGTGGGTTTGTCATATATGGCCTTTATTATGTTGTGGTATGTTCCCTCTATACCCACTTTGTTGAGAGATTTCATTATAAATGGATGTTGAATTTTTTCAAATGTTTTTTCTGCATCTATTGAGATGATTGTATATTTTTATCCTTTATTTTTATGATGTGGTGTATGTATCACATTGACTAATCTGCAAGTGTTAAACCATCTTTGCATCCCTGGAATAAATCCCACTTGATCATGGTGTATGATCCTTATACTGTGTTGTTGAATTTGGTTTACTAATATTTTGTTGATGAATTTTGCATGTATGTTCATCAAGGATATAGGCCTTGTAATTTTCTTGTGGCATCGTTGTATGGTTTTTGTGTCAGGGTAATCCTTGCCTTGTAAAATGATTTGGAAGCATTTCCTTCTCATCTGTTTTTTGTAAGAGTTTGAGAAGGATTGGTCTTACTTCTTCTTTGAGTGTTTGATAAAATCCACCAGTGATGCCTTCTGGTTCTGAACTTTTGCTTGTTGGAAGTTTTTTGATTACTGATTTAATCTCCTTACTTGTAATTGGTCTGTTCAGATTTTCTGTTTCATCATGATTCAGTCTTGGTAGGTTGTATCTTTCTAGGAATTTACCTATTTCTTCTAAGTTGTCCAGTTTGTTGGTATGTAATTGTTCATAGCAGTCTCTCATAATTTTTTGTATTTCTGTGGTATCAGTTGTAAAATCTCCTTTTTCATTTCTGATTTTATTTATTCGAGTCTTCTCTTTTTTTCTTGGTGAGTCTAGCTAAAGATTTGTCAATTTTATCTTTTCAGATAACCAGCTTTTAATTTCATTGTTCTTTGCTGTTGTTTCTTTAGTCTCTATTTCATTTATTTCTGCTCTAATCTTTGATATTTCCTCCCTTCTACTAAATTTTGTCTTTGTTCTTTTTCTAGTTCCTTGAGTTAGGGTGTTTATTTGAGATCTTCCTTGTTTCTTGAGGTAGGCATTTATTGCCACGAACTTCTCTTCAGAATAGCTTTTGTTGAAACCCATAAGTTTTGGTATGACACATTTCCATTTTTGTTTGTCTCAAGATATTTTCTGATTTAACCATTACCAGCATCCTTTTAGAGCATAGAATACAATAATTCTGTTATCTTATTTTTAAAAAATAGTTTATTCATATGAGAGTTTGAAAAGAGTAGTCATTTCTGGTTCTAAAGATTTTTAAAGCCATTAGAAACCATCTGCCTGGCTGTCTTAGGGAAGAAAATAGGAGAGACCCATGAAGCCTAAATGAAACTCACTGTAATGTTCCCTTTTTTTCTCAGAAATAAACTAACTAAAATGGGTATAATTTTGGTACATGTATAATTTTGGTAAGGCATTTGTCTTGGATTGTATTTAATAGTTGGGAGTAAGAGTACTTTTTGGTCATCTTGGAAGCAAGTACCCAAGAGCTCCACTTTTTTCTTATAAAAACATTTTTGTGCTGTAGAAGCATTACAACTGATCTGATTCCTTTGCAATGGCTGCTTTTGCCCTCCTCGTGGCCCACTTGAACATTTATGACCCCAGGAAGTAGAACATAGGGGCATTTCAAGTAAGTTTATATATTTTATTCACAAACTAGCATTTCTTTGATAACTGGTCACCAGCCCAGAAGTATCTCAAACTCTCTTTCACCTACTCTTTGTTTTAAAAGCCCAGACAGAGTCTGTGAGTGTGTGCGCGAGAGTATATGGTGTGACTATTGCAGTCTGATATTTGAGACTCGATAAGGAAGCAACTGTGTTCCAAAACAGATAAATATGCAAGTCCAAAAAAATAAAAGTATTTCTTAACAGCCACATTCATCAGTACTGCCTGAGCAGCAATACAGATAAATACCACTCCAGCGTATCATGGCATGGGAGGTTATCCACAAATGTTGTCACACCTAATTACCTGGAAGAAGCACACCATAGTGGCAGGTAACTTTTTCCTCTACCTGAAGATGATTTTCAGGCAGTAGAAAGAAGCAGAAGCCACCATCTCTGCACTGTGGTTCCAAGGGATCCTTGGCAGGCTCAGTGATTACGAGCTCTGTGGAGGCCAAGACCTCTTAGGGAACCTGAGTAAGGTGTAAGTAATTTGTGGAAGAGACCTTTCTCCTAATGTATTTTTAAGATAGCATTTGTAATGTGCCACAGGAACACCCTACATTTTTGTAGTTTCTGCTGAGTGATTTAAGGTGACGTTAAATCCTGTGACTCACTTGATTTATTTTAGACTGAAAATTATAGTGTTTTAAATAAACATCCCTGGAACATATGCTCTCAAATCCATGAGTTTATTTCTTAGTGATGATGAGCATTTGTCATGTGAGGAAGAGCTATTCTTCTTGTTTGCAGTATTATTTATGATTTAGACATTTTTCCTGGACAATAAAAATATTCTTGTGCTTAGTACAAAAACAGTTCTTCACAACTTGATTGTTTTTCACAGTCATCTGAAAATATGGGGATCCCACAGTGTTCAGTAACTATTTATTGAATTAAAAATTGGTGAGTTTTATCCTAAAGAAAAGTTTTATGCATTTTATTTAAAGTTCTGTGCCTTAGTAGTAGCTATTTTTAATCTTTTAATTTGCTCTCCATCCTAACAGCGTTTCCTATAATCTGTTACCATTCATGATCATCAGGTTCTCAGGCTGATCTTAGCTCCAGCCAATATCTAGTGCTTTCTAGAATGTATCAAGTTCATTACCCACAGCCTTCAGTTAACATATGATAGAACCCTTTTTTAATACCAGTTTTGGAAGACAAACTTAACACTTGCCTATTATATCACATTTTTATTTTATAGAGTTATGTTCTGGAGTATATGATTTGACTCACATTTTATCTGAACTATTAAACAATAGCCTTGTTACAATAGGGTTCTACAGTATTCCTTTCATTAACTTGTCCTCAGCTCCTCACTAATTTGTTATTTTCTATATTCTCTGTCTTTAGGATTACTATCTGTTTTGGGTTAGAGGAATATTTTCTTGGACACAAAAATGCATCATCAACCAAAACAAAAGAGCTATTCTCCCTTGATGTGTCTTCCTCCTTCTTCCTGGTCCTGGGATGATGAGGCTGAAGTTTCCAGCTGCCTCTGGCAGCCAGCATTTCTGGGATAAATTAAATGAGCACACTTGATTGAGGTGTAGCTGGACTGTATCACTGTCTTCCTATTATCCTAGGAGATCAAAGCAGAGCACAAATAGAGACTTAGTCTTTAAAATATTTAAAACAGATGGTTGATTCTTTTTGGTGAAAATTCAGGTTTTAAGGCAAACAACATGTTAGCAAGATTTCATTTCTTTTCATTGAAAGATAGTCAGCACTGAGTATATACCACCCTTCCTTCCTCCGCTTCCAGGCTAGAATCAGATTTTTGCATGAGGAGGGATTTGGCAAATCTAGAAAGCTCTTACACTATCTGGGTTTGGTTTCTTTTCCTGTAAATATAAAATAAGCTATTCAGATTTTGCTGTGGGCTTTTTGGTATTAAATGAAAACATTTTAAAAGGTTGCATCTCATAGTCATTTTGTTGGTGTGTCACTATTTAAAATCTAGTATTCATATTGTTGTATCTTCCAGAAATTAAACCAAGATGTTTATCCCTAAATTTATGTTTTAACAAGCTGAAAAGCACATTTTCCACACTCCTTATCATTGGCATCTGTGGTTTGAAGTTTTTACTGTTTGGTTTAAAACAGACTGAAATGAGAAAATTAACTCAAAATATTTATTGAGAGTCGGTTACCTCATACCTACACTGCATTAGGTACATGGATTAAAGTACCTGTCTCAAGACCCCAAAACAAACACTAAACAACATACTTTCTCCAATGAAAACACTATAAAAGGTGCAATAGAAAAACCCAGCTCTCCACAAGAGACTCAAGGGCTCACAGAGAAGGTGATACATGAGCTGCCCCTTGTAGGAGCAGCAGTCATTTGCGAGCAGATCCAGTTTTGGACAATGAGACAGCATTTGCAAAGATACAGAAGCATAAACAGCATAACAGATTTGGTATACTCTTGGCAGTTCACTATGAATAGTCAATAACTATCTATTTCTACGTAACACATTACCCCAAAACTTGGTGGCATAAGACAATAAACCTTTGTTATCTCCGTGGTTTCTGTGGGTCAGGAATTCAGGAGCAGCTTAGCAACCAACTAATCCTTAGATCTTACTTGGAGTCTCTTATGGGGGTGATAGTCAAGCTGTCAGGTAGGACGGCAGTTACCCAGTTCCGGGGATGGAACACCCAGTTTTAAGATGCTCACCCACAGTTCATGCTGGCTGTTGGCTACACCCTGCCATTTCTTACCTTACAGTCCTCTCCACAAGGCTGCTGGAATGTCCTTGTGACACGGTGACTAATGTAACCCAAAATCAGTGATTTGAGAGAAGAGAACAAGGAGGAAGCCCTAATGTTTTTTATGACCTAGAATCAGAAGTTAACGTACCATCTCTTCTATGGCATTCTATCCCTTAGAAGCCATCGCTAAGACCATCCCGCATTTAATAGAGCGGAGTGCCTTAGGCTCCACTTTTTGAAGGGAGGAATGTCAGAGAATTTGTGGACTTACTTTAAAACCACCACAGAGTAAGAGTTGGAGGCAACAAGCTATGAGGCTGGTGTAGTCAGCAGCAGGTAATCTTGGAGACCTTAGTATGCCATTGCAGTCCATGGAGGATGGATGGAAAGGTGCAAATGCTGGAAGCAAGGCCAGTTAGGAGCTACTTACTTTGTTCTGGAGAATAAAGCTGTGGGCCCAAATGGGTACAATAATAGAAGGGTGCAAGAAATGGGAATATAATATATTCATTATCAAGAAACTTTGTCTCTTCTGCAAATGTCCCAAATTGTTTTTAGTCTTTGTTTTAGAAAATGGGGAGCACAATATGGAAGCCCACTTGCAGTTTGGAAAATTCACTTGTCCACAGGAACTATTCAGATAAAAAGCAATGAAATAAAGCCTGCATGTTCTGTAATTGGTCAAGGTGAAAAGCAGCTGTTATGCAAGTAACTTATGTCCTAACCCAATTTACAAGTCAGGTTACCTCTCTGGGTCTTAAATTTTTCATTTAGAAAGTGGGGCAAGGAGAAGAGGCTAAGCAACCTACATGATCTCCAAAATGTCTAACATCTTTTATGTTCTGTACTCAAAATGAGTATAGGATGCTGTTTTGATCCAATTAGTGTTTTATACTTGTTTAACTTTGAGAATGTATGACTCAGTGGAAATATGTGACCTATTCACAGACATTTAAATCAGGTTATTCCAATGTCAAGGAATTTTCACTAAATATTTCCTAGAGCTAAAACTAAGTTAATTCAATTAATTACTTTATCAGTTTTCCATACATGTAGTTGAAAATGTCTAACTTTTTCAACTTATTCTTATTAAGCCATTTTAATATCAATCCTTTTCTATATGTAAATTTTTTGTGTATATTAAATTTTACCGATTATAACTTTCTACAACTGTGAATTTTCCTTTTATGCCTACTACTAAATCCATTTCACTGTTTAGCCAGTGTTTTATTTTGTGTTGATATTGCTATTCATGCAAGCAATCTTTATTATGAATCGAATTTTTATAAAACAGTAATTATTTATTTTTAACTAATCTGTGAGAAACTTATAAGAATTTCCTCTCTAATATTATAGTTACCCTGTTATCAGGACTTGGTCTATTGTAAGAATTGGTAAATATTTTTGTAAAGGTCCAAATAATAAATATTTTATACTTTGTGAACCACACACTCCATCAAAACTATTCAGTTCGCAGTGCTGGACTTGGTCCACGGACTATAATTCACCAGCCTCTGGTCTATTGTATTGCTTATCCAATTCTTTGTCCTTCTCATTACTTCCCATGCCATTATCTAACCATCCACAGTTCTTGAATGTAAAGTTAAGGGCAAAGATCGAGTTAAGATGTCCTCAGGATCTGAATGTCAACCAACTTGTATTTTACATGTACTCAAATCCTCACAAGGATGAGCATTATTATTCCCATTTTACAGAGGTTGAAACAGATTCTTGGAAATAACAGTAGTTAACAGTTATAGAAGAAGCTGAGTATGTGGTAGACATACGGATTACTACAATTCCATAAAATGCACTGTCCCAAAAGTAACTAGTCCTGAGTCTCATAGCTAGAATGTTGCAGACCCTGGAGTTAAGCCAGGCAGCCTGTCTCTAAAGCGCATGCTCTTAACTCCTGCACTGTACTGCTCTGCAGTTCTGCACTGCCTCGCGGAGTCATCAAGACAGTGCAAAGATTTTATAGCATGTAGTGTGATACAAATCTGTCTCTGCTGAGGGCAGCCTCTGGGTAAAATAAGCCTTTCTTCATACAGTCTCTGAAACTGGATGCCCAGTAATTAACATGATTACCAGTGAAGGGCCTATATGCTCATGCCTACCGTGTTTGAATGGGCCGGGCATGTTTACGGTCAGGGCCGTGGCCACAGCCAGCCACACCGCCTTCCCTGGCACTGAAGAATAGAGATGTCTGTCTGCTTGAAATGTCGCACTGTAAGGTGTGAGATGCCACAGCAGCTCTTGCCAGAGAAATACTCAAATAAATAAAATTCTTAGTTCAGATCATGAGATGCAGAAGCCTACCTAAGTTAATTTAATTCCATGGCTAACTGACAAAAACTTGCATGAGGGAAGGAACTGACGTGAGAGCACGTAAGGCGGGCAGCCGGGCCAAAGACTGCTTTCCTAGAAGGTGCAAGTTGGAACTGCTCCAAGAGCCACGAAGATGCAGGAGTTCCAGAAGAGCCTGGCCTCTGCCGAGCAGACCACACTGTGTGCATTCGTGTGTGTACACATATATGTGTTTTCAGTATCCTGTGAACCTGTTGCTTTTTTCTCAGGCACAGACTATGTGATCATTCAGATGGGCATGTTAATGAAACCTTCAGGTATATTGAATGTGCAACACTGAACTCGCAGCAGAGCCTGAGACACACATGTCAACCTTAGAATAACTTTACCCTGTTCTTTGAAGAGTTACATCTGGGAAATGACGTGTGGATGGTTTATTAGACAGATGAATAACAGAAGTGTATCAGACCAAACAGCATGAGATCTTAGTGCTTAGATGAATAAGATAGCAGAGGCCTTGTGCCCTGTGGATGATCCAAGAAGGGCTTTCTATTTCTTGTCAGCAGTAGCATCTCATATGTAAGAGGATGATAGCAGCTGAAACCCACAAGACAACTAAATGGGAAGAATCCCCCCAAACTGTGTGGTGCATGTATTGGGGCATATTGGTTAAAGTGCGGAGATAATTATTCTTCCTCTTAGTCACAGTTAAAGTCTGTGACACGAGCAGTATACTGCCTGAAAAGAGGCCATGAAAAAGCACTAAATGAAGAGATTAACATGGTGAAGAAAGTGTTTCTTCATTCTCTTGTCCCTTTTCCTCTTTGCTTTGTCTCTAGAGTTTCTGTCTCACTCTTTCATTCTGTATCCTATTTTCTAAACACCCATAGTATATATTAGGTACTCTGCTTATATCAGGAACATGATCTGTATCCTTTGTATTTGCTCAGTAAAACTACTACAAAATTTGGATGTGGGTGCCTGTCTATGATAGCTTTGTACTAAAACGTAGGGTTAGAATCTGGTTTATAAAACAATTATAAAGACTCTGTGCAAACTTAACTTTTTTCCTCCCACTATCAAGACATTTCACACTGCACTAGGAGCCTACTTACTCTGTCAGATCATGTAGCTTCACAGGCTTCAGTCCACATGTACCCCCATTTCTGGTTCCTTGGAGCTTTCTCCCTCAGCCTACCTCCACCTTATTTTTCCACTTGCTAGTACTCTCTCAGTACCTGTCAGCTTTATCAAGGCACTAGGCTTTTTTCTTTCTGACATTCTGTCTCTCCCATTCCAATGGGACTGCTCCACTGTGTCACCGCACCTCAGACTTGATCATCCGTCAGCATGTAAAGAGCCCTGGGTTAGATGGAGGGAATCAGGGTACATGGGGCCTTCTTCCAAAGACTGGGTTACATGTACACAGAAAGGCTTGGCATGCCCCAGGATATTTAATCCTGAATTCCCCTGGCTGTTAATTTACAACATCTAACATCAGTCACAACTTGGAGGATTTCTGTTATTTCTGTGCAGAGCCTCTTTTGTCACAGTCACTTTTATATCCTCAAATAATAGAGCATTGCTGACTAAGTCTCAATGACTAGTAATATAGAAATGGCGGTGTCTGTTAGAATGTGTCTTATGGAGGAAGGGGAGGTTAATTCATTGACTGGATGAGAGGTTTTACTCTGAAATAAAGGGTGGGAAAAAGTCTTCCTCATTTTTGTTTTTCTCAAATATTTTTTTCCCACCCAAAGCCTGGATTACTCCCAAGGTAAAAGGGGGTGATGTCTGGAAATTGTTAATCCATGAGATTTGTTCATAGCATATAAAAATTTCAGAAAGAATTTGCCTTTTTAATATGATTTCCTGATTGACTATGGCAGACATAAATCCAGGAAGGACAACTCAGTCAGAGCAGCCAAGATCCCTCTTAGAGTCTCAGATATATGACAGTTCCTGGCGTGTGTGTGTGTGTGTGTGTGTTGGAAATAAAGGCTCTTCCTGTGGGCAGGTCAGGAGGAGAGAGAAGAGGTAGAGAGGAAAGGAAAAGAATAGCGTGTGGAGACAAAGCAAAGCCGTGGTAGGTAGGGCGGGCACTCATGCCTTTCCTGGAACTAGCTGCCAGCTCCCGGAGAACCTAGCATTTTGTGAATTCATAGTAACGAGAGGAAAGTTAAGGAGACCCCCTTTGTGCCTCCTGTCCTGACATGGTTTCAGTTCTTGAGGTGCTCTTTTGTGTTCTCGGTTCTGTAGAGTTCTAAGCTGTACTAAAGCTGAAACTATTGGCTAAGGACCCTCTGCTCAGGTCCTTCCTCCCATCTCGCCCTCGCACCCCTTGCCAATGCAGCCATATGCGTGTGCATTTTTATACACACCCAACTATTAATGTTTCTGACCTGTCCATTTTTTTCCTGACTATTTCCAGCTTTAGCGGTGAGAGATCAAATTCCTACATGTAACTTATCTTTCTCTAAATAGCACAGGTACCCGTTTCTGATATTTAGACACAGCCACAGATACATTTCTATTTTCCCCCTGCATTCCAAGTGATGGGTAAGCTCTCCTTCCGTCCCACCAGTAACCTCTTTGGCCATGTTCTTGTTAAGCACTGTTTAATGAGGAGCAGTGTCTAACAGAGGCTTCAGACACAGAACGAGACTCTGCGTGGCCACAGTAGTAGACTCCTAAACAATCCGCATGGTCTGTTGTGTCTCATTTGACACCGGAGTTGAAATGATGATATGACTAATGGCAAATTACCTTTGTTTACTCCCCAACTCTTCCGTGTATACACACAGCATGCAAGCACACACCTTTAACCTGACCTTGAAATAACTTCTAATCACAGAAGAGGCTCCTGCAGAGACTGGCCTCTGGGAGCTCTTGTACAGATAAGCTATCAAATCTCATACTTGACTCTTTTCTTCTATCTCTTCCTGTAGACTATTAGAAGGAGCCAAAGGATGGAGCCCTACAATCTAGATTCACATCCTTTGTTATGTTATTCCTTATATTTTGAGACACTGTTATGGTTAGGAAGTTCCTTTCGTTTACCCTGGGCAACTCCATTCAGCCTTCCCCTCCACACCCAGTGCAACTGGTACACTGCTTTAAAGAGAGAGAAAAATGCAATGTTGTAGTTAAGGTTGTTACTGTGTTTTGCCCAGCAGGCAGCAAGCAGGCTGCCGTTTTTCAGCTCCGTCTGTCTGGCAGACACGTAGTAATGCCAAGAAGTACCGTGGAGCTTGAGTGCCGCAAACCATTACAGCCGGGCTGCTTTAGGCATCAGACCTCAGCCGGCCAGCGGCCTCAGCCGGCCGGAGTGGAGCGGGAGTTGTCTGTTTGAGCACACGGGCTTGGGCACAGGCACGCAAGGATCAGAAGGCCATTACTGGCCTGTGGCCAAGTGCCTACCAAGACTTTCCTTTTAAATTCAACGTCAGCCTTCGCTTGGCTTGCTAACCTCTCTTCTCCTCTTTTGCCTTTCCCTCCCCACACCTAGACTTTCTCCCCTATAATTCCTTCTTCATTAGTGTATAGCCCCAGAACTTTGCAGTGGGGAAGTCATTCCATTATTTTATTCTTATTTTTTGTTTTATACACACACACTAATAGGTAACTCCTACACTGTTCATTAAAATCCAGTAAATGATTTATTGTGGAGAGCTAAACCTCCAGCCAAGAACTGAATCGAAGATGCTTTCCTATCTTTATTAGTTCTTAAGAGCAAGGAAGAAGAATTTTGGCACACCTACTCCTAGCAGTTCTGAATCTAATAGGGAGAGTGGCTTTCTTGATTCTGGTCATCTCACTGTCTTTCATCTGACCATCTCTTCAGGGCGTGTAATATATGTGCCCTTAATGGGTTAGCTTGTAATATCTTCTGTGCCTCATAATAGCATTCTTTGCACTTAATGCCCATTTAACTGCTATGTCTTTATCTGGACATACTTGTGTGCCCCCTTGTTGGTTAATAATCTTATTTTTATGTACCGTACAACTTTTCAAGTATTAAAGCAAGTACTTGAAACAGCTACAGCCTTAATATCCTCCATGAACACATGGATAGATGGGCTCAGCAGGAAATTTCCTTCCCTCATTAGTGGGCAGCCCCCACCACACACACACTTCTGTCTATTTGAGTAGTATCTGCGTAAGATAGCATAGGTCTTAAATGAAAGAACAGTAAGTAGACAAAATGCAGTTAGCAGCTCTATAGTCCCAATTTCAAGATTTATTTTATTCTTTTTATTTCCAGTTTCTTTTTCCTTTTTCTCTACTTTATTTTTTATTGTTTATTCTATCACAGTTGCCCCAATTTTTTCCATTTTGCCCCCCTCCACCCGACCCATCCCTTTCTCCCACAGTCAATCCCCTCTCCATTAACCATGTCCAGGAGTCATTCATATATGTTCTTTGACTAATCCCTTTCCATCTCTTCCACCATTCCCCCCACTCCTCTCCTCCTACAGCTATCAGTCAAGTTCCATGTTTCCATGTCTCTGGTTCTATTTTTCACAGTAGTTTATTTTGTTCTTTAAAGTCCAGTTATAAATGAGATCATATGGTATTTGTCTTTTGCCAACTGGCTTATTTCACTTAGCGTAATATTCTCCAGTTCCGTCCACACTGTAGCAAAAGGTAGGACTTCCTTCTTTCTTTCTGCTATGTAGTATTCCATTGTGTAAATGTACCACAGTTCTTTGTATCTACTCTTCTACTGATGGGCACTTGGGCTGTTTTTAGCACTTGGCTATTGTAAATAGCGCTGCTGTGAACATTGGGGTGCATAAGTTCTTTTGAATTGGTGTTTCAGAATTCTTAGGGTTTAATCCCAACAGTGGAATCACTGAGTCAAAAGGCAGTTCCATTTTTAATTTTTGAGGAAATTCCATACTGTTTTCTACAGTGGCTGCACCAGTCTGCATTCCCACCAACAGTGCACTAGGGTTCCCTTTTTCTGCATCCTCGCCAGCACATATTTGTTGATTTATTAATGGTGACCATTCTGACTGGTGTGAAGTTATATCTTATTGTAGTTTTAATTTGCATCTCTTTCATTGCTAGTGATTTGAGCATTTTTTCATATGCCTGTTGGCTATCTGTATGTCTTTTATGGAGAAGTATCTGTTTAGGTCCTTTGTCCATTTTTTAATTGGGTTTTTTGTCTTCCTGGTGTTAAGTTGTATGAGTTCTTGATATATTTTTGAGATTAAACCCTTGTCCAGTATATCATTGGCAAATATGTTCTCCCTTACAGTCAGTTCCCTCTTCATTTTGATGATGGTTTCTTTAGCCATGCAGAAGCTTTTTAATGTGATGTAGTTCCATTTGTTTATGTTCAAGATTTATTTTATTCTAAACCCCTTTTCTTATCTCCTTACAACTTTGGGTACAGAATTTTTTCTTTTCATATCTGGATCAAATAATTGGGAATCTTTTGTTCTGTTTTGCTGGAGTGGTAATATATGCTTCAAGATAAATTGACAACAGATTTCTGAGCTGTATAACTAAGAGAAAAAAATCCTCCATTATTTTTTTAAATGATTCCCATTGTTTTTAATATTTCAGAACTTGTAGCCTTTTGTAAATTTTATAGACATACCTGCAGTGTAACAAACCATAAAGTCCTTTACGTTTCAAAGCTTTGGTTGTTACTCGCCGAACAAGATATTTCTATTTGTAGTAAGATTTCTAATTAACATCTATTCCTCTCAGTGACCTTGTTTAAAAAAAAAAAAAATTCATGACAGAAAGCTTTTCCGAAAGAAAGGGTTTATTGAGCCAACTGCTAGCCAGAAAAGGACAGGTCCTGGGAGTGCAGCCCAAACCGGCAGCAGCAGGGCTCGATGAGGAAGGCAGCATGTCCTCTGTCCCAGAGCCCATGGGCGCGCTTATATACAGGGGTGGGCAGGAGTAGGTTTGCAATTACTACAATAATTATATAATAATACAATAATTAATATACAGTAATGCAAGACTAACTCTTGCATACTTACAACCGGAAACCTACTTTGCCCACCCCTGTATATAAATTACGTTTTGGGGAAGAAAGACGTAAGTTGCTTTGAAAGAATTTGAATTGGCTACAGGTCAGGGGTGGGAAAAGGTGAAGGGGGGGCAGTTGTAGGTTAGGCGCACAGTCCTTAAGGAAGAAATATTTACTGTTGATTGGTGCTGGGCAAGTCCTGGAAGTTCATGCATAAGCAGGATGTGGGGGCATTGGTGGTTGGTTACTTCTTTTTAGACGGCCCCTTATGATTTAATACTAATTCAAAAGAATATATGCACCCCTATGTTCATTGCTGCATTATTTACAATCGCCAAACTATGGAAGCAACCCAAGTGCCCATCAATAGATGAGTGGATAAAAAAAACTATGCTACATATATACAATGGAATTTTTAAAAATGAAATCTTACCCTTTGCATCAGCATGGGTGGACCTAGAGGGTACTATGCTAAGTGAAATAAGTCAGTCAGAGAAAGACGAATACCATATGATTTCACTTACATGTGAAATCTGCAGAACAAAATAACTGAACAAACGAAATTGAAACAGACTCATAGATATAGAGAGGGAACTGGTAGTTGCCATATGGGAGGGGGTGAAAGTGGTGAAAGGGCTCAGAAGCACAAATTGGTAGCTACCAAATAGTCACAGGGAAGTGAGTAAAACATGGTAAATATAGTCAATAATGTTGTGATAACTATGTGTGGTGCCAGTCGGGGTACAGGAAATATCGAGGGGAATACTGTAAAGCACATGATTGTCTAACCACTACACTGTACACCTGAAACCAATACATAATTTAAAAAATATAGGTGCCCCCTTGGAAGTATATTCAAAGCTCCAAGAAATGGAATTCGGGGATGTGGGTCGTATATTGTTAGTTGACCCACAGCTATTAATGAGAACTACTCTTGTCTATTTCTCTCTCTCTCTCACCTGCTGTATTTTAATTTAGGACATCTCAGAATTTTTCTCTTGTCTACCTAGAGGTCCTTGGACCTGAACTCCTAGTGATAAATGATTATTTGCTATTCCTCTCATTTACCCACTGTTAAAGAAAAAATATTGTTTACTTGTAAAAAAACAGTAAGGCAGACTTTCTTTATTCGGGACCATTGTGGTAGGTATAGGGACCACTGCAAGGGGGTTTTTAAGTGGGGGAGAGAAATTGTGCTCAACTCTAAATACAACAAGGAAAAGTGAGAATTTATTGCGAAGGAACATGGTGGAGGTCAGTGGATGGACACTTAGTAAGTGGAAACATCAGGGGTAAGGGGGATTCTGGTTAAACAGACCTCACAGGATTCTCGCTCAAGATAGACCAGTGATCAGACAGCGCCCAGGAGATGGTGGAAGGCAAAGAATCTTATCAGATATTGAGTTTGATCAAATATTGAGGATGGGATATTCTGGGGGGGGGAGGTTTTATATAAATTTATTGGGGTGACATTGGTTAATAAAATTATATAGGTTTCAGGTGTACAATTTTATATCATCTGTATATTGTATTGTGTGCTCATGACCCAAAGTCAGGTCTCCTTCTGTCACCATTTATATGACCCCCTTTACACTTTCTACCTCCCCCACCCACTTTCTCTCTGGTAGCCACCATATTGTTGTCTGCGTCTGTGAGTTTTTGTTCATTTGAGTGAAATCATATGGCTCTTGACTTTCCATCCGACTTTTATTTGCTTAGCATGATATTCTCAAGAACCATCCATGTCGTCACAAATGGCAACATTTCATCTTTTCTTATGGCTGAGTCATGTCCCATTGTATATATGACCATATCTTCTTTATCCAATTATCCACCTAAGGATACTGTGATTGTTCCCTTGTTTTGGCCACCATTAATAATGCTGCAGTGAACATAGGGGTGTTTATATCTTTACAAATAAATGTTTTCAAACTTTTCAAGTAGATACACAGGAGAGGGATTGCTGGGTCATATGGTAACTCTAGTCTTAATTTTTTGAGGAACCTCCATACTGTTTTCCATAGTGGCTGTACCAGTTTACATTCCCACCTTAGCAGAATTCTTGCTAGAATTAGTGTAGAGATGAACACAAAAGCCTAAATTTTGATCAACAAGAAAATCTTTGCCACCAGCATATAGACAAGGGGAATGAGAAAGTTAATGGATCCTGAGTGATTTCCTGGTCCAAATATTTTATTAACTAAACAAGTAATAATAGTAAGTCATCTGTAGGGAATGCTGAGGAACAGACTCTGTTTAGTATAGAACTAATATTCTAAGTATTTAGTAAATATTTGTAATATAAGCAATATTATTCTCGATTTTTTTGCTTTTTGCATGATTTTTATTTCTGTTTTGGAAGATAAATGTAAGACAGTCACACTCTATAAAGTTTGTTTGGGGAGTCAAATAGATATACAAGAAAAATAGTTCTGAAATGGGGACTAGGATTTGGAGCTCTGAAGAGTCTTATCTTTAACTTTAGGTTATCTTTTAATTTTTCTGAAATTATAGGGTTTTTTTTTAACCTATTCCTGAAAGAAACAGCTGTGTTATAATAGAACTTTTTTTCTATAACTGTAGCTCTCTAGCTAAGCCCTCAGACTCACTCTAAAGCTACTGAAACGTTCCAGATTCTCAATGTTAATAAGAATTAACATTGGTAGAGATGATATAGGTGTACCTTAAAACCTATTCCAAAGTTGTAAGTACTTTATATGTTATAATGAGGATATAGACTAAGTAGACTTGTTTTTGTCCAGTGTATCTCTTGCAAAAGAAGCGTAAAATAAGGACTACTGTCAAATGTATTCTTTTCTGTTAGGATTAAGAATGAGTAAGGAGCAGAATCCGAAAAACATTTAGGAACCCATTAATATCCTTCTGTTTGTGCTTCAAATGGGAAGGCTGATTAAAAGGTTGGATCTCAGAGACCATTAAAAATAAAAAAGCTTGTTGAATTTCATAACTTTATATATGAAGACTAGGTCAGACTAAGCCTCAACTCAAGGCATAGAGGTTTATTTCTCAATTTAAGGGTTTGTTTCAAGTAAACTTCAAAATTAAAACAAAGAAATTATGAATTTACGCATTTTAATTCTTGTATATACTCAACACATTAGTTCTATTATTTCATGATTTTTTAACTGTAAATTAGATCCATATCTTATTTCTGATATTCCCATCAGCTAAAACTGGATATGGCATGGTACAATCGCATTCACTAAATGTTGGTTAAGTGAATTATATAACTTTCTATTTTGAATATGTGTGATTTGACTTGCAGTATATCTGATCAGTGTAGTAAAAATCTTAAAAAGGTTTACTATATTTTTTTAAGAACTCTGTTCTTTCACAAAATAGCTATATTTAAGTGAGAACATACACAAAGCTCTAAACCTTTGTGAAGAGACTTAACACTGTCCTTCATCTTTCTCATCTTGACATATGCTAGTTACCAAGAAGATAAATTTGGTTACTAAGGGGAAAAAGACTTTGAGGCTGGACTGATGAATTTTATTTGCTTGCCTCCCTTCTTACTTTTTAGAATTTAGCTCTCTACTGGGGCCTCTGGACAAGAGTACCATTAAAAGAATAATGTCTCTGGGAAGTTAATATGTTACTTGTCCTGGGACTTTCTTGCTGTACCTACGTTGGAGAACAGAAGTGTAACGGTAGCCCAGTGAAAAGCCAGTACTACCACTAGCATATATACGTTATGTGGACAATTGAACTTGTCCCTGAAGACTTCACAGATAGAAGAGCGAAAAGATTTGGTAGCCAACTAAGGGCAATGAGCTAACCACAGAAGAATCATACAAAATATAAAAATAATTTGCCAGGAATAACAGTAAATGATCAGTAAATGTTATCTTTTTAAAAAGTAGCATCATTCAAACAACAAAATGTCAGTACCCCAAGAGCAAATACCTTAAGCCCCAAATAATTTTCAGCACCTATTAGTCCAGTCTTTGTGATGCAGATATTCCATTCCTCTCAAAGTGAGTTCCTAGAATGTGTTGCAGCCAACTAACCTATACTTAAAGTGGCACAGAAACAGTAGAGCGGGAAAAGTGGACCATAAATGAACTCAGTAGGGACCATCCTGGTATTTGAGAAGCCAAATGTTCTAAGAAAGTATATTGAGATCTCATAAATGAGTGGGCTACATAAATTCTAAGAGTACTTAGAATTTCCGGTTAAATCTGTATCAGACAATGCAGGAGCAACTTACTTACCTATCTTCAAAAGCTGTTAGCCCCCAAACCTTACTTAAGAGAAAAGAAGGTTAAAATAAACACTTTGGCAAGATCACTATCCTCTGTCACCATATGTCATCCAATATTGGCCTTTAAAGCCACTTTGAGGATCTAATACATAAGCAAAGAAATCCTTGGGGGAAAAAAAAGCCCTTAGTACATTAACCAAAAATCTCTCCTCCCTTTTTATAATTTAAATTCTTTTCTGTAACAACTTGGTAAACGTAGGATTGGGGGAATATGGCTGTTTTGGCATTATATATGATACAAGCAGAGGCTATGTTGATAAGTTCATTTTTTAACTTTAGTTCTGCAAAGCTATAGAACTAATGTGGCTTGATCACATTTCTGATTGTTTTTGGTAGGACTCCTTGCCAATGTACTAAAGTTGTATGTGGACGAAAGACATAGCTTACAGATTCTGTAAGGCATCCTCTTCCTCCTTGACAAGTGCCCCTCTTCCCTCTTGAGATTAGCCAGTGGCAGTTCTACCTTGCGGGAAATGCAATTTCTTTTTTAAGCGGCCTAGCCAAGTTAGACTGAGGGTAGGGGGAAGAGATAAGGGCATTTCCCACATGATTGACATGGTTAAATGTGGCCTGTCAGGATGACCAGAGTGATTTTTCTTTTTAAGGATAGATTTGGGAACTATGCTATTTGGACAGTTTCAAATACGCTCACATAGTAAATTCTATGGTGTTTTTTTTTTAAAGATTTTTTTAATTAATTAATTAATTTATTTATTTATTTATTTAGAGGGAGGAAAGGAGAGAGAGAGAAACATCAATGTGTGGTTGCCTCTCGAGCGCCCCCCCCACACTGGGGACCTGGCCCACAACCCAGGCATGTGCCCTGACAGAGGAATCAAACCAGCAACACTATGGTTTGCAGGCCATTGCTCACTCCACTGAGCTATACCAGCCAGGGCTGTGTTTGTTTTTTAAAAAGCAATTCTCTTTGACATGGGAAGAAAGGACAGATATCTTGGCTACTGCATAGAACAGGTTTTTATCCTAGGAAAAAAATTTCAAATTCCATCATTTTAACTTTTCAGTTGGACTTTGAAAAATTACAGTGCAAAACTTTATTGTGTTTTCTAAGGAATTAGCACTATGGCATGAAATGCATTTAAATCAGCTTGAAATTCATCTCTGACTAAAAACAGGGACCTAAAATGTCATTTTTTTTCCTCCTTAGTCATAGAGAAGCAAGCTTGTGTCTTTCCATTTTACTGTGAAAAATTTGACCTTTTGGTTAAGGTCAAACCTAGTGGAAACCCAGTGGAAATCCCAAAAGTGATTTTTTTATCATTTTTTATCAATGTGCCTATGAAAAAATAGAGAAGTCCAAACTAAAAAAAAAAGGGGGGGGGAGATTAAAATTGGGCTGCATTGCTTGGAGGCATGAGGGATGTAGGTGGTAGTAGAACCAGGACTAGACAGTTTAGTTATTGATGTGCAAATTGTACCTGCATTCAAAAGAATATTGCCTTTAAAGATTACACTTCGGAATTCTTTTTGAATTTTCTGCTGTGTATGAATTTGTTTTCAGAAATAAAATAGTTTTTTGAGAGATTAATGTTGTTTGTGATAAACTGTTCAACTTCTCACTCTGCAAATCCTTGGTGTTATTGAACCAGTCTCTTCTTCAGTGCCTGGCAGTGTTGATAGGCCTATCATAGCTTAGGTCAGACATGCCAGCACAGAACTGGTGCCTTGAGCCTGCTCATGGTGGGCCTCTTACAGAACTCAACAGTTTTTTACACCAGCACTTAAATGTTTAACCTTTACCCTTATAGAATTGTGTGTATATGAGAGATTAAGAAATAAAAATAATGCTAAATTAATTCACTTTCTCTGGTTTATCTAGTCAGACTCTAACTTCTATATTGTATTATAATATATAGGCCTAAACTCTGAACTGTCATCTCTTTAGTAAGCTAAAGATTGTTTTAGCCACTAAGCCCTGGCTCTTCCCTCTTTTAATTATATCATGGAAATAGTCTTAGAAATAAACAAATTGTGGAATATAACATTAAATTGGTAAACAGTGTATCAAGTAAATGTGAAGTCTGGTACTATTAGAAGTTGATTAATATAAGTTATTTAAAAATTTGGAAGAAAATTACTAAAATATTTCAGGTGGTATTCTTTTGTTGTTTTTCTACTTGTTTGTTTATTTTGTTTTTTAGATTCAATTGTTGATAGATATCTATTTATTGCCATTTTATTGTTCATATTTCTTATCCTTTCTTCTTCTCCTTCAAGCATTTCACATAATACTAGTTTGGTGGCCATGAACTCCTACAGTTTTTTCTTGTCTGGGAAACTCTTTATCTACCCATCAATTCTAAATGATAGCTTTGCTGGGTAGAGTAATCTAGTTTGTAGGTCTTGCTTTTCATCACTTTGAATACTTCTTGTCAATCCCTTCTGCAAAGTTTCTTTTGAGAAATCAGCTGACAGTCTTATGAGAGCTCCCTTATAGATAACTAACTGCTTTTCTCTTGCTCCTTTAAAGATTCTCTCTTTGTCTTTAACCTTTTACATTTTAATTATGATGTATCTTGGTGTGGGCCTCTTTGGGTTCATCTTGTTTGGGACTCTCTGAACTTTCTGCACTTGTATGTCTGTTTCCTTCAAGTTAGGAAAGTTTTCTGTCATTCTTTTTTTTAAGTCCCGTACTCACTCCCTTCCCTTCCCAGCACCCCATCATGCAAATGTCAGTACACTTGAAGTTGTCCCAGAGGTTCCTTACACTGTCCTCTTTTTTCGGAGAGGGGGGATTCTTTTTTTCTTTTTGCTGTTCTGATTGGGTGTTTTCTGCTTCCTTATATTCCGAATCACTGATTTCAGTCTGTTTCATCTACTCTACTTTCAATTCCCTGTGAATTATTCTTCATTTTAGTTAGTGTATCCTTCATTTCTGACTGGTCCTTTTTTATACTGTTGAAGTTCTAAGTTCATTGAGCATCCATATAACCAGTGTTTTGAATTCTGCATCTAGTAGGTTGCTTGTCTCCATTTTGTTTACTTCTTTTTGTGGAGTTCTATTCTTTCATTTGGAACATGTTTCTTTGTCTCCTCATTTTAGCAACCTCCCTGTGTTTGTTTCTATTTATTAGGTAGAGCGGGTACATCTTCCAAGCTTGGTAGAGTGGCCTAATGTGTAGTAGGTGTTCTTTAGGGTCCAGTGGCCCATCCTCCCCAATCACCCAAGCTAGGCCCTTGAGGTGTGACCCCAATGTGGGTTGTGTGCACTGTCCTGTTGTAGTTGAGTCTTGATTGCTGTTGGCACATCAGTAGGAAGGATTTGCCCTCAGGCCAATGAGCTGCAAGGACTAACTGTGAACATTGACCTCTGACGACTGTGAAGGATCAACTCTACAGGGGCCCACCTCACACAACAGGAATTACTTCAGCAGGACTCTTGAGTGTGTCAATTGTGGAGCTGGTTGGGTCATGGTGCTTGGATGTGGTCTGAAGCTGTTCACTGGGGCCTCTGGGAGGTGCAGGTCAAGGTCAGCTGCCACCTGTGTTCTGCCCAGGACCACCAGACATGAGCTACAAAGCAGTCTGCAGATGGCTGCTACTTGTGCTGGGGTAGGAGGTGCCCAGACGAGGCCAAGCTCTGAACCAAGGCCAGCTACTGCTAGTGCTGGGCAGGGGTCCACTTAGCAAGATGTACAGGGCACACTGAAGCCAGATGCTGCTTGTTTGAGAGATTTTAGGAAAATCTGAAGCATGAGCCAAGACAGACCTTTTATGTGAAAAAGCCACTGCAAATCTCTTGGGTGGTCCTGAAAATTGGGTGGGACGGCATCTCAGGGAACCAGGGCAAGGCAAACAGTGTGAGCCAAGTTGATGAAGTCTCAGATATGGCATCCACCAGCCAGCTCTGTTGAGGGTGAGAGGGTTCAGAAAAGGAGCAATGGCCTGTGCCATCACTTCTGTCTGGCAGAAAGCTGCTCCCACCCCCCAGCTCTTGCCCTGATGGCGGACAATGTAGTTCCTCCTCATATGTCTCTAGTGCCTTTCAAGCTGCTGATCCAGGGCTAGAGCTCAGGAGTGAGTGTCAGTCAGTCTGTGCATGGGCCCCTTAAGAGGAACTGCCTGGGACTCCAGGAGCCCTCTGTCTCCCTCAGCATCAATCCCCATTGGTTTTTATAGCCAGAAGTTATAGGGATTTCTCTTCCTGGCACTGGTATTCTGAGCTGGGGGGCCTGGTGTAGGGCTGGGACCCCTCAGTCCTCAGACAGGACCTCCACAGCCAAAATAAAACTCTCCCAATTTTTATCCACTGTACATGTGAGAAGTATATTCCGCTTCTCCACCCCGCTGCCAGTCTTGATGTGGCTTCTTCTTTAATCCCCTAGTTGTAGGGATTCTATTAAGCCAGATGTCAGGCAGTTCTGAAGGATGGTTATTCTGTAGCTTAGTTGTAATTATGATGTGGTTGTGCAGGGAGGCAAGTTCCATGTTTACCTATGCTACCATCTTGACCAGAAGTTCTCAGGTGGTATTCTTGATGGGATACCGATAGGCTATTTAATTATTTCTTTTATAGTTTTTCCCATGTTTTTCAGAGTAAAATATGTATTGACTTCATAATTTAAAAGTATATAATGTTATTTTTAAAACAACTTTTAGAAGGGAAAGCAGCAGGAGCAGTCCTGTGCAGAGGCCGGAGAGAAATCAGTGTCACTGTCGAAAGGAAGATTATTGAGCTCTCTGTTCATTAGGTGGGTCAGAGGTGTAATAATGATGAAAGATGCCAGCCCAGTGACATGCAACAGGTGCAGATCTCTGCCTTGCAAGCCCTGGGAACATTTTGAGAATTGCCAACATTTTGGCCGTGTTTTGCAGCTCTCACAGCTGCTGTGTATCAAGCAGATGCTGCTCTAACATTTCAGTTCTGAGATGTGAGATCTGACCCAACTGTTCCTAAACACCCCAGGCTTTGACCAACTACCAAGGACCTGACCAGAGTATTGTCGTGAGAACTATTACATGAAATTCTGGGGCAAAAGTCATCTGTCATTTAATGTGCTTCCAAAGGTCATCAAAGGTATAGTTGTTCATCCAGAGCAAAGCGAATATAGTATTTCAAAAAAATAGAACAGGACTGTTATTCAGGAAAAACAGAACCAATGTTACAACAGAGAATTTCAGAGCCCTTGGCTATGAGTCAGGTATTTGGTGTTATATAAGGATTTATCAATCACTGTTTTAAAAGAATATCAGATAGCCTCTGTGAAATGAATGAGAGGAGCTTAAGCCAGGATGAGGGAGGTTAGTAATGAGTTCACTCATCACATCTCTTGGCCAAGGAAAGCATGCACCTTCTCCAGAGGCAGGATTTTTCTTCCATTCTAGGAGGTAGAGGAACACATGAAGTATATGTTGTCCAGTTTTTTCAGTTGAGCAAATTCCACTAGCAGTATTTTGTAACCCACTCATAAATAAAGGGAAGAGAAATTGTGAGGTAACTGGAGTCTTTATCAGGAATGTCTTCCCTGTATAAACATTAGTCCTGAACTTAATCCCTTGCCAAAGTAAGGAACTCTTAGTCTCCTATCGATACACTAAACCCATCTCCCAGAATGGTGGTTGGGTGTGACACTGTAAGTGTGCAGGTATGTGCAACTGTTTCTTTTTATAGCCCTGAAGATGTCAATATTTATTAGAAGAGCTTTAGTCTGATCACTTTTCTTCGACTTGGGAGGCATGTACTTGAACTTCTCATTTCAGATTGACCTTGACTTTCGTCATTTTTTTTCACCTCAGATCATCCAGCCCCTCATAGAACTTGACCAAAATAGAAGCAAATTAAAATTGTATATTGGACACCTGACAGCCCTCTGCCATGACCGAGACCCCCTGATCCTTCGCGGGCTCACTCCACCAGCTTCCTATAACTTGGACGATGACCAGACAGCTTGGGAGAACGAGCTGCAGAAGATGACCCAGGAACAGGTAAGTCACTTAAACTTTGATAAGACCCTATTAAAATTCATCTGCTACTTAGCTACCGTGGAGAATTTGGTGCTCATATTCAAGATTCTTAACCGTGGTTAGTTCTCCAACAGATATTAGGAATTACCATTTGAAGCAAGTGCTACTTTATTCTTCCCTCGGTATAACTTGCTCAAGTATCAGAAACGGCTAATCTAGATGGAAGAGGGTTAAGGACAGCCTGTTCACATGCCATACATTATTTCATAGAAGCGATGTCCACTAATAATTATAGCACTGAAGGAAAGTCTGAGTTAAGGGTACTTGGATAAGAGATTTCTGACAAGTCAGTAACATGTATCTTTACTTGTCTCTAGGGAACTATGGGTTACAAAACACTGAGTTTTTAAGAAAAGAACCATTAGATAAATTAGTTTAGACTACCATCCCCATGCTGTATTTTCTGATCACTATTGCCTGTAAAATTCCATTGATTTACTTTTTTCATGTTGTGATTTTTTTTTTCAGTTCAATAGATAGAGGGTTAATCTGGAGACAAAAACTATGAATTCTTTTTAATTTTTAAAATTTTTTAAATTTATTTTTAGAGGGGGACGAGAAGGGAGAAAGAGAGGGAGAGAAACATCAGTGTGTGGTTGCCTCTCACACACCCCCAACTGGGGACCTGGCCTGCAACCCAGGCATGTGCCCTGACTGGGAATCAAACCTGCGACCCTTTGGTTTGCAGACCGGCACTGAATCCACTGACATACCAGCCAGGGCACAAAAACTATGAATTAAAGAAAGAGAAAATAGGATGAGAAGAGGGATAGAGAGCAGATATGCACAGTGAAAGAAAGAAAAATTGAATAAACACTTAGAAATAGAAAAGAGAAATAGAACAGTTCTTAAAACATTAATTCTAAGCTCCTTTTGTTTCTAGTTTGTTGTCAGTTTACTAAAACTCTTCATCAGAATTTTGAAGCTATAGACTGTTCTTCAGCCAAATACTTCCTATTTGTTAAAACATTACTTGTTACTCATAATACATGAAGGAAAATTGTGTTTAATACAAAACCTCTCATAGTGTGATGTTAAATATAGCAGTGACAGCTCACAGGTCTAGAAACGCAAACTGGAGTCTAAGAGCTATACTTCCTTCCCCATGGAGTGTATATTACCTGATAATAGACATATGTAGCCGAATTAGTTATCCCCCTTATTTACTCGAAAAAGATAAGGCCTACCTCTCAAATTTAGCATGTTACTATAGAAATTTTAATTTCTTTTTTCTTGAAAGAGGAAAAGTATAAAGGACAGAATTAAATTGAATCCTAATAGCTCCTTTTTATATTAATAACTATGTGGTGAAAATGCAACTGAAAGCCCACCAGAAACAGAGAGCATGATGGGTTTTCATTTTAGAAGCTTTTACTTCAAAATTTTGCAGAGAGACAGTGCCTCTTAAAGCACTAACATAGTGATGTATCAAAGTTTAGTTGACATTAAATTATTTCTTTGTAAACAGCTTGTCTTTGAAATGGAGAACATATTTTTATACTCAGTCTTGTTTTTCAATATGTCTGAATGGACTTAACTCAGCTTTCCAAGGGGAAAAGTATCTTCAGGGTAAGACCAAGATAGAAAATTTCAAACTTAAAATTTTTCAGAAAGTTTTGAGTGAACAAAACGAGGAGTTCATTAATAGACTGGCCATTGCACATTATGTTACAGCTAAGCTATTGTGATTCTCAAAACAATTTTGCTTACATGCATGAATTGTGTTAATATTGTCATGTTCCCCCCTTGATTGAGTATATGCTTCAGTTACTGAAGTTATTGCCTGAGATATGTGGAATAGTATCTCCAGCAGGATTTCCTGGGAAACAGGTAACTTAGGTTATCTGTAAAGGAATATAGCAACTACCACCACCTTCTATAAGCTTCTCCATGGCTGCTAAAGACCGTTAGGGAAACCAGCCAATATGCTGCCCCTGTACCCCAAGTAAAAATTTAAGGGAATAACTAGGCTATTGAAAAAAATGACCTCTAATAATACAAAATTATTTACCTATGAAAGTTTTGTGATCAAGCCTTGATTTTAGCTTTTGAAGCTCAAGGAGCATGTGCAAGTAGTTTATTCTGTGTGTATGTCCTGTTTATATTTTTCTCTTGGAGATGTAGAGCCTTCTATGACTGTCATTAGTGTTATTCAACTCTGTATGTCCAATGCATTTCACTGCTACCATGCTCCCTCAGATGGCATTCCCACAAGGACAAGAGCCTGTCAATCATTTTCAATGCCGTATCTTCAGTACCCAGAACAATGCCTGTGCTATAGCATCTGCTCGATAAATATTTATTGAATGTATGAGAGAGAAGAAGAGAAAGTCAGGTGGATAGGATAGAGTTCATATCCCTTATTATACCACACACAGCCTTCTTTCATTTGGCCTAATGATTAAATGCTCATTCTTTCCTACCCTATCCTTGAAGCATACCCAAACACTTACAGTTTTTTTAATTATTAAACTACTTACTGCTCTCATGCCTCTGTCCTTTTGCTCATACTGATCCTTCTGCCTGAAGTACCCTTCCCTACCTTGTCTCCCCAAGAAATACCTAAATAAGAATCTGAGTTTTTAAAAACGGCTCGGACACAATTTTTTCCATACATTCAGTTCCTGAAACCCCAGGCTCAATGTGCTGCTCCCTCTTCAGGGCTTCTGTGGTATCTGTACTGCTTAGACTTACACGTTTTCATATCTGTCTTCGCATTTTAGACTTCCTGTTGTTGAGAAAATGAACCAGATCATTTTCATCTTAAAATTAATACCAGGTACTTGTTACTTGCTCAGTAACTTAAATGAGTGTGTGAATTCCAGTGAGTTTATTATTTTGTATTTCATATTCGTGATTCTTAATTCTCCATCTAGATAAGTTTCTTCACTGCCAGAACCATGTCATGTATTTCTAAAGTACCTAGCATGGTACTATGCATATAGAGAATGCCTCACATGTATTTAGCTGATTATTTATTTGGTGACTCAAGACAGTTTCTCAGTGCCATTTAGTAGCTTTAGATAATCTGACTCTTGATGTCAGGAACTACCTTGACTCCATCCTGCGTCATGACCCTATAATCGCTTAACTGCCTGGCTTTTAGAAATATAACCTGAATGGACTTAACTCTGAAGATTTCCCAAGTTGTTTTGTTTCCTTTGCCTCCTTAGAAACTGGGTACCATACCAACTAAATTTATGGATTTGTTTATTTTTATTACCTTATCAATTTTTGCTTTATGTATCTTGAACCTCTGTTATTAAATGTATACCTGTTAAAAATTCTTATGTCTTCTTGATGAAATGACTCTTTGATCATTATGTAATATCTCCCTTCAAAGCTGGTAATATTCCATGCTCTGAAATCTGGTTTGTCTGATATTAATGCAACCACTCCATGTCTTTTTAAATTAGTGAGTACATGGTCAGTCTTTTTCCTGTGGTCAATAGTTTGCTTTTAAGTTATGTTTTTATATTTAAAATGAGCTTCTTGTATACGGCACATATCCACCAGGTTGGCAGGCACAGGTCTAGGGTACAAGACCTATCTCTCTTCCTCCTTGGTTCCAGAGGATAGAGCTACCCCCTTGGTTTCAGTAGGCCAGGCTGCCACTGGGGGGCAAAGAGCTGGACCTGCCATCCCAGAAAACCTGGACAACAGAGCATTCAACAAAAGAGGATTATTCTCAAGCCTTAAAATCTAATGGAATTTGCCCTGGTAGGCTTTGGACTTGCATGAAACCCATGATCCCTTTCTCTTCTTTCCAGTTTCTCCCTTTCGGAATGGAAATTTGTGGCCTGTCTCTGTCTGATGATTATAATTTAGAAGTAGATAATTTACCTGGTTTCAACAGGTTCACATCGAGAAAGAAATTTTACCTCAGGATGACTCGTATTTTGATTCTAACCCACATTTGATTTAGATGATACTTAGTTGAGATTTGGGATTTAGGGTTGATGCTGGAATGGGTTAAGACTTCTGGGCTTTGGGGATGGAGTTGAATATATTTTGCATGTTAGAAGGAAATGATTTGGGGGACATAGAGCATGGGATATTATGGGCTGAATTGTGACCCCCAAAATTCATATGCAGAAGCCCTAAATTCTAGAATGTGGCTATATTTGGAGATAGGGCCTATAAAGGAGACTGATAGTGTGGGCCTAATCCAGCCTGAGAGGTGACCCTATAAGAAAAGAAGATTAAGACATATATAAGACACCAGAGGAGCATGCTCACAGAGAAAAGTAATAACATGTGAGTACACAACAAGAAGCAAAATAGAGAGCCCTCAGAAGAAATCAACCCTACCAGCACCTTAATGTTGAATTTCTAGCTTCCAGAACTGTGAGAAAATAAATTTGTTAATAAGCCACCTGGTCTTTGGTAGCTTGTTGTGGCAGCTGTAGTACACTAATTTTGTTTTTTCTCAATCCATTCATTCCCCCTAAACCTCCCATATACCTTCACTTTGAAAAATACTCTTCTCTAGGTATAGAATTCTAGGTTGACAGTTTGTTTTTGTTTTCTAAAACTTTAAAGATGCTGTTCCATTTTCTCCTCATTTCCATTGTTTCTGTTAAAAAATCTGCTATATTCTCTTCTTAAAAAAATATTTTATTGTTTATAATATTACAGTTGTCCCAATTTTCACCCTTTCCCCCCCTCCACCCAGCCCACCCCCCCATTCCCACAGTCGATCCCCACAGCATTGTCCGTGTCCATGGTCATGCATATATGTTCTCTGACTATTCCGTTCCCCTTCTTTCAACCAGCCACCACCTCCCCCTCCGCTCTGACAGCTGTCAGTCTGTTCCATGTTTCCGTGCCTCTGATTCTTTTTGCTCATTAGTTTATTTTGTTCATTAGATTCCACTTATAAGTGAGAGCATCTGGTATTTGTCTTTCACTGACTGGCTTGTTTCACTTAGCATAATAGTCTCCAGTTCTATCCACACAGTCTCAAAAGGTAAAAATTCCTTCTTTTTTACTGCTGTATAGTATTCAGTTGTGTAAATGTCCCACAGCCTTTTTTATCCACCTACTAATGGGCACTTGTTCCCAAGTCTTGGCCATTATAAATAACACTGCTATAAACACAGGGGTAAATATACTCTTTTGAATTGGCATTTTGGGATTCTTAGGATATATTCCCAGAAGTGGAATTGCTGGGTCAAAAGGAAGCTCCTTTCTTATTATTTTGAAGAAACCCCATACTGTTTTCCAGAGTGGTTGCACTGTCTGCATTTTTACCAACAATGTACTAGGATTCCCTTTTCTCCACATCCTCACCAGCACTTGTTGTTTGTTGATTTATTAATGATGGCCATTTTGGCAGATGTGAGGTGATATCTCATTGTGGCTTTAATTTACATCTCTCCGATGGCTGGTGATGTTGAACACTTTTTCATATGTCTATGAACCACCTGTATTGCCTCCATGGAGAGGTGTCCATTCAGATCCTTTGCCCATTTTTTTTTTTAAGATTTTATGTATTTTACTTTTAGACAGAGGAGAAGGGAGGAAGAGAGGAAGCGAAACATCAATGTGTGGTTGCGTCTCACACGCACCCTACTGGGGACCTGGCCTGCAGCCCAGGCCTGTGCCCTGACTGGGAATCGAAGCAGCAACCCTTTTGTTTAGTCTGATGCTCAATCCACTGAGCTACACCAGCCAGGGTTCCTTTGCCCATTTTTTAATTGAATTGTTTGCCTTCCTAGCATTGAGTCGTACGAGTTCTTTATATATTTTGGAGATTAAACCCTTGTCTGATGTGTCCTTGGCAAATCTGCTCCCCCATACGGTCAGTTCCCTTTTCATCTTGATGATGGTTTCTTTAGCTGTGCAGAAGCTTTTTAATTTGATGTAGTCTCATTTGTTTGTTTTTTCTTTTATGTCTCTTGCACTAGGGAACTATGTATTGGCAAAATAATTGCTACATGAGATAGGTGAGTTTTAGTGCCTATGTTTTCCTCCACGATTTTTATGGCATAGCAACTTATATTTACTTCTTTTATCCATTTAGAGTTTATTCTGGTGTGTGGTGTAAGTTGGTGGTCTAGTTGCATTTTTTTCCAAGTACAAATCCAGTTCTCCCAACACCATTTATTGAAGACACCGTCTTTACTCCATTGTATGCCGTTGCCGCCTTTATCAAATATTAAATGACCGTAAAATCGTGGGCTTATTTCTGGGCTCTCTATTCTGTTTCATTGATCTATGTGTCTGTTCTTATGCCAGTACCAGACTGTTTTGATGACAGAGCCCTTGTCGTACATTTTGATATCAGGTATTGTGATCCCTCCAACTTTGTTCTTTCTTAAGATTGCCGAGGCTATTCAGGGTCTTTTTTGGTTCCACATAAATTTTTGGAATATTTGTTCTAGATCTGTGAAAAATACTATTGGTATTTTAAAAGGCATTGCATTGAATCTACAGATAGCTTTGGGCAGTATGAACATTTTAATGATGTTAATTCTTCCAATCCATGAACACGATATATGCTTCCACTTACCTGTATCTTCCTCACATTCTTTCTTCAGTGCCCTTTAGTAGTCTGAGTACAGGTCTTTTATCTCCTTGGTTAAATTTATTCCTAGGTACCTTATTTTTTTTCACTAGTATATTGGATTGTTTTCTTAGTTTGTCTTTCTAACAGTTCATTATTGCTGTTTAAAAAAATGCCATCAATTTCTGAGTATGGACTTTGTACCCTGCTACTTAGCCTAATTTTTTTGTTAGGTCTAGTATTTTTTTTGGTGGAGCCTATAGAGTTTTTTATATATAATATCATGTCATCTGTGAATGGTGACATTTTTACTTCCTCCTTTCTAATTTGGATGCCTTTTATTTCTACTTCTTGCCTGATTGCTGTGGCTAGGACTTCCAGTACTATGTTAAATAAGAGTGGTGAAAGCAGACATTCTGTCTTATTCCTGATCTTAAGGGAAATACTTTTAGGTTTTGCCAATGGAGTGTAATGTTGGCTGTAGGTTTTTCATATATGGCCTTTATTATGTTGAGGTATGATCCATCCATTTCCATTTTGCTGAGAGTTTTATCATAAATAGGTGCTGTATTTTATTAAATGCTGTTTCCATATCTATTGATATGCTTCTGTGATTTTTATCTTTTGTTTATGTGATGTATCACATTTATTTATTTGCAAATATTGTACCAATCTTGCATCCCTGGGATAAATCCCACTTGATTATGGTGTATGCTCTTTTTAATGCATTGCTGTATCTGGTTTACTAACATTTTGTTGAGGATTTTACCATCTATACTTTCTTTGTTGTGTCTTTACCTGGTTATGGAATTATGGTCATACTACCTCATAAAAAGAACTTGGAAGTCTTCCCTCTTCTTGGTTTTTTTGCAGTAGTTTGAGAAGAAAAGGTGTTAGGTCTTCTTTGTATGATTGGTAATATTCACCTGTAAAACCATCTGGTCCAGGACTTTTTGTGCCAGGAGTTTTTTGATTACTGCTTCAATCTCATTAGTTGTTATCAGTCTATTCAGGTTTTCTTCTTCCCGATTCAGTTTTGGAGATTGTGTGTTTCTAGAAATTTATCTCTTTTGCCCAGGTTGTCCATTTTCTTGGTATATAGTTGTTTATAGTATTTTCTTACAACCCTTTGTATTTCTGTGGTATCAGTTGTTCCTTTCCCTCTTTCATTTCTGATTTTATATATTTGGGTCCTCTTTTTTTTTTTTCCTTGATGAATCTGGTTAAAGCTTTGTCTATTTTGTTTATCTTTTCAAAGAACCAGCTCCTGGATTCATTGATCTTTGGAACTGAGTTTTAGTCTCTGTGTCATTTATTTCCCCTCTGATCTTGATTATTTACTTCCTTCTACTCACTCTGGACTTTGTTGTTGTTTTTCTAGCTCTTCTGGTATATGGTTAGATTGTTCATTTGAGATTTTTCATTAATCTTGAAGTAGGCCTATAATGCTATGAACTTCCCTCTCAGAACTGCTTTCACCGTGTTCCATAAGCTTTAGGTTGTCCTGTGTTAATTTTCATTTGCTTCTAGGTACTTTTGATTTCTTCCTGATCTCATGATGACCCATTCATTATTTAATAACATGTTATTTAGCCTCCTGTATTTGAATGTTTTTGAGTGTTTTTATTGAGGTTCATTTCTAGTTTCATGCCCTTGTGAGCTGAGAAAGTGCTTGATATGACTTTAATTTTCTTAAATTTGTTGAGATCCATTTTATGTCCTATCATGTGGTAGGTATTTGAGAATGATCCATGTGCACTTGAGAAGAATGTGTATTCTGCTGCTTTGCAGTGAAATGTTCTGTAAATATCATTTAAATCTATTCGAACTAGTGTGTCATTTAAGGTCGCTGTTTCCTTGTTGATTTTTCATCTGGAAGATCTATCCATTGGTGACAGTAGGGTGTTAAAATCCGCTACAATGACTCTATTGCTGTCAATCTCTTCATTAAAGTCCAGCAAGATTTTTATATATATAAGTGTTCCTTATTTGGGGTGCATATATGTCTACAAGGGTTATATCCTCTTGTTGGATTTATCCCTTTGGTATTATGTGTAGTGACCTTCTTTGTCTCTTGTTATAACCTTTGTTTTGAAGTCTATTTTGTCAGGTAGAGGTATTGCTACCCCTGCTTTCATTCATCTCCATATTTTCCATCCCTTCATTTTCAGCCTCTGTAAATCTTTTGTTCTGAGGTGGGTCTCTCAAAGAAAGCATATATATGGGTCATGTTCTTTTATCCATTCTGCTAACCTATGTCTTTTGATTGAAGCATTTAATCCATTTACATTTAAGGTTATTATCGATAGGTACTTATTCATTGCCATTTTATTCCTTTTCCATATGTTCCTCTACCTCTGCCTATTTCTTCTTAAATCTGTCCCTTTGATATCTCTTGCAATGCTGGTTTGGTGTTAATGAATTCCTTTAGTTCCTTTACCTGAGAAGCTCTTTATTTTGCCTTCAATTTTAAATAATAGTTTTGCTGAATAGAGGAGTCTTGATTGCTGATCCTTGCTTTTCATTACTTTGAATATTTCATGCCAATCCCTTCTTGCCAGAAGTGTTTCTGTTGAGAAATCAGCTGACAGTACTACTGTAACTCCCTATAGGTAACTGACTCTTTCTCTCTTGCTGCCTTTAAGATTCTCTCTTTATCTTTAAAAACTTTACCATTTTATTTATGATGTATCTTGGTGTGGATCTCCTTGTGTTCATATTGATAGGGATTCTCTGTGCTTCCTGAACTTGTGAGACTTTTTCCTTCACCAGGTTAGGGAAATTTTCTGTCATTATTTCTTCAAACAGATTTTCTGTCCCTTACTCACTTTCTTCTCCTTATGATATCCATGTGATGTGGATATTGTTATGTTTCATGTTGTCACAAAGTGCCCTTAAACCATTCTTGTTCTTTTGCAGTCTTTTTTCTTTTTGTTGCTCTGATTGGGTATTTTTTTCTACCTTGTCTTCTAAATCGTTGATTTGATCCTCTGCTTCATCTACCTGCTTTTAATTCCTTCTAGTGTGTTCTTCATTTAAGATATGCATTCCTCATTTCCAGCTGCTTCTTATTCATAATTTCTATGTCCTTTTTCATGCTGCTATAATCCCCACTGAATTCCTTGTAGTTCTCACTAAGTTCCTTGAACATCCTTATAACCATTATTTGAACTCTGTGTCTGATAAATTGCTTGCCTCAATTTCATTTAGCTCTTTTTCTGGGGATTCCTGTTTTTCTTTTTGTGGGGGTTGTTTCTTTGTCTCCCCATTTTAGCTGACTCTTTTCGTTTGTTGCTATATATTCAGTACATCTGTTTTGACTCCCTGTCCTCGAGAGGCGGGCTTATGTGGCAGGAGTCCTGTGAGATTCCGTGTTGCCCTCTCCTTTATCCCCAGAGCTGGGTGCCCTAGAAATGTCCTTTGTGTGAATTGTGTGAGCTCTTCTGTTGTATTTGGGTCTTGATTGTTGTTGGTGCATTCATTAGTTGGCTCTCCCCTCAGCTGGCTGACTGCAAGGTTCAACCCCAACTACATCTTGTATGCTTTTGAACAGTTGCTGACAGAACAAAACAACACAACAGAAAAAAAATCAGACCCATCAAGCCAAAAATAAAAGACCCCGGAAACAATAGCAAAATCAACAACAAAAGAGCAAAGAATGTAAGAGTGGAAAGAGAAATAGAATAGTAAAAGAAAAAAAAAAGAATACAAGAAGACCAAAGGAAAGAAGGAAAGACAAATGATTATGAGAGGAGAGAAGGAAGGGAAGCAATAAGAGTAAGGGATAGAAAGAGGAAATGGCCAAAAAAGAACAAAGGGAAAGAAAAATAAGGAAAGAAAAGAAGAGAAGAATGGAGTAAGAAAAGGGAAGAGTAAAATAGGGGATGTGAAAGAAAAATTGAGAAAAAAGGAAAACAAAGAAAAAGAAAAAATAATAAAGCTATTCAGAAAAATAAAAGTAATGTAAAAGAACTACTGTATTTTGCAGTGTATAATGCGATCCCATATATAATGCACAACACAATTTCGGCCCAAACTTTCAGGAAAAAAATATTTTGTTTTAATTTTTTAATTCAATTTTTTATTTATTGATATTTAGAAACAAAACTGATTATCGTATTCCAGGGTATTATTTTGCATATAGATATCATTATTACTTTCTAGAGTTAGACTTTTAATGCATAAGCATAAATAAAAGAATTAAAAAATTTATATACAAAATTAGCACTACCCATGTATAATGCGCATACATATTTTTCCCTCAAAAAAGTGCACATTGTACATGGCGAATTACAGTAAGTAGATTTTGTCTCAGCAGAGCTTAGTGCTTGCCTGCTGGGTTCTTCTTTGGATATGGCTCTGATGTTGCCTGAAGCTGGTGTAAGCCAAAGTCAGATGATGTCCACGTAGCCCTCAGCAGCCTGTTCGAATCTGCAAGTGATCCACAGTTTGTGACTGCCCCTGTCAGGCTTGGCTGTGCCGGGGCTGGACATTGCTGCACTGCAGGCTGGCCTTTTCAGCTCAGGGCATAGGGATGGGTCAGCAGCCCTCCGAAGGCACACTTGGATCCACCTCCACCTGCCTCTGCCTGCTGACCTTCTGTCAGTCTTAGTCTAGCCATTGACCCAACTGCTTCTGAGAGGGCTTCTGGCAGAACCAGGAGGTTGGGACCCCTGGATTTCACATTAGAGGTACCCTTCAGACTTCAAGGAAGACGGTGGGTTGTTCCCCATCCCCACGCCACACAGCTGAGCCTGTCCCAAATTATTTTCCTGAACTTGGCAGGGCAGAGCTCCTAGTAGGAAAGCCAGTGGCGCCTCCAGATGCCAGAGTTTGGCTCTGCTGGAAACCGGGAGAGTGTTTCTATGGCTCTCCTGTGAGGGGGAAGCATGGGTCTGATTCCCAGAAACATATATAGAATGGCCACGCCCTAAAGCCAATCTCACACGCCTCCTGAGACTTCCTATTGCTATCTCCTCAGCAAGGGTTAAACTGAAGGGTGGGGCAAAGTAAGGGAAAAAAAGATGCAGAGTAGTCAAGCAAAATTCCATAGGGAGGGGTGAGCAGGATTCCAGAGGATGGGGCAATCGGTTTCCCACAGGGCGGGGTAATTGTTTTACCCCTTGGAGGGGCTTGCTCTTCTCAAGAAAAATGGCTGCTGCAGTATCAAGGTGTGTCTTGGCATAGGCAACCCAGTGGCTGTTCCCCAACATCTCTCCTCAAAGCCTCCCTCTGCAGACTCTCCTCAAGTGACTCCAGTCCCCACTGCCCTCCCTTCACCTGAGCCCAAGGTGAATGGCTGCAAACAACAAACCTGTGCTTTGGGTCCATAGAAAAAAAACAGTGGCTTTGGCTCCAGCTGGCTCCGTCTCTCTCCTGCAGACAAAAGCCCTGCAGCCATGTAGTAACAGCTAGATACTACATGGGCATCACATCCTGGCACTGGCAGTCTGTACTTGGGAACCTGACCTGGGGTTCAGGCTCCCCTCCTCTCTGGGAAGCTCCCACAGCTGCACCATAATTCGGCCTGCCATCTGTGGGAGCAGTACAAGCCCCTTTCGCATCCCTGCCCTTCGTACTCATCTCAGTGTGGTTTCTTCCCGTCCTTGATTAAGGGTCTTCTCTTCAGGTAGCCTGCAGTTGTTTATCTCATGTGGCTGTGCCCCTCTTTGTTTTTATTTCCCGTTCGGTCCTGGGAGACGATGTGAGCCTACTCTCCTACTCTGCCTCCATCTTCCCCGCACGCCCCCAGCCCCCTCCGTTCTCTTTCTTTCCTCTGTCATGTTTTTTCTCTGACTGCTCTCAGGATTTTATTTTTATCTTTTGTTTTCAGCCATTTGAAAATAATGTGCCAACTTGCCATGTTTGTTTTTCATGTTTGGACTAAAATTCTGTTTGGGATCTGAGTCTCTTGGATTTGTGTTTTGTTTTTAATTTGGGGAAACTCTTAAGTCAGTTCATAACATTGAGTGTTAATTCTTGAGTTTTATAAGTCTGCCCCCAAATTTTATACTCTCTGGTGTTTTCTTTGGGTGTGATATATTAGTTTTGATTGAACTGATTTGATAGATGGGTACATGATGACAGGCAGGCATATACACACTAGTGCCTTGTAAAACTTGTGTCAGCTTCAGTATAGTATGAGAGTTAAAGACACACATTTTAGGGTCAGATACAAGCAGATTTGTGTTGTTTCACCTCTCCTGACTACCTGTTTGATCTTAGTTTTCTCAAAATCTCCACCTGTTCTTTCATCTTTCTACAGGCATAATGTGAGAATTGTTAATGCAGGCAGATGGTAGGTGTTACTGCTCTTACCGTCATCATTGTTTTCACTTAATATTTTACTGACAATCAGCATTAATGGGCCCTACATCAACCTTGGAATTTTCCCTCATTCTAGAATCTCGAGCATGAAAAATTCTGGCCTGTATCTCTAGTCATAACTGGGCTTTCTTAATTTCAAGCTTCCTTTAATTCTATATCTGTATTGTAATCCAAGAGAACAGTCTTAAAATTTTATATTTTAGGAGTCACAAAATTTTTTGCAGAGAATTTCAGAAGAATGTTTCCTCTGTGAAAACCCACAGTTGCCATTTTTCACCTGATATGTATTTGTTGATTATACTATTACAGTTGTCTCAATTTTTCCCTTTTGCTCCCCTCCCCTCAGCACCCCCCACTTTCTCAGGCCATCCCCTCACCATTGTTCATGTCCATGGGTCATGCTTATAAGTTCTTTGGCTACTCCATTTCCTGTACTTTACATCCCCTTGCCTGTTCTGTAACTACCTATTTTTGCTTCTTAATGGAATATTTCAATATTCAGGATAAGTATAGAGATTAATATAACATCACCTTTGTACTCAGAATTAACAATTATTATTTTGTTACATCTGCTTCAGATTTTTTTAATTCTAAATATAAAGTCGTCTTTGTACCGCTTCTCAGTTGCCTTTTTTCTTTTCCATCTGCAGTAGCAAGTACTGTCCTAAGTTGGTATGCAGTTTTACAGTTCATATTTTCACCTTTTTAAATACACATTTGTTTCCATAAATAATATGTAATGTTTAGTATGATATAAATTTGAAACAGTTGGTATCATATCATACTGCTCAGTGTATCTTTTTCTTCATTATTGTTTATTAAACTCAGGCCCTCTGGTCACTTGTGTTGGAAGAAGAGACATTGTTGATATCTTTCAAATAAGTATAAATCTTACATAATTTGACATATGGTTCTGGTGCCCTAAAGAAGCTTTCTTTGAAGAAATACATTGGAGTAGTGTCATAGCAGGATACTATTATGGTACACAGTATCTGATACTAAGGAAAAAGTTTTTATTAAATTCAGTTTTATATTTAAACATCTCTTTATTTCAGGGTAGTCTCATATTTGACCACCGTCTGCTATCTCCCAGAATCATAGCTCATAATTAAAATTTCAGGTTCAGGCTTCCCATACTATACTTCCGCCCTCTCCTCCTCCATGAGACGCCTTCATTTCTTTACCACACCCTCTTGACAACTCTTGGGAAGGAAACCTTTTTTAGTGTCTCCGTGACTCTGGCATCGACACTTGATAACATAGAACCAACATCTACTCAAGAAGTTGAGTTATTGGCTCTTAGGTTGAGTATTCTAAAGTTACATGAAAACCGGGAAATTTTTAAAACTTTTCAGACAAATGGCTTTTCCCTTCAATATAAATGTAAACGGTGTGAGGTTTTAAATTTTTTAACTCACCATAGTTTGCCGTGTATAATGTGCACTATTTTGCCCAAATTTTCGTTGGAGAAATAAGGATGCACGTTATACATGGGTATGCTAATCCCGTGTATGATGTGTAAAAACCGCGGGTGCACATTATACACAGCAGAATACGGTAGTTATTTTCATAGAACTCAAGGATTTGGGTCCTGGTGTGTTTGGGAGTGATAACAATGAGGCTAACATAAATGTTGTGTATGTTTTTAAAAGATTATACTGAACATATGCTATGTATCAATTTTTTACTTTCAGAAAGAGGCAACAAGGTGGGACACTCCAGATATTTGCAGGTGCAGATATTGGAAAGACCACACTCATATGTGTAATCTTTCTCATAGCTCCAGGTTATTGTACTCAACTTTATAATGAGGTGCAGAAAATTTATAAGTCTCCTACGGCTCTCATTCATACTTTGCCATGTTGTATAACATGATTTTCCTGCAACCATAAACTTGAACTTTTCAATTTGTCACTAGTGCAGTGGCTCATATGGTTATAAAGTGAATGTGCTAACTAACTTGGAGCATAATATTTTTCTTGGGTCAAAGTATATCTTAGTTTGAAGAAACTTTGTGTATTGTGATTTTTATATACACTGGCCACAGCCAGATAGTCACCGTAAACTAAATAGATTTTGTTTGGGGTACCTATAGTTAACTGTATGCACTTTAAGTATTTTGGTTTGCTGGTGCATGGATACATACAAATTATATTCTGAAGCCTTAAGTATCTGTATCCTTTTCCTTTGGTTTTCTTTCTCTAGACTTTACCAAGTACCGTATTTTGCCGTGTATAGTGTGCTCCCAGGTATAATGCGCACCCACGTTTTTGGCCCAAACTTTCAGGAAAAAAATCCTTGGTTTTACTGTTTTAATTCCGTTTTTTTTATTCATTTATATTTAGATGCTCTCAACTCCTCAATTCTAATAATCAAGGGAAGAGGAGGTTAGAAAAAAACAAGGTGAATCCAGGAGTGAGCTCTCAGGCACTGTCAAAAGAGAAACTTGATTAGTTACCAAGTTTGTAGTACTCCACAAGATTAAAAGAAACCAGTAGCTCAGCAAAAACATGACTGTTGCCCTGGCTGGTGTAGCTCAGTGGATTGAGTGACAGCCTGTGAACCAAAACAGGGTCACTGGTTCGATTCCCCAGTCAGGGCACATGCCTGGGTTGTGGGCCAGGTCCCTAGTAGAGGACATGTGAGAGGTAACCACACACTGATGTTTTTCTCCTCTCTCCCTTCCCCTCTCTCTAAAAATAAATAAATAAAATCTTTTAAAAAATAACCATCCTGAAAAAACATTTTTTTAAAATGACTATTTCTAGTTCTCAGATCTGAAAGAAATTGTTTTCCAACTTTATTGAGATATAATTAACATACAACTAGTGTAGATTTAAGGTATACATCATGTAGATTTAATGTATTTATATATTATAAAATGATTACTACCATAGCATTAGCTAACATTTCCATTCCATTACATAATTACCATTTCTTTTTATGGTGAGAACATTTAAGATCTACTGTCTCAGGAACAATCAGGTATATAATACAATATTACTAGGTATAATCACAATTCTATATGTTAGAGCTTCAGAACTGGTTGCTCTTATAACTGGAAGTTTGTACCCTTTGACCAGCATCTCTCTATTTTCCCAGCACCCCAGCTCCTGGTAGCCACCACTTAAAGTACTCCGTTTCTCTGAGTTAGGCTTTTTTTTTTTCCACATAATAAGCACTATCATACAACATTGGCCTGGCTTATTTCACTTAGTATAATGCCTTCAACTTCATGCAAGTTGTCACAAAGAGCAGGATTTTGTTCCTTCTCATGGCTGAATAACATTCCACCCTGTATATATATATACCACATCTTATTTATCTGTTCATTGTTGACAGACACATTGTTTCCATATTTTGGCTATTGTGACTATGTTGCAATGAACATGAAAGTGCAGGTATCTTTACAAGATCCTGGTTTCAGTTCCTTCGGATAAATACCCAGAGTGGGGTTGCTGGATCATATAATAGTTCTTTCAGTTTTCTGAAGAATCTCCTTACTGATTCCATACTGGCTACACCAATTGACATTATCACCAAGAGTGTACAAGCAAGTGTTCCATTTTCTCTTCCCCAACACTTATCTCTTGCCTTCTTAATGATAGCCTTTCTTCTAACATGAGAGGTATGAGAGGTATGAACTGCTGTTTCATTATGGTTTTGATTTGCATTTCCCTGGTGATCAGTAATGTTAAGCACCTTTTCATGTACCTGTTGGTCATTAGTATGTTTTCTAATCAGATTGTTTGTTTTTAGTGTTGATTTATATGAGTTCTTTATATATTTTAGATATTAACTATTTATCAGATATATAGTTTTCAAATATTTTCTTCCATTCTGTAGGTTACCTCTTAATTGTGTTAATTATTTCTTTTATGTGAAGAAACTTTTTAATTTCATGTGGTACTGTTAATTTTTCTTAAGACTTTATATCTTTTTAGAGAAAGGGGTAGGGAGAAAGAGAGGGGGAGAAATATCAAAGTGAGAGAGAAACATCAATTGGTTGTCCACAACTGGGGACCGAACCCACAACCCAGGCATGTGCCCCAACCAAGAATTGAACTGGCGACACCTTGCCCTGCAGGATGACACCTAGCTAACTGAGCTACACCTATCAGGCCATGGTCTTGTTAATTTATTTTTGCTCCTGTTTGTATTTTTGGTATCATATCCAGAAATCATCGCCAAGACTAATATCAAGAAGCTTTTTCCTGATGGTTTCTCCTAGGAGTTTTATAGTTTCACGTCTTTAATCCGTTTCAAGTTCACTTTTGTGTGTAGTATAAAATTGGGGTCCAATTTCAATTCTTCTGCATTCTTTTGATTTTTCCAACACCATTTATTTAGCATTCTTGGCTTCCTTTTCAAATACTAATTAAACATACATGAAGGGGTTTATTTCTGAGCTCTAGATTCTGTTCCATTGGGGTCTGTTTTTATGTCAGTTCCATTGTGTTTTGATTATTATAGCTTTGTGGTATAGTTTAAAATCAGGAATATTATGCCTCAAGCATTATTATTTTTCCTCAGTATTGCTTTGGTTATTTGGTGTCTTTTTGTGGCTCCATGCAAATTTTAGGGGTTTGTTTTTTTTCTATTTCTGTGAAAAATACCATTGGAATTTTGATAGAGATTGCATTGACTCCATAGATGGCTTTGGGTAATATGGACATTTTAACATTATTCTTCTAATCCATGGACTTGGGATATCTTTTCATTTGTTTGTGTCTTCTTCAGTTTCTTTCACCAAAGTCTTGTTTTCAGTGAACATTTCCTTCACCTACTTGGTCATATTTATTTCTAAGTTGTTGTTTTTTTTGATGCTGTGGTGAATGGGATTTTTTTCTTTATATATCTTTCAGGTGTTTTGTTGTTGTATATAGAAACAAAACTGTTTTCTGTATGTTGATTTTGTATCCTGCTACTTTGCTGAATTTGTGGATTAGTTCTAGCATTTTTTGGTGGAGTCTTCAGGACTTTCTATATATAAAAACCATATTATCTGCAAAGATAATTTTACTTTTTCCTTTTCTATTTGGGGGCTTTTTATTTTCTTTTCTTGCCTGATTTCTATGGTTAGGACCTCCAGTACTGTGTTGATAGGAGTGGTAAGAGTGGACACCTTGTCTTACTCCTGATCTTAGAGGAAAAGCTTTAAACCTTTTATCATAGAGTATGATGTTGGCTGTAAGTGTGTGTAATATGGACTTCACTGTGTTGCAATAAGTTCCTTCTGTACCAATTTGTTAAGGGTTTTTGTCATGAAAGGATGTTGCATTTTGTCAGATGCTTTTTCTGTATGTATTGAAATGATTGTGAAAGACATTTCTTCTCCATGGGTCCTTATAAAGAATCAAATTGGACCTTCCAGGCAAGATGGTGCACAGATAAACACGGCTCGCCTCTAACATCTACATAATGTGGGTGCCAGAAGGAGAAGAGAAAGAGCAAGGAATTGGAAATCTATCTGAAAAAAAAATGAAAGAAAATTTCCTTCATTTGGTGAAGGAAATAGACATGCAAGTCCAAGAAGCACAGAGTCCCAGACAAGATGGATACAAAGAGATCCACACTCCAAGACACATCATAATTAAAATGCCAAAGGTGAAAGATAAAAAATCTTAAAAGCAGCAAAAGAAAAGCAACTAGTTAACTACAGGGGAGTTCCCATAGAAGTGTTGGCTGATTTATCAAAAGAAACTTTGCAGGCTAGAAGGGATTGGCAAGAAACATTCAAAGTCCTGAAAAGCAGGGACCTACAGCCAAGATTGTTCTACCCAGCAAAGCTATTATTTAGAATCAAAGGGCAGATAAAGAGCTTCCCAAACAAGAAAAAAACTAATGGAGTTCATCATCCCCAAACCATTATTATATGAAATGTTAAAGGAACTTATTTAAGAAAAAGAAGATCAAACCTATGAATACATAATAAAATACATAATAAAATGTCAATAAATACATATCTATCAACAATTTAATCTCACAAATAAACTAAGCAAACAAGAAGAACAGAGACAGAGAGAATCATGGATGTGGAGAGGGTTTTGATAGTTGCCAGATGGGAGGAGGGTGTGGGGGAATGGGTGAAGAGATGAGGGGATTAAGAAGTACAGACAGGTAGTTAGAGTAGCCATGGGGATATAAAGTACAGCATTGATGTAGTAGGCAAAGAACTTATACGTATAACCCATGGCCATGAACGATGGTGGGGGGATGGCCTGAGGGGAGGCGTGCTGGGGGGAGGGTGTATAGGGGGAAAATTGGGACAGCTGTTATAGCATAATCAATAAAATACCATTATAAATAAATAACAATAAATCAAATTATAAGCAGCACCTTCAACATCTTCCCATTATACACAACAGTGGCTTCCGTATGCCTGTTTTCTTTTCTTTAACATCACACCAGTATCATAACACCAAAGTTTATTTCAATAAAAACCATTTTATAGGAGACCCTAAATATTGCTCCCCAAGTATTCAGATATCTAATGTGTTATTTAATATAAGTAATAAATTTCAACTCTTTGGAAAGTATTCAGGCAGTCCAGCCTAAATATTAGTAGCCTTATCAAAAAGTTTTATGTTAAGTAGTAGTAGGTGTAAGGACTTAGTTCCTGACAAATACTAGTGTGTGGGTGTTTCATGTTCCTCTTAAATACAGTCAGCCACTTGACCCCTGCCCCTTTATCTTGGCTGAAGGATCAGCTGGCACGGTCAGTGGGGCCAGGGCCAAGGCTTTGGCCATTATAACCAAGACGACCAGCAGGACAAAGGCTAAGGATTTGATCATCATCATTGGAATATTTGGCCTGGAGCTGGATTCAAGGATTGGAGCCTGTATATTTGGTGGGACCAAGAATTCTGCCAGCACAGCTGATGTGTTTAGTGCTCAGTGGCCAATGATTTGATCCGCATTGCCGGCATTTTGGCACGGCCAGGGCTGAGAACTCATCTGGCACGGGTGAATTAATAAGCCAGGACCACGATGGTAGCAGACATGGGCGGGAGACTGGTTACATACAAGGAGGTTGAACAAATGAGTAAGTATATTGAGGATAATGGGAACCAGATTTGTCACTATAGGAGAAGGGTGTAATAAATTTAGAAAGGTAAAGGCAAACCCTGTGATATCAGATTGTCGTTAGAGGTATTGATATGGGTTCATGATTTTTAATAGATTAATAGTTGATTGATTGATTTAGATTTCTCTGTGTATGTATGTATGTGTGTTCATCTACGTGTATATATATATGTACACATATATTTCCTACCCTTATCTGCTGAGAGGACCTAGAAGCAGTGATACACCAGTAATTTCTAGATACACCAGTAATTTTTCCATCAAAAAGAATCAGGGCTCCAGGAGACATGGCTGAGTCTAGGGCTCTGTATGGCAAAGTACAACATAAATCTAGTACATCATATACCAGAAAGTAAGAAAGTGTTCCAAGAATGTTGAGGATATGTCAGAAGGCCACAGGCGTTCCTAATGACAAAATCCTGAAGATCTGAGCAGCAAAATAAATAACAATGGTAACAGACCATAGCCCATTAAAATAGAATAGAAATAAAATAGAAATGTGTGACTCTATACTGCTATAAAGAAGTGAATTAATAAACAAAGAAACGTGGGAGAAAGGAAAGCTGTATTCTGTAGTAGAATGCCAGCTAATCAATGTAGAAGGAGTGATGGAATTAGAGAATCACTATTTGGCATTCGTCATAGTAATAACTGGTTTGGGCAATGAATATGAAAACCAGTAGGTAAAAGTTTGTTGAAGAATAGGATATTTCCATAGTTTGAAAGTATCTCTTCACAAAAAAACTATGTCACTTAATTATTTAGCACAAAATTCTTAGTCAATTTACATTGGTAAAACTTGGGATATACCATCTAAACCAAGTGACTAATGTTAACATCACCAGGAGTAGGACAGATCGACACTGTGTGCTTCCTGTTAATATACATTGAGTAGAACACAGGGGTATTCCTACCCAATAATATGTAACCTTAATTTAATAATAAGGGAACATATATATAGAGAGAGTTATTATATAGCTATAGATACAGATTAGATAGAGAGATAGATAGATTTATATATATACACATAGCTATATCTGTATATCAGGAGAGAAATGAATGATATGGCAAAGATAGTAAAATCTTAGCAATTTGGGAGAAGTATATGAGAATTTTTTGTGTTATTCTTACAACTTTTCTATAAGTTTGAAATTTGAAAACAAAGTTATTAAAAATGTAAGTCAGTATATCTGAGGTTCAGATTTTCACCCTCTTCTGAAAATGGAGATAAGAATATTGAGAATACTTATCAAAATGCATCAAATTATATGCTTAAAATCTCTGCATTCTGCTGTATGTCACTGATAGTTTATTTAAAGCAAAAATGGAAAGAAATCATACCCCACTACCAGTCTCCTTCTGAACTTTTTGAAGCAGTTCAACAGATGGGCAGATCCTGCTAAAAAGCTAAAAATGGAATTTCTCCCTAGAGTACAAATTCTTTTTTTCCACCGTCAATGCCAGCCTCCCATCAGGGGCCGACCGCGCTGGAATGAACTTGTATCAGCTGGCCTGCTCTGTGGGTCATGGGGCTTTGGATTCCAGCTCCCTTTCCCAGCACTCAGTCCCATTTTTAATTTTCAGGGAAGTATTGTTCCAAAACTTGGCTCAGACCTTGTCCTCTCCTTGGATTCCTTCCATTTGTTTCCTCGATTTTGATCAATCACTCTCTGGCTTGTACCCCTCTCTTTTCAAGGTGGGGAACCAGGCGGAGGGTGTGAATGCTGGGGCAGAACTGGGCACGGAACCTGAAAGTCATCTCCCTCACTCAGGGAACGCATCAATCATGAGTCACAACATGACATTCCATTCTTCTCCCCTGAATGCATTTGTAGATCGTTGTACTGCACAAGTGAGCCAAATGGACATATGAGCTGTTGGGGGGCAGGGGATAAGGGGAGCAGGGAGAGAAAATAAGAAAGAAAGAAAACAGAAGAATGGTTCTTTGTGGGGCAACAAGCTTTGTTCTGGTTCCCAGCCTGAATGTTTCTGATCTGGTTTTCTTCTTTTGTGATGTTTGAACTTGTTTCCTCAGCTCCGATGTTGAACTCTTGTCAAAAAACTAAGAGCCAACAGAGTGTGAGAGGCCGAGAGGGGCAAGACCAGCAATCCAGCAGAAAGAATTGCAGAGCCATGAAGATAAATGTGTGTCTGCAGCGGGCCTGGGCTTGAGAATGTGTGTGTGTGTGTGTGCACTAACAAATTTACAAGAAAAACCCTGTGGAGTAACCTCACTTTTTTCTCTCCTCTGTGCTCTCACACAGTCTGGCACTTTCTCCTTCCTCTGGAAGCTGCCGTTAACCCCTGTATGCAAAGAGCAGAGTATCTTGCCAGTTGCTTATTGAAAATCTGGCAAAGAAAAGCTTGTTCAAAAAAAAAAAAAAGGAGGAAGATATGGAAGAGCTGGGCTGACACCACAAGTGTGAGCAGGGGCTGACAGGGTGCTAAGTTGGGCCCCAGGACACAAAGCTGCTACCTTACTTCTTGATAAAAATCCCCCAAAACTAAGAATTGGATAAAGGAAAAGGAAATGAGGGTTTGGAAATAGAAGAGAGAAGGAAACTTTTCTACATAGATACTACATAGTTACACAGATACATAGTAACACAGATACTACGCATTCATTGAAATTGACTCCCAGTGTGAGAGTAGCCTGTGGTGTATACATAAAAGGATGCACTTAAATACAGGCCGGACTGCGTTACTGTATGCTAAATGTAAAATAATCTTGTCTGTGGAGAAAGAGTATTAAGAGATCTAACTAGACCAAACCTTTTTTGATTCAAAAGATCCCTCTAACCATTTTTCTCCTTAACGTGTCTCAGACAAGGGGAGTTCCGCTGTTTTTGGTCTACAGGTCTTTCTGGCACTTCTTGACTAAGACAACTCATGATCCTCATGACTGGTGTCTACCCCCAGCTCGCTGGCACTAAATAAGATTGAACATAAAGCACCTACTCCAAATTCTGGTCTCATGTGCCCTTGGCTTTGCAGCAATGAATGTAAGAACCTTTTTTGCTCTTTGATTAGCTTGGTCTTGTATTGGACTCTTTAGAGTTCTAAAACATGAATATGGAATTTTTTTTAATTACAAAACTTTGCATTTATAGAAATCTTAATTTTTTAATTTTATTTATTTATTTATTTTTGCTGCCCTTTTTGCATGTAACCCTTTGTGTTTAAAGAACTCCCATGGGAGAAGCAAGTTAGCACTCTTGATTCCCTGGAGCTCCAGCAGCAGCAGTTATTTACCATCTTGGAATTTTAATGAGTCTTGACAATTACTGCAATTCAGTACATTAAACATGGGTCTCTCCTCTCCAATGTCAACTTCGAGAGATAATTTGCTCCCCCATCTAAGCAAAGAAGAAAATTAAGTCAAAAAAAAGCATGACCAGAGTCAGAACTGCAAACTTAAAGCCAGTGGAGCTTATAAACCTTGGAACTGACAGCTTTCCAGTCTAGTCAGAGCATTTGAAGTAAATTGTTCTTAGTTTTCTTCCAAGCTGTATAATTCTTTGGGAAAGTTTCGGTGGGATAATCTCGAAATAGAAATAAACTTAAATTTCTTATAGGCAGGATCTACTATGGCACATGCAGGTGGCTCTCACCATACTTTTCGCCCCAGCACCCCTGAAGAATACAAAGCTCCTGTAGTAACAGTGGCTATGTGCAATAGCAATTCTCTAGGGAAACCTGTGTAAACTTTAAAAAAGGCGAAAGGCATATGACCACACCCCACTCCCAGGGAGGCATGACTTCCCAGGTGTAAAATCAAAAGGGTGTCATGAGATGTAAGCAGCCTCCAGTTTACACACGCAGGGGCAGCGCTGCTCTTCCCATCTGCCTCCCCTGTGCCCTGTAACTTAAAGCCCCGCCGCCCCCGGAGAGCTGGGAGAAACACCGCCACAGCCTGCCATCCTGTATTACTAACTAGTCCTGAGAGTCCCTGCTTCTTGAATGACCCAGCCCTCCACATCAGCCACGAGCTGCTTTCTAACTATGGTTGCTAGCAGTGATCCAGAGCCTCTAAGAGAATCTGCTGCACCTCTTCCAAGTCCTGCTGTGGGGGCCACTGCCATAGAAATGAAGTTTTGTCCCTGAACTCCTTCCAGGGCCTTGTAGGAAAGGTGGAACTAGGACACACTCACTTGCCACTGGAGGAAGCGAAGTATTTCTGATGTTTGGAGTTAGAGTTCAGAAGGCATCATCTTCCACTAAATAAAATGTTTGGAGTGGTGGTTAGGTTTTGTGCCAATATTGTATTTGTTTTCAAAGCCACCATCACAAAGTCTTGAACAACACAAATTTATCTTCTCACAGTTTTGGAAGTTAGAAGTCCAAGATCAAGGTTCCTCCTGAGACCTCTCTCCCTTGGCTTACAGATGACCACCTTCTTGCTGTGTCCTCATGTGGCCTTTCCTCCGTGCACATGCGTCCCTGGTGTCTCTTTTGTGTCCACATTTCCTCTTCTTCACAAGGACACTGGAGAGATTGGAATAGAACCCACTCAAACAGCCTCATCTTAATAAATCTCCTTAAATTACCTCTCCAACTATAGTCACATTCCGAGGTTGGGGGGTTAACGCGTCAACCTATGAGTCGGGGGAAGGGGCACAATTCAACCCATAACTAACGTTATGGATGAAGAGTCTCATGGGGCCTACTTGGGAACCTAATTACTACTTAGGTAATTGTTTCAAGGTTTCAAGCAACTGACTTCCAAACAAACTCTGGAAACTACATTCCAAATAAATCCCAGGGCCCTGCTGATGGTAGGGGACGCGAGAAACGGCTGCAGAATCTGTCACTCACACCCAATAATTACATCTTGCTCCCTTAGGGGAGACGCGGGGCCTGCTGGTGACTTCAGTCCCAAATACTATGTGAAAAGAACTTAGTAACTGGACCTTTCTTAAAAGCTGTGCAATAGACATAGTATTTAGTGAATGAGTGAAATGAGGAATTTTCTGGAGATGAGATTGCGGTGTTCTTCTGTACTGTATAATTGCTGTCATACTGCTTTGTCTACCTCTTTTATACAAAAGACCACCTAGGCACAAAGAAAATGCCCCTACCTAGCACATGCTGTCCTGGGGAATGGAGCCTTTCATTTCAGCACTGCAGATAACAGGTCTTGCTGTAAATTGCAGTGATGCTGAGTGACCCCAAGAGACCAGGTTTTGATTGATGGCATTTTTCATGGAGTTCTTGTTAAAGATAAATAGCGGTTTAAATGTTATCAAACTGAAAAAAAAAAAAAAAAACAACCATCTTTCCTAATGTACGGCCTAAGCCAAACTTCAGACATTAACACTTTATTGCCATCTTAACAAGAGGCGAGCTATGGTGGTCGTTTAAAAGAAGTATGAGACATTTGATAAAGCCCCTGCCTGTGTGCCTGAAATTTCAGTGCCTCCGTTTATTCCTTTGAATCAAGCATCTCTTTAAGGCACTACCTTTTAAAATGTAGGTACAGCACCTGAACACTAGAATGATAAGATCAGTGAGTGAGTGGGATAGAGTTCAAAAAAGGACCAAATTGCCAGATTAAAAACCAACTTAACCTCATCCTCAGGGTCCCCCAGGCCTACTGATAAAGCTCATTACCCACAGGGTTCGCTGCTTCTCCTGGTGTTTGACAAGTTTAGAGTCTATTGTAAATAACATCAGCCTTTGCGTGTCTTCAGCCTAAATTTGAGTCAGTACATATTTATTCCTAAAAGTAAGTTTACCACAGATGGGTGTCAGGATGCAACTAGCAGGAGGGGAGGGAATCAAGGAAAAGATACAGCAGTGACTTTTCTCTAGCACGTCATAGTGAGACACAGAGAAGGTGCAGCGAGAAGCCTTTTTGAGAGCTGACGACTCCACCTCGAAATAGCCTTGCTGGTGCTCAGTTGGCAGTCACTGTTCTAATGTTATTTAATCCAGAGTGAGTTCTATTTATTCAAAGATTATAAAAGCTGAAAAGAATTTAGAGATCTTCTTATCTCTCTTTTTTGCATATAAGGAAGCTGAGACCAGAGCACTGAAGTGAGTTGCCCAAGATGGTAAAGTTAAGTGGCAGAATTGGACTGGAAATTTCCTCCATTTCCGAACCTTTTCCTATTTCCCCTTGCAGACACCTTGGAAAAAGATCCTTGTATCCTGGCAGAGGACGCTCTAGTAATACCTGTTCTCCTGCAGCAATGCTAAAATCCGAAGGATGCTGCAGGGCACCTCCACTCTAGCTCACGCAGAGCATGTGTTAGTGATAGAAACTGGCAGATAAGATGCTTTTCTGTCCCGGGCAATGTGCTGACCAAGCACCGTGACTTTCTCTGGGGGAGAAAAGGGAATAGAAGGTAATTGAAAATGTGTTAAGCTTCTCTAACCTCCTTCAGTGCTGTAGCTCTGCCAGCATCTCTCGTGCTCCCTGCACTGTCAGCTGAACCTCCCGAGCCATACTGAGTATACCGCAGTCCCGTGGGCATGGGCACCGCTGGAGAGCGCCACATGCAGGCATTGCCGGGGCTGCTCATTTGGATTTGCTTCCTCACATGTGTGCAGTGGGGTGACCCATGACATCCCCAACTTTTATTACCCATGTAGAGCCTGCATTCTCACTTGGCCGCTTCTGAGGTTGAACCCACCTCCTTCTCCCGCTGCTTCCTCGGGACGAAAAATAGAAAAGATGGGTGACCTTCCTCCTCATCAGTAAGCTAGGTGAAACCTCCCAGAAGTACTAGCTTGGGGGTGGACATTCCTTCCATGTGGAAATAAAGCTGTATGAGGCCATTTGAGGCCTGAAATGCCATGGCTTTGTCCATACTTTCTGGGGGAACTTTACCCACAAGCATAGCGAGCCGTAAGCATTCACTGAGCCAAACTGGACTGGAAATGTCCCTGGAGTCACGGTCTCACCCTTCTTCACCTAAGTAAATAAACACTGACTACAAAATTCTCTGAGCATTAAGGGGCTGTGGGAATATTTTTCTTTCAACCTCAACCTTCCCCAAGAGCTTTCAAATCATATTACATACTCTCCTTTTAGCAATTCAAAATTAGTTGCATGCAACTCCAGACCCCTACCTCACCCCCAACCGTCTTCATATCAGCCACATCAGACACAACGTGCCATGTCATCGTACTGTGCTTGCCCCTCCATGGACGATCATGTGTGCCTAGGGCATCACTCAGAACAAGCCCGCATGACCCCAGGGCCTTGGTCAGTAATGACACCCCTTCCATGCTCCTTCTGAATTACTGGGCCAGGAGCTTGTACCACAATAAAGGGCCGTTTCATCATCTCACCAGGGAGTCAGGAGACACCACCCAGGGACTGTATCAAATTGGTACTAACGGAAGAATTTAGGAAATTTCAATTATATAATACACTGGTATCACTGTAGTAACAGCTGGCTTGTTCTTTGGGTGGCATGCTACATAACAGTTCCATTGGTGTTCCAGAGCTTTTCTTTTTTTTTTCATTTTTAAAATATATTTTATTGATTATGCTATTACAGTCATTCCATTCTTTTTCTCCCCTTTATGCCCCTCTGCCCTGCACCACCCCTCCCACCAGCATTCCTACCCTGCCCTTAGTTCACATCAGTGGGTCATATATAAGTTCTTTGGCTTCTCCATTTCCTATATTATTCTTAACCTACTACTGTCTATTTTGTACCTACCATTTATGCTTCTTATTCCCTGTACCTTTTCCCCCATTCTGCACCTTCCTCCTCCCTGCTGATAACCCTCCATGTGATCTCCATTTCTGTGATTCTGTTCCTGTTCTAGTTATTTGCTTAGCTTGTTTTTGTTTTTTTAGGTTTAGTTGTTGATAGTTGTGAGTTTTTTGTCATTTGACTGTTCATAGTTTTGATCATCTTCTTTTTCTTAGATAAGTCCCTTCAACATTTCATGTAATAAGGGCTTGGTGATGATGAACTCCTTTAACTTTACTATATCTGGGAGGCACTTTATCTGACTCTCCATTCTAAATGATAGCTTTGCAGGATAGAGTATTCTTGGATGTAGGCCCTTGCCTTTCATGACTTTGAATACTTCTTGCCAGCCCCTTCTTGCCTCTAAGGTTTCTTTTGAGAAATCAGTTGACAGTCTTATGGGAACTCCTTTGTAGGTAACTCTCTTCTTTTCTCTTGCTGCTTTTAAGATTCTCTCCTTATCTTTAATCTTGGCTTATGTAATGATGATGTGCCGTGGTGTGTGCTTCCTTGGGTCCAACTTCTTTAGGACTCTCTGAGCTTCCTGGACTTCTGAAAGTCTATTTCCTTTGCCAGATTGGGGAAGTTCTCTATTATTTTTTCAACTAAGTTTTCAATGTCTTGCTCTTCCCCTTCTCCTTCTGGCACCCCTGTGATTCAGATGCTGGGACATTTAAAGTTGTCCCAGAGGTTCCTTAGCCTCTCTCCTCAATTTTTTGAATTCTTGTTTCTTCATTCTGTTCTGGTTGAATGTTTATTTGTTCTTTCTGTTCAAAATCATTGATTTGAACCCCAGTTTCCTTCCCTTAACTGTTGGTTTCCTGTATATTTTGCCTTATTTCACTTTACTTAGCCTTCACTTTTTCCTCCATTTTGCTACCGTATTCAACCATTTCTGTGAGCATCCAGATTTCCAGTGTTTTGAACTCTGCATCTGTTAGGTTGGCTATCTCTTCCTTGCTCAGTTCTATTTTGGGAGGTTTGATCTGTTCCTTCCTTTGGGCCATATTTTTTTTTCTCTCCAAGTACCTATTATACTATGGTAGCAGAGCCTTAGATATTCACCAGGGCAGGGCAACCCACATCACTGTCTTATGGCGCTGCGTGTGGGGGAGGGGTCTGAGAGGGAATAATGCTGCTTGCCTGGCTCTTGGCCGGCTTCCAGTCACTTCCCCTGCTACCCACAAGCAAACTGGGCACTTCTGGTGCTGATTCCCGGGTGGGTGGGTGGGTTTGTGTACATTCTAAGACCCAGTGGGTCTCTCAAATAAACTCTCCTGTGAGACTGTTAGTTTCTCCACTGCCTCAACTCCCACAGGTTTTTACCAGTAGAGATTTTTAGGCTTTCTTTTCCCACACCAGAACCCTGAGTTGCATGGTCTCTCTCGCTGCCCAGTTGTCCCAGTTTATCCATTCGCAAATGTGGGACCGCCCGGTCCACCAGCTGCCGCCTTGCCGACCCCCGTCTGCCAGCCAGACGCGGACTTGCAGCGCTTGCCCTCCGCCCCGGCTTCCCGTCTCCATCTCCACCCCTTCTCCCGGTCGGGATGAATGCTTGTTCTTTAACCCTTTGGTTGTCAGACTTCTATACAGTTTGATTTTCTGGCAGTTCTGGGTATTTTTTGTTCTTAAATTTGTTGTCCTTCTTTCCGTTGTGTGAGGAGACAGTGTATCTAGCTGCACCTCCATCTTGGCTGGAAGTCTCCTGTTCCAGGACATTTTTACATGAGAGATGGCTCTTGGCTTTTGAAATGTAACATGTGGGGCCAACCACACCAAGACCCATAGTTACCTGTGGAAGCCTTTCCAGTCTTCCTGTCATACTGGCCCTAGAATCAGACACTATGCTGGAAACAGCAGACGGAAGTCCTGGACATGGTGCATGCATTGAGCTCATGCCACTGTGGTGGAGGGAACTTTCATCTTGCTTCCTACCTGGTCATAGAAATTAGCTAGACATGGGTTAGGCTCTGTGCTGGTTTAGCACTCAAATTTCAGCTGTAACAGAGTCTTGTTCTTACCACCCTGACAGTTTCAGCATTAGATTTCCTTTTAGTTGTTTGGTTTTGTTGGGGGATTTTTTCATCCTCTCACCTTTGACACTTTCATTTCTGAGAGCCAAACCAAATACACTGGGCTGGCTGGCTCGCCTGTCCGTGATTCCCAGAGCCCTGCCACTGTTCTGATTGATCCCTTTGGCAAAGAGGGAAACTCTGTCTCCGTTCTGCTAATGACAGACCCTTAATTTCAGTGTCTGTTCACATCAGTTAATAGCTTCGTAAGAGATATAACCAAAATCAACTTAGACAACTATATTAAAAAGTCTGCCTAGCTGGGAAATCTGGTTCTTTTTTTTTAGCACGTCACACTTTCTCAAGCCTCAAGCCCTACCTCTGCACGTCTTTGGACTGGTAAAGCCTAGGAGAGACCGTTCCGTCCATCCCTTCGCCTCAGGACTGTGATTCACCTTAGCATGTCACCCAGATGGGTGCATGGTTTAGTTTTTGCTTGTTTGCTTGTTTGTTTGTTTTCCAGCTCTGTTGAGGTATAATTGACAAATAAAATTTAAGATGTTTAAAGTGTACAATGTGATGATTTATTATACATATACATTGTGAAAAGATTTCCATCCTTGAGTTAATTCACACATTTATCACCTAACATATTTACCTTTTTTTTAAAGTTCAACTCTCAGCAAATTGCTATTATATAATACAGTGGTATCACTGTAGTCACAGTTGGCTTGTTCTTTGAGTGACATGCTACCTCACAGTTCCATTGGTGTTCCAGAAACATTTTTACATGAGAGATGGATCTTGGCTCTTGAAATTTAATGTATGGGGGGCAAATGAGACCAGTGTAAGTCTCCTACTGGTTTTTGGGAGGTACGACATCTGTTCCCACTTTTACCTTTTGCAGTCCTGTATTCTGTTCTCTTGCCATTCTCCTTCTCGGTCCACTCCCTTCCCTCACTTGTTCAGAGAAGGTCTAACCCTATATCAAGATGGTTACAGTCTTTCAGGAAAGATGGTAGCCTGGGAGGTTCTTAAAGGCACAGACTGTCACATAGAAAAAACTCAAATTATCTCGGCCAGAGAAGGATGCTTTAGGCAGGGAAGCAACCAGCATTTTAGAAGTATCTAGGCATACAACTAGGTTAGAAATCAAGGCATTAGTACATTAGTGACATCTGCAAATATATAATAGAATCATCAGAAAGCAAAAGTTGGTGCTGGTTTTTGTACAGATAACTGTCTAAAACTGGACTCTTAACACCCATTGTACGTGCCTGGTTCCAGCTCCTGCTATATATAAGGAGATTAATTTGGAGTGACAGGTGTTAGAAGCATGTGCTTTGGTCCCATAAATTGCCACTGACCCCAGGTCATTTGTCTACTTTTACCTGCATTACTTGACCTCTTCTCAGTTGTTGGCTTTCACAAAATCATGACTGACTGTAACCTTCCAAAGAATGATAAGCTACAGTGAGCGATATGACAACTCTAAGAGGCCTGGGAGTTAGCTAGCAAGACCACATTTCTTGTAAAACTTCCCCATGAGGCAGGGGACACTTTTTTTCTTTACAGAGAACTTGTGTATCTGGAAACAGTAGAGTTTGATTCCCTAACCACACATTGGTTGGGCTTGAAGGATATTACATAAGTTTTCCTGAGGCAAATACTTGTCTCTCTGCACTCGGGTAGTCACTTAACCTCTTTAGTCCTCAGCTGTCTTACTTGTATGGTCAGTGAATTGAACAGGTAGTTCCGTGTGCTCCCTTCCAGGTTTACGAGTCTGAATGACAGAACTGGCCTGCTTTTAGGTTTGATATTTTGTGGAGGAAGAGGTTAATGTATAAAATGGAATTATGTGCTGTGTATCAGCACAGATTCACAAAAAATCTTAACTGTTTGATTTCCTTCAGGACTAGGGAGTTGCCAGTATCACAGTGCAGAATTTTCAGTGCATTGGTGGAAAGCAGAGAAGCTCTTGATTTTGTTTTTGTTTTGTTTTTAGCTTTTGAAAACTAAAGGTAAAAATACATGGTGATATAACATTAAAAAGTTCACCTACCGTAAGGCATATGGCAAGCGTTCATTCAATAAATACGTAGGGAGCTGCATGTACTATATGCCGGTCATAAAGTGCTCTTGATAATACTAGAAAGTAATTTTATGGCTTTCATTCCTTGAGAGGCTGAAGTACTTGGGGTTCCCTCCTACCTTGATGTTTCTACCATCAGGGAAGGAAAGGAGGAAGTTCCCTTATACCACCAATGAGTCTTGAGAGCTTACTGTGGAATATCACACTGTTCAGCAGTGAAACTTTGTGAATCATGTAGATGCAGCCTCCGTTGGTGGAATGGAGCTAAACTTTTATTTTTATTATGACATTTTGTTCAATATTAGCCACGGAAGAGCAGTGACATCTTACTTACTTTTGGCCTAAGCGACAACAGCCTTACCTTCTTGTAAAAGCAAATTCGGATGTTGCCTGGCGAAGGCGCTCATCACAGAGTGGGGGAGTAAGAAGGGACAGGCCCAACAACAACCTCATGGTCGTGACCACTTCCAGCAGCGCTGCACAGAGCCCAGGGCCCTCGTGCGGCTACTTCGAGCACCACGGGACAAGCAGCTGGGGTGCGTGGGCACTTAGAAAGCAGGGGGAGTCAAGCTGCAAGCTCAGATTTGAAGTATTGGTCTCAATCTGTGGGAAATAATCATAGGACACATTCTTCAAGGGTAACTTTAGCTTTCCATGGTACTAAATGTTAGAGGGATTCTACAAAGTAGGAAAGTGACCAAAGTACCTGTAGAAAAGTAAATGACTGGACAAGAAATATCTACTCTGACCGCCTAAGCTATATACTTGCTGCTTTGGTCAACACATATTAGTGCAAAATATATTTCCATTTATTCTAGTTATTCAAAAACCTAAACTCCGAAGTTATTTTGTCTTCATACCTCTTAAGCAGGTGCAGTTAAACAGCCTGCTGATTTGGGCTGGGGGCCGTAGCCCAGGTCTGGACAGGATAGAAGGACCACTTCAGCTTGGCCCATCGTCCCTAAAGGCTCCAACCGTCATGCCAGTTTTCACTCAGACCTCATGGCCTGTGCATCCTGGGACCTAGCTGTTAAAAATCTCAAGTTCAGATTCTTGTCTGCTTAAACTGAACTAATCATCTCTGTATAATTTCCTGCCCACCACCAAAGCATCTACAGAAAGGAATTAATCTGAGTCACTGCCAGCCGCAACTGAATTCGTCCAGCAACCTCTCATAACCATCTATTCTTTATACCCATCTATATACCTCGTTTTATGAATGTGACTAGAGAGTTGTTTACCTTGAAATAAGGCTTATGTTCCCTCTTTTAAGATTTTCTTGTTTCGTGGATGTCCATTAGCTCCCCCTGATGCCCTCACTCAGCTGTGGAGAGATGGGGTACCTACTTAAAGTCAGTCCTGTGCTGAGCAGTAAATGCTCTGGGGCAGTTTCCCTGATTCCGTCCGCCCATCCCACCAGGCTGTGTTCCTTATCATTCTTTACACCATCAGCCCTGTTCCCTGACCATTATCCTAACACTGAAATCAGGAAGGGAGCTCAAGTGGTTTCCCTTACAGTCAGCCTGTCACAACAATGCTTTTTTTTTGGAGGGGGGCGGGGGGCAGTGGTGGTGAGGTTGTATAACATCATCTCTGAAATACCTCACTTTCCTTCTGAGGCTTCCTCTGCCTGTTTCTCCCCTGAACAGTGGTGGAGGTTCAAGTATTTTCTTCTGCAGCACACACTTCAAAAGTGCATTGCTTTTAGCAACTCAATTCAGATTGAATTGCTGTTGCATTTGTGATTCTTGGCTCAGGGCCCTCTAGAAATCATATTACTACTCTGAGTGCAGGGAGGGCTGGAATAGCTACTAAGAACAGACTACATTATAACAACATTCAGCAGACAAAGCCAGGGAATTCCTGCCAGAGGCCACCTTGGTATCCTGTACTTGTCCTGTATGCCATCGTTTGGAAACTTTAAACAAAGTGGGGGGCTACAGTTTATGTGCCCTGCTATGAGGTCTTTTTCATTAGACACTCTTGGTTTGGAGATGCTTCAGCTGTTATCTTAAAAAGCTCTTTGGAAAGTTATCAGTGTTTCCCCCCAGGATTAGCATCTGTTCCTTTCGTTTACTCACTAGTCATTTTTCTATTGTTTGCTATGTGTTGAGTATTTTGCTAGACAGCATTGGTGTATAAAAAAGAATTCATTAAGAATTTTATAGAAGCGTTGAGGAATTAACATATATCCAGCTCTTAAAACATGAAACAAAATTAGTATGTTAGCAGCATTCACCTCTCAATAGAAAAGGCTTCACAGAGAAAAGGAGCAATTGAGCTCAGCCACAAAGGATGACTAAGACAGGGGCGAGAGGTGTGTAGGAGGTAAGACTGTCCACATTCTAGAATGAGAGAACTACATCAAAGTAAAAGCAAAGACCAGAGAATGGCAGGGATATACCAGGAGATAAAATCGGAAAAGGATGATGTGGCTGCCATGCCAAAGAAATTTGGACTCCATTTCGTAAGTAGGAAACCATTTAAGATATTGGAAGAAGAGGAGGGAACCTAATCCAACCTGTTTTAAAAAGATTGCTCTCACAAACCAGGATTGACGTGGTTGTGAAGCTATTGAAATCAGCAAAAGATGCTTGGATATAAGAGCTTACATTTAGGGTTGTGACCAGAAGATGATCAATAGTAAAGAACCTAAACCAGAAGAAACATAAGAAGCTTCTGCACAGCTGAAGAAAACACCAGCAAAAGGGAGCCAACCGTATGGGAAAATACATTTGCCAACGATACCTCGGACAAGAGTTTGATCTCCAAAATAAAGAACTCACATGACTCCGCTCCAGGAAGACAGACAATCCAATTAAAAAATAGGCAAAGGGCCTGAACAGACACTTCCCCAAGGAGGACGTACATAGGGCCCAGAGACAGATGAAAGGATGCCCAGCATCAGTAGCCATCAGAGACATGCAAATTAAAACCACAATGAGATACCACTTCATGCCAGACAGAGTGACCATCATAACCAAATCAACAAACAAGTGCTGGAGAGGATGTGGAGAAAAGGGAACCCTAGTGCACTGTTGGTGGGAATGCAGACTGGTGCAGCCACTGTGGAAAACAGTATCGAATTTCCTCAGAAAACTAAAAATGGAATGGCCTTTCGACCCAGCAATTCCACTGCTGGGATTATATCCTAAGAATCCTGAAACACCAATTCAAAAGAATTGCACCCCTATGCACCCCGATGTTCATAGCAGCACAATATACAATAGGCAAGTGTTGGAAGCAACCTAAGTGCCCAACAATAAATGAGTGGATCAAAAAACTATGGTACATTTACACAATGGAATACTACTCAGCAGAAAGGAAGAAAGAGCTACTACCATTTGCAACAGCGTGGATGGAACTGGAGAGCATTATGCTAAGTGAAATAAGCCAGGCAGTGAAAGACAGATACCATATGATCTCACCTGTAAGTGGAACCTAATCAACAAAATAAACAAGCAGCAAAATATAACCAGCAACACTGAAATAAAAAACAAACTGACAATAACCAGAGGGGAGGAGCGAAGGGGCAAACAGGGGAAAAGGAGGGGAAGGGTCATCAAGGAACATGCATAAAGGACCCATCAACAAAGCCAAATGGGGGAGGGACTGAGGGTAGGAGGCGGGGAGGCATGGGACTGGGGAAAGTGGTGGCAGGAAAATGTTGATGCAGGGATGATGGGATGGGGCGGAGGGGATAAAAAGAAGAAAAAAGTGAGATAACTGTAATAGCATAATCAATAAAATATACAAAAAAAAGAAAGAAAGAAACATAGCCAGAAATGGGCAGTAACAAACTCTCACAGGAGAATTGTGTTTTAGAAGAGTATTTAGTCACGTGAAAAACTATTTGTGGTAATTATTAAATGAAAAGAATAATTTACTAAATAGTATAAATAGTATGATTTGATGTCTAAGTGCAACATTCACAAAGAAATGCTTACCAGGCATTTGAAAAATGTGAATCTGACACTCAGGAGAGAAGGGAATTAACATTATAATTATATTGACATACCTTGGTAATGGTTAAATTTAGGTCATATAAGGGTTATTATATTTACTCTTCTCTTTTCTTTTGTATATGTGTCGAAGTAAAAAGTTTTATTTAGAAAAAACACACCTCAACAGAAATAATTAAATTGGCAAAAAAAAGCGGATTAAATGTTAGTCCACTAAAGCACTTGGGACAATGCCTGGCCTATAACAAATGACTGGTAAGTTAGTCACTATTACTATTACTGCTTTATAAAGCAAAGATAGACAAGGTTATCCAAGCCCAGCATGTAAGAGGAAGAACAAACCCCTTAGACCTCAGCAATCCCCTACATGTATGGGTGGAAGCAGAAAGAAAAAGAGCTGTAGCAGGACAGAGAAGAAATATATGGTCAGGCAGAAGAGAACCGGAAGTCAGGAGGGGAGGCGATTTTAGAAAGGGGTATTATCAGGGGCAAATGTCACAGAAGGGGCTCAAGTAGGATGAAGACTGAGTAAAGACCATTGGATTGTGCTGTTTGGTAAACATTGAGGTTTGTGTTTGAGGGGTATCGAAGTTTTGAAGTATACAGGCATACACAAAGTACACAAATCCTGTGTATGCAACTCAGTGAATTTTGGCGTGCTCAGAATGAACGCCTAGAACAGGAAGCAGAACCTTACCAGCGCCTCAGAAGCCCCTTGTCATGCCCCTGTCCAGCCACTACTCTACCCCACAAGGGTCAACTGGCTTTCTTTTAATTTAAGATTTTACGTATTTATTTATTTTAGAGAGAAAGCAAGGGAAGAGTGAGAAAAACATCAGTGTGCCTTTCACACGCCCCCAACTGGGTACCAGGCCTGCAGTCCAGCCACGTGCCCTGACTGAGAATCCAGTGACCCTTCCGTTCTCAGGCCTATGCTCAATCCACGGAGCCACACGAGCCAGGGTCTTTCTTTTTAATTATATTTTATTGATTATGCTATATAGTTGTCCCAATTTTTTCACCTTTGCTGCTCCCTCCAGCACCCCCCATTCCCTCTGGCAATCCCCCCACCATTGTTCATATCCATGGGTCATGCGTATAAGTTCTTTGGCTACTCCATTTCCTATACTTTACATCCACATGGCTAATCTGTAACTACCTATTTGTACTTATTAATCCCCTCACCTCTTCACCCATTCCCCTACACTTCCTTCCATCTGACAACCATCAAGACCCTCTCCTATCCATGATTCTGTCTTTGTTCTTCCTGTTTGCTTAGTTTGTTTTTGAGATTCAGTTGTTGATAGATATGTATTTATTGCCATTTTATTATTCGTAGGTTTGATCATCTTCTTTTTCTTGAATAAGTCCCTTTAACACATTATATAATAATGGTTTGGGAATAATGAACTTTAATTTTTTCTTGTCTGGGAAGCTCTTTATCTGCCCTTCCATTCTAAATGATAGCTTTGCTGGGTAGAGCAATCTTGGCTGTAGGTCCCTGCTTTTCAGGACTTCAAATATTTCTTACCAATCCCTTCTAGCCTGCAAAGTTTCTTTTGATAAATCAGCCAACAGTTTTATGGGAACTCCCTTGTAGGTAACTAACTGCTTTTCTCTTGCTGCTTTTAAGATTCTCTCTTTATCTTTCACCTTAGGCATTGTATTTATAATGTGTCTTGCAGTGGGTCTCTTTGCATCCATCTTGCCTGGGACTCTGTGCTTCTTGGACTTGCATGTCTATTTCCTTCACCAAATGAGGGACGTTTCCTTTCGTTATTTTTTCAAATAGATTTACAATTTCTTGCCATTTCTCTTCTCCTTTTGGTACCTCTATGATGTGAATGTTGGAATACTTAAAGTTGTCCCAGAGGCTACTTACACTATTCTTGTTTTGGGGGGCTCTTTTTTTTCTTGTTGCTCTGATTGGTCGGTTTTTTAGGTTTGTTTGTTTTCTTTTTGCTTCCTTATGTTCCAAATCATTGATTTGATTCTCACCTTCATCCACTCTACTGTTGGTTACCTATAAATTGTTCCTTATTTCATTTACTGTATCCTTTGCTTCTGATTGGATCTTTTTTATACTGTTAAAGTCCTCACTAAGTTCCTTGAGCATCCTTATAACCAGTGTTTTGAACTCTGCACCTGTTAGATTGCTTATCTCCATTTCATTTAGCTCTTTTTCTGGAGTTTTGATCTGTTCTTTCATTTGAGCCATGTTTCTTTGTCTCCTCATTTTGGCAACCTCCCTGTGTTTGTTTCTATACATTAAGTAGAGCTGTTTGACTCCGTGTGTTGGTAGAGTGGCCTAATGTAGTAGGTGTTCTGTAGGGTCCAGTGGCACAGCCACCCCAGTCACCCAAGGTGAGTACTCAAGGTGCACCCTTCATGTGGGCTTAGTACACCCTTCTCTTGAGCCTTTATTGCTGTTAACAGGTCAATGGGAGGGATTTAACCAGGACTGGTAGCTGCAAGGAATGGCTCAAGGACCACTGACCACCGGCCTCCACTCTCTGTGGAGGATCAGCTGTGCAGGGGCAGAGTGGTGGTGCTCCATCATGATCTGTAGCTGTCCACTGGGTGTGCAGGGTCTGGCATTTCCAAGCAGTGCAGGCCAAGGTCAGTCCCCACCTGTGGTCTGCCCAGGGCTACCCTACATGTGCTATAAAGCAATCTGAAATGGCTGCTACTTGTGCTGAGCTTGGGAATTCCCAGAGGAAGCCAATCTGTGAATCTAGGCTGGTTGCTGCTAGTGCTGAGCCTGGGGCCACTTAGCAAGAGTCCTGGGGACTTGGGCCCACTCAGGCCAGCTGTTGCTTATTTGATAGGATCTAGGAAGTTGTGAAGCATGAGCCAAGACCAGCCATTCATATGGAAAAGTCACAGTAAACAGCTTGGGTGGGCTGGTATGTTGGGTGCGACAGAGCCTTAGGGGATCTCCAGAGCTGAGCAAACAGCATTAGCCCAGGTTGATGGAGTCTCTCATATGATACCTGCTTGTCAGCTCTGTGACTTTGTGGTAGAGGGCTCCAAAAAGGGACAGTGCCCTCTGTCTGCTTTTCTATCTGGGAGAAAACTCTCCCCCCAGCTCCTGCCTTGATGCCAGACACTTCAGTTCCTCCATGTATGCTACTGGTGCCATTCAAGCTGCTACCCCAGCGCTGGAGCTCAGAGGGAGTGAGTCTTAGTAAGTCCATGTGTGGGTTCTTTAAGGGGAAATACTTGGGACTCCAGAAGTTTCTCCCACTGACTCAGTCCCCACCGGTTTTTGCAGCAGAAGTTATGGGGACTTATCTTTCTGGCACTAGACAGGAAGGGGGCCTAGGCGGGGGCTGTGGGATGGGGCTGGGACTCCTCACTCTTCCAAATTTTTATCTGCCACACATGGGTGTAGGACCAGCCCATTCCATGTCTCCTGCCTACTACCAGTATGGATGGATGTGTTTTCTTTAATTCATAGTTGTCAAACATCCATTCAACTCAATTTCTGATGGTTCTGAGTGATGGCTGTTCTATATTTCAGTTGTGATTTTGATGTGGTTGTGCAAGGAGTGAGCCATATTTACCTATGCTGCCATCTTGACTGGAAGTCAGCTGACTTTTAATACCACAGATTAGTTTTGCTTATTTTTAAATTTTATATACCTAGAATCATATAGTGTGAACTTTTTTGTATCTAGCTTCTTTCATCAACATCATGTTCATTAAATGCATCTGTTAGGTTACATGTAGATATGGTTCATTCATTCTCATATTGAATGATATTTCATTGTACGAATATAACATAATTTATCATTTAGTTGTTGATGAACATTTGGGTTATTCTCAGGTGTGGGCTGGTTCTTCTAGGTTCTTTTTGTTTCATTGGTCAATATATCTGTTTTTGTGCTAGTTGCAAGCTATATTAATAACTCTGGCTTTATAGTAATATTTTTCTTCAGACAATTCATGTTCTTCTTAGAACTTTGTTCTTCAAGATTGTTTTGGCTAACCTTGGCGTTTTGCATTTCCGCTTATAGTTGGAATTACCTTGCCGACTTATACACACAGGCACGCACACCTGGCAAAGCTCTGATTTGGATTGCTCTGAGTCTCTAGGTTAATTGGGGCAGAATTAACACTTGTATCAATACAATATTGAGTCTTCCAATCCATGATCATGTTATATCCCTTCATTTAAGATTTTTTTTTAATTTAAGTGTAGTTGGTATACAGTCTTATATTGGTTATATTAGTTTCAGGTGTACGATATAGTAACTCAACATTTTTATATCTTACAGTGTGACTACCTCACTAATTCTAGTGATCATCTGTTACCATGTAAACTTATCACAATATTATTGACTATATTCTTTCCCTTTTATCCACCCCTTCACGCACCCCCTCCCTTCTGATAACCATCCCTTTGATCTCTGTTTCTCTAAGTCTGTTTTTGTTTTGTTTGTGGAATACTGTGCAGCAATAAAAAAGAATGCTATCTTGCCATTTGCAATAGCATAAAGGGATCTGAGGGTATCCTGCTAAGTGAAATAAGTCAGAAAGATAAGCATCATATGATTTGATTTATTAATATATGTGAACTCTAACATATTTTTTATTTCTTCCTCATAATACATGGGGAGGAAATAAAAATAATGTGTTATCGTTTTCAGTGTAGAGGTCTTAGTAACCATTTGAGAGAGCAATTTCAGTGAAATGACAAAAATTAGATGTTAAGAACAGAAATGAGAAACAGGCAGCACATGTAGACTATTCTCTTGAGATGCTTGATGGAGAAAGAGAAAAATTGGTCCTAGCTTGTGAGAGATACAGATGAAAAAGGTCTTTTCAGAATGAGAGTTCCCTTGGCAGCCCTGGGGAAGGAGCGGGGGCAGGGAGAGACTGGAAATGCAGAGTCGGGCCATGGGAAGGATGGCTGAGGTTGGCCTGGAGAGGGAGGAACATGCACTCTTCTGGGACATTTTGAAGTAGGGTGTTTTGTGGCTGCATTCCCTCTGACAGTGTGGTGCCCTTCGCAGCTTATAGCGCCAAATCCCACAGGTGGGAAGTTTGCAGCAGCCAAAGTTGGTGCCCTCATGCTCATTCTAATCCACATTTTCAAATCCCTGTTTGTTTGTTTGTTTGTTTGTTTGTTTGTTTGTTTGTTTGTTTGTTTTAGCACAGCATAGTTTATATTTTCTTTAATGGAGGTACATACCTGTACGTTTATTATTTCAATAGTCCCTTCCTCCAGAGAATCTTAGTCAAATTAAGGTTTAGTGGAAAGGGGCTTTTCCACTAAACCTCAAGGTGCCCAAGAGGCTTGAGGAAGATTTTACAGTAGATCTTTTGTATATGGAGGAAACTAAGGTGCTGAGATACGAGGTTTAATGCGTGAGTTATAGAAGGAGCTTGCAGGATTCATGGGAACAAATTTGTTTTGCAATTCAGTGGAAAGTATTTTACTTGGAAGTGATTTTAAGTTGGTTGTTGTTTGTCTTTGATACAAAGCTTTCAACACATACACAGAAAATTGTTCATGTCTAGGGAAGGGATTGTGTAAACTTATGTGCTGCACATATAGTTACGGTGCTTTTAAGAAAGTAAACAAGACAGTATTTCTCACTGTAGTTACTTGCAGTGATGGAATTTGCCTATCGATATTAGGGAGCAGAGAGTAGGAAATGGAAGATTTTGTTGGATTGCTGGGTCTTACATATACTAAGTTTGAATTTGTAGCTTTAACAAGGAAGGGAAAGAGGGAGAGAGAAAAATTTAATTCATTACAGCTAGTATATAATAAGCATTTTCATTAAATCCCAGACATTACATGTTTGTACATTGGGGAAATTCTTTGCTGGTGTTAAGTATAAATGGACGTTTCTCCGGGGAGGAGGTGAGAGATGGATAGGCAGGCATGGAGGGGTGTGTTGGGCAGTGGGCAAGGGGGAGAGGGAACAAGACTATCCTGAGTGAGATCTGGTAGATTAAGTTTCAGAAGCTGGAATACACCCTTCCCAATTTATCCATAGGACCTGCTGCATATGGAAACCATACAAAAACTTCCTTTTTTACATGTGATGCACATGCTAACGAAATACTTTAAAATAACAAAGTACTAATGCATTTCAAGATTTGTTTTCACACCTGTGCTGTGTAAGTTTTTAGTTTGGTTACTTCACACCGCCTTTCTTTCCTAAGTGGCCTAAACGGTTTAACCATGCTTTCCTGTACCCCTTTGGCTTCTGAATGACTGAAGCTTTGCATTTCAAAGTCAGAATAAAAGCCCTCATTTTAAAAGCAATTCCTGTTTCACAAGAAAGGTTGATCTTTGAGATTTTTTTTTTTCCAAGACAGGAAATTTTAGCATATAATGAGTCAAGTGCCAATGAAATCCCTCCATGCTCAGCCATGCCCACATTTAATACTGCTTTCAGATAAAATGCAAACTGTGCATACTCCCTGGGGAACAGAGGAGGCCTACCAGATATAAAGCAACTGCAGTTAATGAAGGAACACTTCCTTCTCTAAACTTTTTGATTCTTCTGAT
>PVJD01002890.1:0-182095 GCA_004026545.1 Mormoops blainvillei
ATATCTCCTCTAAATTTGCTCTGATTTAGGTTATCAATGATATCTGCATCATTACATCTATAGTCTATTCTCAGTCTTCACCTCGATTGACCTATCAATGGCATTCATTGTTCATCAATTACTTCTACTTAATATATTTTCTTCACTTCTTTTGCCCATGTTTTCCTTCTTCCTCACTTGGTTTAGTTTTCCCATCTACCTCACTGGTTGCTCTTACTCTGTTACCTTTGCTGGTTCCCACTCTTCTCCACAAATTCTTAATATTTGAGTATTCCCGGACATAGAATCTAGTTTTCCATGTCTTATCACTCTGTTGGTGGTGACACCACCCAGTCTCATGGTTACTATCATTTTCTACTGTGATGCTTGACGTATCTCCTGTTCTTCTCCTCCTTGATCATAGCACTTCCTCACGCAAAACATACCAAAGATGTTTCTTCCTCAGGCATTTGTTCTACCTGATCTCTCTGTCTGTAATGTTCTTCTGGCAGTTCCTTTCAATTCTTTGCTAAAATTTCACTTTTTCAAAGAGGCCATCATGACATGCTATTTAAAATGTCAACCTGTATCATCACCATTTCCTTTGACAATACTATACACTTATTTATACAACACTATATGAATTATTTCTTATGTTTATTTTTATCACCTATACTATAATGTAACCTTCACCTTCAACTGTTTTGCCCACTAACATAGTCTTTTTATATATAATAATATATAATATATAGTCATTTTATATATATAATGTAGTCGTTATATATAAAGCGGTTCTTGGCACATGGTGTTTAATAAATATTTGTTCAATTAATTAATTAATTAAACCATTTGCCTGTGGAAAACATTCAACATCTTACTAGATTTGTTACAGGAGAAACTCTCAGAAACTCATTTTTTTCCTCACCGATGCCGTAAAGAATTACAGATCAGCGAGCCTACAAGCATTCAAGCAAAGTCTATTAGTGCTAAGTTCTAATGGGAAAGCAAAAGCAAGGGTGGCTAGAGCTGGGACGGCAAAAGCAGGGTGGCCAGGGGCCTCCCATGTGGCAAAAAGAGCCAAGAGGTCCAAGAGCCAAGACAGCGAGTCCTTTGTTCTGAGGACTTACATAGTTGGCAAGATGGCGGCAAAGGAGCTACATATTGATTGACGGGTAAAAGTGGTGCCAGCTTTTCCCCAGGGGACATGTGACTACACAAATGTAGGTATGTACAGGGGTCTTGTAGCCCAAATCCTTATCTTGTCCCAGACTCTGTTTGTTCATTTTGCATATGTGACCAGAGGCAGGCAGTTAACGAAAGTTATTTTACGGGTTTTCCCCTTGGGCACTGTAGTCTCCATCCCTTTCTCCCTGCCAGGCCTTGGGATGAATACCCAGTCTCAAGGTTTTCCTTTTCCCAGCTAGTAGAGATGATACGTATAGACTTTCAAGGGTTCCCCCCTCCTACATTATCATAGTTTCACTTGTTGTTCAGAATGCCTGGCAACCTTATCAGACCAGGCTCAGGATTACTGGGTCAATATGTGAGCTTTTGCTTTTAGCCTCCTGTATTAAGTTCTTTGTTAGATTGCAATGAGGAAGGACCTGCCTTTATTTCCCCTGTGGTCACTCATTCTACCATAACAGATTTTTAATACCATAAATAATGCAATAGATAGCTAATATATTCTTAAATACTGAAGGTTTAATTTCTATGGGCTAGATCACTATAAGTAGGGATTACTGTATCAAATGCATGTATATTTATACTTTTAATGGGCCAAATTACTTTCAAGACATCTGTAGCAATATAAGTTTCCCAGTATGGTAAATGGATAGATGATTATAGATAGATGATAGATTATATATAGATATATGATATAGCTATATGTAGATACACAACCTTGTGTGCTAGTCAACAATAGATTTTCTTGTACTTTCAAACAATTCCCTATACTGTGGATATAAAGTGTCATCTTACAGTTAAAGGCGTTTGTGTGTCTATGACTAATTGGTTTGAGCATTAGCAAGACAATGCCTTGAAAGAAAAATAAGAAAGATCATTTAGGTTGACTTAAATTATCCCCTGCTCTCAATTTTTTCATCTATGAAATTAAGTGTTTAAAATTAGATGACCTCCCTTGCAAATCTAAAAGGAAATGACTGAATGAAAGCAAGATCTACTTTAGAATTTAACACAGGATCAGGAATGATACTTGGAAGCCTCTTAGTATCTACACATGAGCTAATTTATTAACTCAGTTAATATCAGAGAAAAGGTTTCTGAGGATGTGAAACCACAAGTAAGCTTCAATTGGGAGAATGGATTCAAAACATGGGGCACAAGTCTGGCTTATATATACATTAGGAAGTTAGGACACTGGGCATTCTAATACCTTAGGAAAGTGCAAAGGAGGGGGTTGGAATTGAGCTAATTATGACCTGTGTTCTCAATATTTCTAGGGTTAGCCTTGGTCCCTGGTATATTATCATGTGAAAAAAGAAACAAGGGAAAAATCATCTTAATCATAAGTCTACTTTATTTCTCTAAGTTTTATTCACAAATACTATTCTTTGTCAAATCAAATCAAAGGAATTACTTAGAAATTTATACACCCTTACTCTATCATATTTCATGGATCCTCCTTAATTGAAATTTTTCCCACAATTTACCACTGACTGCCTTTACAATTATAGTTATTTCATGCCTTCCTCTTAGTAAAGACTGAGCTTAACACAAATTCAAAACAGAAAGCTCCACTAGCATAATAAATGGATTTAACAAATACAACACTTAGAAAATGAATATATGCTTTGTGATCAGAATAATGTAAAAATAATCATCTCCAATGAATTCTTGTGGAAAAATTTTATGTCAAGCAATCTGAATCTTAAATTAGTTTATATAGCTACTTTAAAATATCTTTTAATATTTCCAAGTCATTTGTGCTAATAATTCTGGTAAATTGAAATAACAGAATTATTCAAGCCCATTCTGAGTACATACTGGGTGTGAAGGAAGATTTATATTTATAATAATTAAATGTTTAAAACCAGTAATGTTTACAGTGCAGTTGAGTAAATTGTCCTCCATTTGTGACATCGCAGTCAGAAATATATATCTTGTCATTGCTTACTCTCCCTTTATCTTTTACATTCTACCATGGACAGTATTAATCATATCATGTTAAATCACAGATTAACCTGAGTCGTGTTGTAAATGATTTAGTCATGTTGGGTTGTTTTTTTTGGGGGGGAGGGGGGTAATAGAGTAATTAAAATTATTTTTTTAAGTTATAACTACATCTCTACTGTTCCTTGTGGAATCCCAGAATCTAAGAATTAGAAGGTACATTATATGCCATACAATCCACCTTTTAATTAAATTATAATTACACAGCATTGCTTACTGCTAGAAATCTGAATAACATCTTACTACTTCCAGCAACGGGGCACTTACCACCAAACAGATGTTACTGTTCACACTATTTGATGCTTTGATTTTTGATAAAAACTTTTCTCATATTCGATCAAAATTACATAAAAATTTCACCCACTATTTCTTCTAAACATTTTCTCTTAGCAGCAGAAAAAATACATCTTCTACATAAATTTCACAAAATATTTTAAAGTAGCTTTATGAACCTACCACCATATTTTGCCATGTATAATGTACATCTTTGTGCTCAAATTTTTGAGGGAAAAATAAGGACGTTATACATGAGTAGTACTAATTCTGTATCTATATAAATATTTTTAATTTTTTTATTTATGCTTACACATTAAAAGTATAAGATTTTGTTTTTAAGTATAAATTCATTAAAAATTGAATTAAAAAATTAAAATGAAAGATTTTTTTCCTGAACGTTTGGTCCAAAAACATGGGTGCACACTATACATGGGAATGCATTATACTCAGCAAAATATGGTAAATTGCTCTTCTTCGGGGTAAACATTTTTATTTTCTGTAATTTTCCCACTTAAGAGACGCTCCCCATCCCAACCACCCTCCTCTGTCTTCCACAAGCTTCCTGGTCGTCCAAACGCCTTTTAAAGCAGGGCGTTGCAGCTTGCCCCTCAGGCTTGCATTTCGGGACTTCCCTGGTGTGCAGCCCTGCAGGCAGGCTCCTCACCATATCTCCATGCCGCTTACCTACACAACTCTAAATGGAAACAAGCATGCAGGAAAAGTTCAAAAGAAACTGATGGAATGGGCTGCAGACGTTGCATTGAAATGCAGAAGAATAAAGCCGGCCATGTCTGCAAGTTAAAAGGGATAAGGTCACAGAGAACGGAAAAAATGAGAATCCTCAGCAAATTTTAAATGAGAAAGACCATTCTCATGTTAAAGTTGCAGAGGGAAAAAATCATATAAAAACTTTATAATTCCTCTCTTCTTTCATAATAAAAATTAGCAAATAATTCAAAGAAGTTCATAACAGTATGCCCAGCAAAGGAAAATATCTACAACGTTATGGAAGTTACAAAGAAAAATATCTAGAAAAACAATAAAATAATGATGCCCTTAAAAGGGTATCACTTTGAACACTTTTGGAATCTTTAAATCAGATTTTTAATTATATTCAACTTTACATAAAAGTCATATTAGGGCTATAAAGCAGTGGTATTGTAACACTGAATTGTTTTAAGTGAAGTTTAGTTTTGCGGTCAGTATTTACATAAGTTACAAATTTATTGTTTGCTTCATTATTAAATCAAATTAATCATCTACAGTGGTTAGTGGTCCACCTATTTAGAAAGACTGATTTGTCTCTCAAAAGAAAGTACATGTTATGAGATAGTTTTAAGACTAGAAACACTCAGGCAATTAACTGGTGTTTGATTACAGTGTACCATACATAATGAAAGTACACTGATCACAAATAAAAACACCAGTATAACCAGCACATATCAAGAAATGAAATATAGTCAACACCCTGAAGATCCACTCATACTGTTTACATTCACAGTCCCCCACCAAAGATAATCAGTATTCTGACTTCTAACAAGGCATAAATAAACTCTGCTTGTTTTATACTTATGAAAAGTCATAATACAGGAAGCATATGAGAACTCCTTGGTATTTGTTATCAGTTTGACACAAATAACCTCTTATAAAAATTCTGCACAGGTTTGGGCATCTCTTACATTGATGTTCACTTGGTGTAGTACAACAGGATGCTGAAGAAGCCCAACCAGGACCACTCTGCAAGCCCAGACCTGGTGCTTGGCATGAACAAGAGCCCATTGTGCCCCACCAACTCCCTGCTTCGTACTGAGTGGACTTGAATGAGCGCCTCTCAGAATTGCAGGTGTCCTTGATTTAAGAAGTAGGCCATGAATTTATTTGAGTATCTCAGGGTAGATAAGGGTTGAGATAATCCAGGGAAAGAAAAAAAAAAATGGGTTGCTACTTTTAATTTCAACTTTTTAATTGGATTGCTTACTGAGAATCTGAACATAATCTTTGCTGGTTAAAAGAGAGGCTGAACTCTCTTTAGTTCTGAAAAAGAAAGAATACTTGCCCCCCCAACAAGAATGCCTGATGGGGTCATGACAGTTCTTCAGATCCCTGAATCCAGAGTGGTGGAGATGGATGCCAAGAGCCATCCAGTGCAGTAGCCAGCTGATCCCAGGGAAGCTGGCAGGCACCCCGAGGAAAAGGGCAGGCACCCCGGAACGGGCTCACCCAAAGAGAAGGGCCAAGAGAGAGGGACCTGTGCCTTGGAAAATGCCTTGGTTCAGGTGGCATTCAGGAAGCTCCTGCTGGTCCTTGTTTGGGTGATCTTAGGTGGCTAAGAATCTTTTGGGGGCTGTCTCAGGAAAATTCTCTTCCAGAGTGTAAACAGTCCTAAATGCAGTGATATTCAGTGTCATTCACTGCATTTGCCTTGTTTGGAGATGTACATGTAAGAGCTAGTTTGCCCTAGAAGATTTTTCAGGCTCTCCAGATCTCAAAATTAACACGGGAATTATGGTCCTGAGTCCAACAAGCCCCGTGACAGTCAGCAGCCCATTAATAAGATGGTCAAGATGAGCTTCCTTTGATACTTCTGAATTAATCTTCTGTGAACACAATTAGAAAAAGCTTGCTACAAAACTAGGTAGAATGAAGGGGGGAAAAAAGACAGTAGACCAACCATATGGGGAAATATATTTGTCAATGATACATCAGGGAAGGGTTTGATCTCCAAAATATATAAAGAGCTCACACGACTCCATGCTAGGAAGACAAACAACCCAATTAAGTAATGGGCAAAGGACCTGAACAGACACTTCTCCAAAAAGGACATACACAGGGCCCAGAGACATATGAAAGGATGCTCAGCATCAGAGATGCAAATTAAAACCACAGTGAGACATCACTTCACACCAGACACAATGGCCATCATAACCAAACCAACAAACAACAAACACTGGCAAGGTTGTGGAGAAAAGGGAATTCTAGTACATTGTTGGTGGGAATCCAGACTGGTGCAGCCACTGTGGGAAACAGTATGGAATTGCCTCAGATAACTAAAAATGGAACTGCCTTTTAACCCAGCAATTCCACTGCTGGGATTATACCCTAAGAATCCCAAAACACCAATTCAAAAGAACCTATGCACCACAATGTGCACAGCAGCACAATTTACAATAGCTAAGTGTTAGAAGCAGCCTAGGTTCCCATCAGTAAAAGAGTGGATCAAAATACTGTGGTACATTTACACAATGCAGCAGGAAGAAAGAAGGAGCTCCTACCGTTCACAGCAGCATGGATAGATCTGGAGAGCATTAGGTTAAGTGAAATAAGCCAGATGGTAAAAGACAAATACCATATGATTTCACCTATAAGTGGTGACTAATCAACAGAACAAACAAGCAAGTTAAATGTAACTGGAGACATTGAAATGAAGAACAAACTGCCAGTGAACAGAGGAGAGCGGGGAGGGGAAGACAGGGGGAAACAGGGGAAGGGTAGTCAAGGAACATGTATGGAGACTCATGGGCAAAGTGATGGAGGGATGGGGTCGAGAGTGGGGGGAGGAGGTAGTTGTGGGGGGAGAATGGACAAAACTGTACCTGAACAACAATAAAAAAAAATTAAAAAAATAAAAGACAGTAGAAACTGTCTCAAAATTTAAAAAGGCCTTCTCTCCTAAGCTAAAGTGAAACTATATACAAGGATTTACAAAAAAAGAAGAAGAAAAGACACTATTTAGAGAACTAGATCAACCTCCCCTGGCTGGTAAGGCTCATTTGGTTGGGGCATCATCCTGAAGACCAAAGGTTCGCAGGTTCAATTCCTGGTCAGGGCACATACCCAGGTTGCAGGTTCAATCCTCGGAGCTCAACCCATCAATGTTTCTCTCTCTCCCTCCCTCTCCCCGACAAAAAAATAAATAAATAAATAAAAATGTCCTCCAGTGAGGATTAAATAAATAAATAAACATACAAACAAACAAATAAACCTATGATGTCATTTAGGTGTCAACGCCATTCTTTAAGGTATTAAAAATAGCTGTACTTATTTTAAAAGGCCAAAGGTCATTTGGAACTTGACTTATCAGGGATATATATAGCCATGACTGGTGTTGCTAAGTTGGCTGGGCCTCATTCCACAAAGCTAAAGGTCACTAGTTCAATTCCCGGTCAAGGTACATGCCTGGGTTGTCACTCATTCCCCAGGCAGGGAGTGTGGGAGAGGCAACCAATTTATGTTTTTCTCTCACATCAATGTTTCTCTCCCTCTCTTTCTCACTCACTTACCCCTCTCTAAAAATAAATAAATAAAAGCTTTTTTAAAAAGACAAGTATAAATTATAAATGCCTCCAGGGCAAAATATGGATCCAATTTTTGTTTTATAAACTAGTGAGTTTTTCTCATAGCTAAAAGATCTCTGTGTCTGTCTGTATGTGGATGGTACTGGTAAAATCAATTTAAAGGCAAGCACTTGTAAGGAAGTTGGGTTTTCTATATTCTCAGAAATATAGAAACTAATTCAAATTCTTTTCAAGTCACATGACCTAATATTAATCCCTAGTAAATAAGAGCTAGTTTAAGTTTGTTTTAAGAAAAAAAGACATACCTTTATTGCCTGTGTTTTACAAAAAAGGTCCATGTTAATAATTGAGTTTTATATCTACGAAAAATGTTTGTAGAAGTTATAAAATGTCTAAGATAAAGAGTGCTAATTGATTGCTTAATTTTCATTAGACATTGAGGTTTTAAGGGTTTAAAATTTCAATATATGGAGAAATAACTTGGTGGTATTTCAGAAGGGTCTCTGGAATACCTCGAAGATTTGTTTTTATATGAAATCACATGGGAAGCATTGTAAAACAAGTGGTGTAAGATTTCTAGATTACAATGGTTGTAAACTAAATAAATAGGGCTATGGGAAAACCCAGGACGGCTGCTGGGGTCTTCCTGGCTCCCTGGCACCCATTTTGCGGGGGGGGGTTTGCATTCCATCATCATCATAATATATTTAAGCTGGACTTGGATGAAGGAATTTACAAGCTGATATTATTGAAAGGAGACATCTTATATCATTGCCAAAGTTTGATAAAGTCACTTCAAGAAAATGGCAAGTTGGTAACTATTTCCTTTCATAGCAAGCTCTTAGGAGACAAAGATCACTGACTTCTACTTAGAGATTTTGTTTATTGGGAAGAACATCAAATAAAAGACACTATCCAACCTCATTGGGAGAGATCTTATCAGGCACCTTACCATCAATGGGCAACTACCCCATCTACTGACATCAAAAACTCCTCTAGGATGAGAAGCCACCAACACCAGAGGTAGATTGCTGTCCCCAAGATATCAATGAGGCCTGTATACCTACGGATTGACATTGAACTCAATCAATTTCATTTCATTGTCTTTACATGTCTACTAATTATATCTGTCATAATAATAGTTATACTTGTTCTTTGGGATTTTTCTAAATAATTCAACTATTTATAATTACTGAACATGTATAAGACAATTATTCATACTCTTTCATGGCTTATGTAAATGTTAAACTAGATGTTCAATGCAGAGTGAATTTCAGGAGTTTGTACGTCTTCTTCAAGTAAACTGGTACTTGCCGAATAATATAAGTTTTCAAAGATGCCCCTAACCAGTTTCTTTTCAAAGCTGCTTTTTTTTCTGAGGGAGACTCTTTCTTCAACATACTGAACCTATGTATGATTGTTTAAGAATATAAATATAATATCAGATAAAATAGACTCTAAATTATACTCAAAAGCCAATGGCTCTTGACTGAATGAATTCAAGAGTTTTAAATTTAAATACTCAAATAGAGTTGCTAAAGTTCAAAGAAAATGAAAAATATTTAGGAACTCTAGATTATTCAGAGAAGTACAATTTTTTCCACTGGAAGCCACTTAAAATAGCAGTGATAATAAGCAATTACAGTATTTATATTACACTTGTAAATCTGAACACAATATTGTGCAATCTTAGCGTCACTGGGCAGAAACGGTTCTCCAGGGATTCCCTGGCTTATTCCCTTGCCTTCAGGCAGTGTGAGGGCGTTCCTATTTTCAAGGTCTTCAGGGAGAAAGAACCCACAGTGACCAGTTATAATCATTTTGTAAAAGTTATTTCTTTCCCTCTAACTTTTATATGTCTAAAGACATGCTATGCTATATTCCATTTTCCTAGATATGAAAGTTAAGTCCTGAAGTCTTTAATTTAAAGTCACTATTACAGAGAAAAGCCCCTCTTCCCCATCATGTCTTTTACCTTGGATCACAGAGAAAAGAATGCCAGCTGAGTCTTCCATTCTCTTGAGGGAGGAAGCTTCTCTACTTCTCTCCACCCTGCTATAGACTAAATGTTTGTCTCTCACCTGCTCTATCTCAATATTTGTATGTTAATCCTAACACCCTGTGTAATAATATTTGAAGGTAGGATATTTGAAAAATGAGTCAGTCAAGATAATGGAGTCCTCATGAATGCGATTTGTGTGCTCATAAAAAGGGGCTCCAGGGAGTGTCCTTGCCTCCTCCAGCATGTAAGAATACAGAGAGAAAACACCTCTATGAACCAGGAAGTAAATCCTCACCAGGCACCAAGTCCCCCACCTCCTTGGTCTTCAGTGTGACCTTCTCATGAGAGACTTTTCTGATTCCCTCTATCCCCCTCCCTTTTTTTAATGGAAAATCCCTCACTTAGTACTGTGTCATTCTCTTCTACAGCACATGTCATGAGTAATTAGTCAATTATGGGATAATTTTTAAATGATATACTCAGTCTTTGTAGGCAAAAAATTTGTCTCAAAATGGTTGTATCCCAACCATCCTGTGCTTGCCTGGCAAACTTTATGTATTAAAGGCAGGGAGGGAGGAAAGGAGGAAGGAACGAAGGAACGAAGGAACAAAGGAAGGAACGAAGGAAGGAAGGAAGGACGGGAAGGCTGCACATACTTCAGAATATGAAGAAAATTTGCAATCCCAGAGAACACCAACAGTAAAGAAACCAAAATATATTTACTGGTGTCCAGGTTTTGTTCTCTTTACAAATCAATGTGTACAATAAAAATAAAGATCTCTGACTTTTATTTCTGTATAATTTTAAAGTCCCCTTACATTTCAAAGATTTCCTGATTTTTTGTTGCCTTCTAATAAGAGTCCTTCCTAGTAATAAATGCTTATGTCATTGCAATAAAGCCCATCATGAATAAAAAAATAAAAATATTAATGTAATAGTATCTTTTTAAGGCTATGTACAGATTTGAGAGATTATAAATAGCATACAAAATATTTTAAAAGGACTGTCAAAAATTCTTTGTTTCTAGTTATATTAGTTAAGGTAATACTAGTTATAGTAACAAACTCAAAAATGTGTAAAGGCTCAAATGCAATAGAAGTTTACTTTTTCCTCATATAAAGTTCAACATATTTTTCTGAGCAGTAAGAAATTTCCATCTAAATAGTAATTCAGAGTCCAAGTCCATCTTTTCTTAAACTTCATATCTATCACATGCAGTTTCCAAGGCTGCTGGGCCCAGATGTGCCAAGCTGGTAGAAGAAGAAGTTGGAGGATTGTCTGTGAGAGTGCAAAAAACCAAACCTAGAATTTGAGTTTGTGACATTCATGGCTATACCTGAGTGCAAGGGAAACTGGAAAATGTGGCTTAACTGTGTGGATAAGAAAAAGAGGAAATTATGATTTGGTGAACAGCAACTAATTGCTCTCTGCCATACCACTACCTCTCCAGTAAGATTTCTCATTGGTTTACCTCTATCTATTTTTCCATTATTAAAAGTTGGTAATTCTGACCAATAACAGAGTATTTAAAGTATAATAACATAATTATTTTGTTCTGTATACAATCTCAACATTAGAATACCTGTATAATAATATTCTTCTTAACAATAACTTCATGCCGTTGAATAAACATCCTTCCAATTCTTGATTTTACTTAGAATTCTTCCTTTCCAAAAATTAGGAAAGGGAAATAATCTTTATAGGTACATTTTAAAAAAGTATAAAAACAAAGTTGGTTAAGAGAATATCTTTAGCTAAGAACTATTCATTTCATAGCAACTGTGTAAAGAAACATAAACAATACAACTTAATTTATGCACATGTTAAATCAGAGTAATAAAATTAGCATTCAGTGAATGTCAGCTGTACTTATCTGTATAATAATATTCATTTGCATGAATTGAGAATCACTTCCCATTACTGATGGGAGAAAAAAGTGAAACAAAAAAAGGAAGATAAAGAAATTAATAAGTATTTCAAAGTGACTAAAATGGAGGAAATGTGGATATTCAAAGAAGCCTTGATGTATAAATCTCACTTTTAAGCCAAATCTTTGGTTGTACCAAAACACTGACACTTGCTTTAATAAAACTGTCCCTCTTTAATCTCCTTTTCTCACATAGTCTACCCAAATTCCAGAACCATTTCCAAGGACCTGAAACACATGGAGGTGCTATAAACTGTGATCTCTTCCTATGGTGCATGAGTACAATGACAAAGTGTCTCCCTCTCCAAGAATTAGATCATGATCTGAAGATAAACTATTAGATAGTTAAATACATACAAACTTATAATTCTACAGAGTCACAAATACACAGAGTAATAGCAGTTATTCAAATGCAAGAGTAAATCAAAATATTCACTCAGACAAGATATTATCTATGATACATAACTGTAGAGTTTGGTGTATACATCCACTAATTAAGACAGGAATATGAGAACTGAGTCAAATGGAAACATAAGCATTTACACATAGTCTAAAAAAGACTGTGGAAATAAAATGTACATAGATGGTCAACTTTGAAGCACAGGTTAAATAAGCTTAAATACCAGAGTTTGGATTTTGAACAAGTATGACATGGAGAGAGGGTACCCTGAACCACTAGTTTATGTACTCTCTTTCTGTTATTTATTAAACAAATAACTCTACTTAATGATTCTGTCCTCATCAACTGGTCTTCTGGTTATAATTTAGTTTCCCACATAGCTCTGTCTAAAATGAGAGAATGTGTTAGGACAACATGAATAGGTCAGTCCACTTCAGTCACATTTCTTATTGTTCATTAACAATTTGGTCATAGGTGTTTGATTAAAATTGATATAATTCTGATCCTGAGAAATGGATCTATTATTAGTGTTCAGCAAAAGCACATTTCTTATCCTAAAGAGCAAGTCTGCAGACCCTGGACTATGAAAAATAAAACACAGGGAATTCCATCTTGGCATCATCAGGATAGTCTGCCAGTCATGTGATCAGTATCTTTTCTTTGTTACTGGCTTTCCACTCAGATTACAAGAAAATTATTAGTATCTAGTGTATTTAACAATGGCAAATTGAGTGGATACATTTGGGCACACTTCAAGAGTATGAGACTTGCCAAGCAACAAACTGATATACCCAAATGAGACACATCCCCAGATGACACTCAACAATAACAACAATACAAAATTTCTGATCTATAGTTCTACATTGACAGAGTGGCTCCAGATTAAACTTATAATAAGGTTTATTTTTCATGTTCTCCTTGTTGCCCTTTGATTAGTCCTTCACTCTGGTCCCATTTATTTGCCTACTTTTGGTGGGGCCTTGAAACTAGTCTTTTTTACACAATGGTATGAAGAATTTCAAATATGGTTTTAATTTCTTTTTGGAGAGTAACATCTCTTAGGTGTATCAGGTCATCTTAACATCAAATAGTTGTGTGATTTACCTTTGTCTTTCCAATTGACTGTCATTGTATCCTATGGCAATCAGACCCACTATCCAAACCTCAGGATACTGTCCAAGAATACAGAACCAAGAATGGTTTAGAGGGAAATTATAAACTCACAGAAAATACAACAGGTACTCTGTCTCTGATCTCTTAACCACAGAGAAGATTTTGTAGAATATAAGATAAATTAATATTAAGATTTACTATTACTTTATATACAAATAAAAGAAAAATGCCAGTTAAACTATGATACATTATTGATTTTTAAATGCATCCTCGCTTCAAGGAGTTAAAGGATGAATGGAAAATGTACAACTTAGAATGAATGAACTACATGTTTCGATTTCATTGTTCCAGTCTCACTAAGGTTGACATCAAACCCAACGCAGCATTTTTTGAATAGGTATAGTTCAGAGAGAGAATATCAACAGGCCAAAATGAGTCCTAAAATCTAGCTGGGAGGAGGTGGTGCAGGGAATGGTAGAAGAAAGGGGAAGAGACTAGTCCAAGAACATGTATGAATGACACATGGACATGGACTACAGAGAGGGGATTGATTGTGGGCTATAGGAGTAGGCTGGGTGGAGAGGGCAAAAGGTAAAAAAGTTGGGATAACTGTAATAGAATAAATAAAAAATATAATTACACAAAAAATAATTTTAAAAAGCTAGTTGAACATTCCACCTGGTGCTTCTGATCTAGCAGTTACAAATTCATGAACTCCTGCCAACCAACCAACCAGAATTTTGGCCAGAATTCTTTAAGGTCTCTAAAATCAACCTTTCTTCTAAAGCATTGTTTAAATCCTTCCCACCTACATAAGAAAGCTTTTGGGAGTGATGGAAATGTTCACTCTCTCTTACAGTGGTGATGGTCCAATGGGTATATATGCATGTCAAAACATAAGATTGTACACTTTACATATATGTAGTTTACTGTGTGTTAATTATACATTTAAAGCTGTTCTAAAAAATAATTTTCAGGCAGAAAAACCCAAACCCAAACAGACAAACCCATTCTGTCCTCATCAGAGCATCTAGTCCAGTGAATTCCTTAGGGGCTAACAGTCAAGTGGAGGAGATCATTACATAAACAATGCCATAGAAATAAGAGACTGGAAAGAACAATAAGGAGCCAGCCACTATCTGTGAAATAATTATCTAGAACTTTGGTTCAAAGGCAGCTTCCTGGAAAAATATGATGCTTCTCATATGTTTTAAAGTGAGATGACAATGAAGAGAAAATACTAAGAAGAAAAGAGAAAGGACGAGCACTCTAAAATTAGCTTTTGTTGGTCGGTTAGCTTTGTAGCGTTACTAAAAAGAAAATTTTAATTATATGTGCTCCACTACAGTTTCTGCTTATGAGAATTGTTAAATCACACATGTCCTTTTTTTATATACAGCATGGGCAAAAGTAGGTTTACAATTGTTTGTATGTAAAATAATATAATAATTAATAAATAATAATACAAGAATAAACTGTGTTTTTCATACAACAGTAAATCTACTTTTTCCCCATTCTGAAAATATTCCTTTATCTCTTCTTAGGTGTTATAGTTAAGTGTATTTGCTTTATGGATAAAGTACACATGATAATAAACTATGCAAAGACTATATGAAAACATAACAGAAAATTATTAGTATCTAGTGTATTTAGCAATGGCAAATTGAGTGGATACATTTGGGCACGCTTCAAGAAGTTACATGATGCTACATTTAGAGGCTACCTGATGACTATATTTTGATAGAGATACTTGGGAAATTTTTGAATTCAGTCCTGGGTCCCTAAAAAGTACTATATTATAATACAACTTCTTCAGTAGATGAAAGCATGCAGTCTTTACACATAAACCTGGCAACTTGCTATCAATACCACAGTATGAATTTAGTCATTAATGCTTTTTTGGCATGTAAATGTATGACTGCCTATATCGTTGTGTTCTAAAAGGACTAGTAGCCCAAACTTCTGTTTACCTGGTCACTTTTGATAATATCTGAGCATAAAACTGCATTAATTCTCAATGGCTGCTCTGACAAAGCCCCACAAACTGGTTGGCTTAAAATAAGAGAAACATATTCTGCCAAGGTGATGGGGGCTAGAAGTCTGAAATTAAAATGTGAGCAGGGCTATGCTTCCTCTGAAGGCACAAGGAAGGAATTCTTCTTTTGTCTCAACCAGTTTCTGATAGGTGCCAGCAATCCTTGACATTCTTTACCTTATAGATGTCTCCCTCCAATCTTTGACTGAATCTTCACATGACCTTCTCCCTGCGTGTATATCTGTGTCTTCACATGACCTTCTTATAATAACACGAATCATTGCATTTAGGGTCTATCATAATTCAGTATGACCTCATCTTAACTAATTATAACTTCAAAAACCCTACTTCCAACAAAGATCACAAAAATCTGGATGAACATAAATTTTGAAGGAATACTATTTAAACAAATGCATTCCACCTCTGCCCCTGCCCAAAATTTGTGTCCATCCTAAATGCAAATATATTCACCCTATCTCTACATCTTCAAATGCCTTAAACTATTTTAGCATTAAATCTAAAATCTCATCAAGATATCAAAACAAAAAGCTCCATAGGAGACTTCTGATCAAAGTGGCAGAGTAGTCAACACTCGTCTCCTCTCACTACCACATTAATATTACAACTAAATTATAGAACAACCAACATTGGGAACCACCTGAAGACTAGCTAAACAAAATTCCTATAACTAAGGATACAAAGATGAAGCAATATCGACAGTGATAAGAGGAGTAGAGACACACAATGGGCAGGTCCCATACCTACAAGTGTGTCAATTAAGAATTAAAAGGGATATCTCAATTGCAAAGGTCCACCCTGCGGAGCAAGGAGTTCAAACCCCATGTCAGACTCACTGTTCCAGGATATCAGTATCAGGAAGAGGAGTTCCCATAACATCTCACTGTGAAAGCCAGCAAGCATTGCATGTGAGAAAGACAGGGCTGTGAGAGACCATTGCTATTAAAGGGCCAGTGCACAAATTCATGCAATCAAAAATCAATCACTCTAAGCTCCAGCACAGAGCTTCAGCTCAGAAAGTGCCAGGGACATACCTGGAAGAACAAAATTGAATAACATAATGACAAGAGCTTAAAGGACAGGAGCTAGGACACCTTTCTCCAGGGATAGAAGCACTAGCAGGTGTCATTGCTCCTTTGATCAGTTCTCCTTTCACTCAGCCAGCCCAGCACAGGTTGACACCAAATCCATGATTTCCACTAACCTGGCTAACACCATTTGCCCTTCTCTGAGACCCCATCCCACCCATCTTACTCAGCAAGCCCAAACCTCTTCCAGTGGTCTCTCCATACCAGTAGCTTGCCTTGGCTTGTGCTCCAGACTTTCCCAAAACCTCTCAAAGGTCCACGAAGAAGAGAAGCAGCAGCCAGCCTTGTTGTGCCTTGTATCTCTTGCTAAGTGTCCCAATCATTGCATCAGCAGCAACCTGTCTTAGCTTGCTTTGTAACCCCCCTTAGGTCGCTGCAAGACTGGCATAAAGAGAAGCCAGTCTTGGCCTGGGACATAGTTTTAATTAAGAGGCCATAAAACTGGTGAAAGTGGTAACTGGCCTCAGCTCACATCATGGTACACACTAAATGATTTCAAACTGGCACAAGTGGTAGCCAGACTTGGTTCACAGTGTAGCCTCTCCCAAGCACCTCTAAGCTTAGCACACATGACAAACAGCAATGGATCACATCATATCTCCTACTAAGCATCCCCAAGCTTGCCACAAGCATCAGTTGACCTTGCCCTGCACTGGAGCTCCTCCCAGGAGCCTCTAGACCCAAAACATCCAAGGGGTAGCTTCATACCACACCATGGGTACCATCTGAACAGCTCCACAAACAATACATCCAATGCGTGAACTCACCTCATATCAGAATACCACTAAAGCAACTCCCAACAGGTTGGGTCTGCCCCTACATGAGAATTTTACTCTGTAGTCAGAGCAAAACTTCACAGCCAGTCAACCCAGCACTGATGTGTCCACAACAATCAAGGCCCAACTATGAGAGGAGGGCACATACAACCCACACAGGGGACACCCTGGAGCACCCAGATCACATGATCAGGGAGGCTGTGCCACTGGGCCCCACAAGATACCTTCTGCATAGGGTAGATCTTTCAAGACAGAGAGATGTAGCAGGTCTACCTAATAACAGAAAGAAACAGAGGGAGGCAGACAAAATGAGGAGACAGAAAAGCATCCCAAATGAAAGAAGAGGACAAAACTTCATAAAAATAGAATGGAGATAAGAAATATACCAGATATAGAGTTCAAACACTGATTAAAAGGATGCAGAATTAACTTAGGGTAATAATACATGAACTCAGAATTTCAGTGAATATATAGAATACATAAAAAATGACATAGACCACATTTAAAAAAGAACATTCAAACACAAATGATACAATAATTGAAATGAATATACTGGAGGAAATCAAGAACAAAGTAAATAAAACAAAGATATGAATCAGTGATCTAGGAAGATGAGGTAACAGAAAACACCCAATCAAAACAAAACAAAAAAGAATTTTAAAAAATGAAAACAGTTTAAAGGGCCTCTGCAATAACACCAAGCATACCAACATCCACATCATAGAGGTGCCAGAGAGAGAGAGACAGAGAGAGAGAACCTCTTTGAAGAAATAACAACTGAAGAGTTTTCCAACATGGTGAAGGAAATAGGCATGCAAGTCCAGGAAGAGCAAAGAGTTCCAAACAAGATGAACCCAAAGAAGTCCACACCAACATACATCATAATTAAAATGACAAAAGTTAAAGACAAGGAAAGAATCTCCAAAGTAGCAAGAAAAAAAGCAGTTAATTACATACAGCAGAGCTCCCAGAAGACTGTTGGTTGATTTCTCAACAGAAACATTGCAGGTCAGAAGAGATTTCCACGAAATATTCAGTGATGAAAAGCAAGGACCTACAACCAAGATTACTCTACATAACAAGGCTATTATTTACAAATGAAGGAGATAAGGAGCTTTGGAGATAAGAAAAGCTAAAGGGGTTTCTCAGCACTAAGCCAGTATTACAAGAAATGTTAAAGGGATTTCTTTAAGTGGAAAAGATTGAAAATATGAATATGAACATATAGGAGAGAAAAAATTCTCACTAACAAAGGAAAGAGTAAAAATATTGGATCATATAACAATATAGTTAGTACAAAGATTAAAAGAAAAAAGTAGCAAAACCATGTATAAATACAATAATAAATTAAGCAATGCGCACAAAAAGGCAAAATATAAATATGAAAAGAGTAAAAATTTTAGTAATTTTAGCATGTATTCAAACTTAAGCAACTATAATTAAAATAGTCTGCTATAAACATAACTTGGTATATATTAAGCACATAGTAACCACAAACCAAAAATCTGTTAAGAGATAACAAGAAATAAAGAGAAAGAAGTTTCATTTACTTTGTCTAAATGTATTATAGAAAGTCATCAACATACAAAAGAATAACAATAAGTACGAAACAGAAAAGAACTATAACAACAATCAGAAAACAATACATTGTAATAGCAATAACTACACAGCTATCAATAATCACTTCAAATGTAAATAGACTAAATGCTCCAATCAAGAGACAGAGGGCAGCTGAGTAGGAAAAAAAAAAAAAAAACAAGACCATAAAGGGATGGGAAAAGATATTTCATTCATATGGAAACAGAAAAATGAAGTAACAATACTTATATCACAGAAAATAGAATTTAAAATAATGGCTATATAAGAGACAAAGAAGGACATTCCATAACGATAAAGGGATGAAACTAGCAAGAGGATATAACTCTTGTAAACATCTATGCACCCAGCATAGGAGCACCTAAATATATTAAGCAAATATTGAATAAAGGGAAAGATCAACAGTAACACAGAAATAGAAGTGAATTTTAACAGCCCATTGACATCAATGGATATATCACTCAGACAACCAACAAGGAAACAGTGGACTTAAATAACACATTAGACCAGATGAACTTAACTGCTATTTTTCAGACATTTCACCCAAAAGAAGCAGAATATACGTTCTTTCCAAGTGCACACAGAACATTTTCTAGGATACACCAAATACTAGGCTTCAAAACAAGTCTTAATAAATTTAAGAAAGCACATTTTCAATCAAGCATCTTCTCTGACAGCAACAGTAGGAAACTAGAAATCAATTACATGAAGAAAGCTGGAGGTTAAAAAACATGCTAGTAAACAATAATTGGGTTAACAATGATATCAAGAAAGAAATAAGATGTCTTGAGACAAATGAAAAAAAAAGTAAAATGACCCGAAATGCACATGAGACAGCCAAAGCAGTTCTAATAGGGAAATTTATAGCAATACAGTCATACCACCACAGAAAGAAAAATCTCAAATAAACAATCTAATCTTATACCTAAAGAAACTAAAAGAACAAACAAAGTATTAGGTATAAAGGAAGGAAATAATATAGTTCAGAACAAAATAAACAAAATAGGATCTTTAAAAAACAATAGAAAAGTTCAGTGAAACCAAGAGCTGGTTATTTGAATCAATTAAAACAACAACAACAGATAAACCTTTTGTTAGACTCATCATGAAAAGAGAGGGCCAAATAAATAAAATGAAAAATGAAAAATGGAAATGACAACTGACATTACTGAAATACAAAGGATTACTGAAAAATACTGTGAAGAATTATTGAATGTATAACCTTCTGAGACTCAATCTGTAAGAAACAGAAAATCTGAATAGGCCAATAACTAACAAAATCAAATCAGTAATTGAAAACCTCCCAAAAAACAAAGTTCTGGACCAGGTGAACTATCCCCCAAAATTGAAGAGGATGGCATGCTCTCAAACTCATTTTATGAGGGCAGTATTCCTCTGATTCCAAAACCAGACAAAAACATTACCATAAAATGAAATTATAGGAAAATCTCCCTGATGAACACAGATGTAAAAATCCTCAAAAAATATAAGCAAACTGAATTCAGTAACATGTTAAAAAGGTGATACAGCATAATAAAGTGGGATTTATTCCTAGGATGTAAGTTTTGTTCAATATCTACAAATGAATTATTGTGATACACCACATTAACAAAATACAGGATAAAATCATGTGATCATGTAAACAGATGGAGAAAAAGCATTTGAAATAATCCAGTACCTATTTATGATAAAAACTCTCAAAAGTGGAAATAAAATTAATATACCTCAACATAATAAAGGCCCTATATGACAAACCCGCATTTAATACCATATTCAACGGTGAAAAGCTAAAAGTGTACACCTTAAGATCAAGTACAACACAAGAATATTCACTTTCACCACTATTACTCAACATATTATTCAAAGTCCTAGCCACAGCAATCAGACAAGAAAAAAAATTGTAAAGAAAAAAGTAAAACTGTCATTACTTGCAGATGACCTGATACTATATAGAGAGAACCCAAAAGAACCTCCCAAAAAACTGTTAGAACTAATAAATGAATTTCAGCAAGTCACCAAAATTACAAAATTAATATTCAGAACTCAGTTGTATTTTTATATACTAAAAATGAACAATCAGAAAGATAAATTAAGAAAACAACCCCATTTATAATTCCATCAAAAAATAAAATACATACGAATAAATTTAACCAAAAAGGTGAAAGACCAGTACTCAGAAACTACAAGACTTTGAAGAAAGAAACTAAAGAACATAACAAATGGAAGGATACATTGTGTTCATGGATAGAAAGAACATCATTAAAATGTCCATACTACCCAAAGCAAAATACAGAATCAATGCTATGTCTATCAAAATGCCTACGGCATTTTTCATAGAACCAGAAAAAATAATTCTAAAATTTATATAGAACCTAAAAAGACCCAAAATAGCCAAAGTAATACTAAGAATAAACAAAATTGCAGCTAATATATCTTTGTATAGCAACTGTATATTGAAAAATAAAAATCAAAAATAAAAATGTATCAGTTATTTGAATATGTTTTGAAAATTCAAAAGTGATTCACTAAATGCCCTTGAAATTTACAAATGAAGCTTTGTTAGATCTTTATATAGTAGGAATATGCTAGCTCTTGATAGTTTATGCCAATATTCAAGTGTTTACAGTTTATCTTCCTGCACATACACATGCACAATTGCCTTCTCTAATGGTCTCTCAGCTGTTTTGAGAATTGAGTATATTTTTAAACATTTAAGCCTTGTGGTTACTGTCAGAATCAACACATCTGTTCCTTCCACATACTACCTCTCAAGGCTCTTCCAGGAACTATTACCTTTATCTGGAATGTTCTTCCTAAAAATATTTGTAAGGCTGTGTCCTCACTTCATTCAAACTTCTGCTCAACGGTATATCTCCTCCTTTCTTGACCATCACATTAAAAATAGCATTCCCATTATATTCTGTCCCCTTTCAGTTTTATTTTATCTTCCTAGCCCTTATCTAATAGATTCAGAATACATACATACATACATATGTGTTTTTATTCTTTTGTTTACTGTAAGTGATAGAGGGCAAAGTCCTCATCCTTATTCTGAGCATCTAGAACTGTGCCTGGCATTTGATAGGGGTACAAAAGATGTTCATTGAGTGACTGAAAAGCTGTCTTAACACAATCTTGAAAAATATTTTTATTAACTATCCATTAATAAATTCAGAATTCTACAGATGGTCTTCCTCCTCTATGGAATTCTTAATGTTATTCCTCTGAAAAGGCTTAAAACTAGTATTTAATTTTAGTCTTCAGATCTTTTAAACCCCAGCACTCCCTTCCTTTAAATGAAGTTTTTGGAGTTTTACCTCTCTAACAAAAATTTTGCTGATCAAATGGTTAGAGGGACAAAACTATCAATAAAGCAATCCCTAGATTCTAATATTGTAATCCTTTCTAAGATTCTAATATTGTAATCCTTTCTAAGTATATTTATTGCAAAACCACCAAACATAGGCACAAAGTTTATAATGGAGGACAGAATATCTTAGAGAAAATATCATTTTTCAGTAATCTTTTTCAAATGTGAGTGAAAGAGTAGCAAAGCGAACTACTGTCTTGGTAGCCATGTGATAATAGTCCTAAAAGTACATCTCTAGACAAGGAAAGATATGTCTTTCTAATAGATGCATGAGTATTTTATTCTGATATTTTGAACATGTATCTCTGTGTATAAGATGAATTCCTAGTTTATTAGGGAATTGGATGCAAACACACACATTAAGGGAAGCAGAACAAAATGTAGCACTGTACATATAGATTTCCAATCTATACAGAGGAGTCTCTTATCTCTCAGCAGGAAATGTGTGAGATGAATTTCTCACTTAGCCAATTAATTTACACTTTAGTCACCAGTGCTGGAAGGTAGCTTGGCTGACTTAGAGGTCTAAGGCTAGAATGAGAATAATAATTCACATTTATAAAGAACTTCAGAATATTAATTATTTAATCCACACTATATTGCTGTAAGATAATTCAGAATTATTGCATGTGCTTTTTAGGCTAGAGAAACTGATCTAAATCAATTAAAATCTATGCTAAAAGCAGAGTTCCTGGCCTTCAAGTTGGCGATCAGTCCATTTTGTTTTACTACTCCAGCTCTTGGACTCTGTGATGGGTTAATTAACCTCTCTTACTTTGAATTTGTCCCTAATATGGTGATAATAAGACTTACCTTGCAGTAGTACAGTGTGCAAATTAATTGATTTTAGGAATGCACTTTCAGATCTATGAAAGAAAAGTATTAGTTGTAAATATCTCAATTGATTTTAAATGATAAATGATCATTTTTCATATCATTTATCAACAGCGATAGTGACAGAGATATTGAATAATATATAAAATGATGAAAAATTCTTCCCATCACTCAAAGAAAGTGTGCTTGAAAATCCCACCTCCATTCAGCCAGCCATGACTCATTCATTGGAAAAGGGGCTATGATTCATTTCTTTCCATAACTAACCAAGCTAACATGCATTTCCAGGACAGTGAGAATACTGGCTATTCCTGACAATGTGGTTTATCATTTATGGTTGTATTTTCAATATGTGTACAATATCCCAAGTTGCAGCATACTCCTCTGCATTTAGAGTATAATTTGTCTGTGAAAATAATAATTTATTTAATTTATATTTTACAGTGCCCTGACCAGAACTGCAAAGCATTTGCTTAAGCACTAATATCATATTAAGTGTTATTATAGTTTATTTATAAATAAACATTGTATGAAAACATTTCATTTTTCATGAAAATGCTATCAACACTATAGATCTCAAAGAATTATTTTATTTGTACCTACTTTCTTTTTCATATGTAAGTTAATTCACACTTTTTTTTTTTTAAGTTTGGGAATTTTTTAATCAAAACAATTGATTTAAAAGTCTGTATAAAAACAATACTTTAACTGAATAATAAGTAGCTGTATTCTTTTGCTTTTCCCCACTTCTTTTATTTTTTACTTCTTTAAAATTTAATCTTTATTGTATTTTTTTTCCATTACCATTTAGTCCCCTTATACCCCCCTCCCCCCAGTAATCACCACACTGTTGTCCATGCCCATGAGTCTTTTTTCCTTTTGGTACCTAGTTTCTTAAATGAGTTTTTCTACATAATAGTTCTATAAAACATGTTGACTTGATTCTGGAAAAAAATACATTATTTCATCTTAAAACTACAAGTAAATAATTTAAGTACTTTTATTTCACACATGAACCCAAAGTTGAAGCTCCAAGGCCATATAAACCTAGAATTATATGGTGATAAAATGTTGGCGCTTAGTACAAGAAATGAAATACTAAACCTTAAAATGGGTCTGACAGATGGTTTGTGGCCATCTTCAATCACAACTCAATACTCATTGATTTTTTTTCCCCAAACAAGAGCCCCAGTTCCCCTCTGAGTGCCCTCTCTAATGTAGAACTCTTCCTCCGACACCTAGTCTCCATGTTTTCCCCAGCCAGAAGTATACACTGCATATAGCACAATATTTTTAAAGGCATGAAATCCATTGAAATCAAGGCAAATTTATTTCTTGGCTTGAATAGGAAATACCCATAATTAAAATATGCCAAAGAGGACATACCTTTCTGTTAGCCCATCCCAGAAGGCCAGCATTCCTCAGTAAAGACAAATCCTGAAATCCAGGTAAACTGGGGTATCCCAGGTTTTGATACCTAGCAGGATCCCATTTATTCTACCCACATCTCCTCTGCAAGAGCCTCCTCATTACAGAGATTTGTGTGTATGTATGTGTGCATGTATCCTACTTCAACTAAATTAGCAAACACACAACTTCCTACCAGAAAAACAGAAATGTACTTCATTATAAGATGTATTGTTTTATCTCTTTTGTGTAGTTGTGAATTCCATCCCTGCCCTTATTTTATATACTGCAATAAAAGGAGTTTTCTATTTAGGCTTTCATAAAGGGTTAAACATCATTTATATATGGTTTTTTGACATCCTTTTAACTAAAGGAACTTTCCTATTCAAAGTCAAAAAGGTTAACCAACAAAAAAAATAATGAAGTGATTCAAATTAATATCATTCTAAAATAGCAATTTTGTGACAGTTTGCATAAAATTAGTAAATTAAGAATTCTAATTTAGAAGAGGGCAAGATGGCAGAGGAGTGAATGGAAGTCACTCTCACTTCCTCCCAGGGCCAATCTGGAATTACAACTAAACTGTGGAGAAATCACCCGGAACAAACAACTGAACAAGAGTGAGAGAGAAGCCTTATAACCTTGAACAGACAGAAGAATCAGTTTCAGCACAACCTGACTGGTAAGGAGTGCAGCGGAGACACGAGAAGGCTGGCTGGGCACCCTCAGGTGGCAGTGCCGAGGGATATTTAAGTGGCCTGTTGGATTCCCCTGAGAAAAGCAGTGTCTAAACCATCAGCAGGGATCCCCAGCCTACAGCACACGGCCCAAAAAGTACAGAGATAGCCATCTGCAAAAAGCAGCACAGTTGCTCTCTGCCAGAGATGGGAGGCTGGAGGTTGCGAGAGCCATTTAAAGGGTCAATGCATAAGTTTTTATCTGAAGCCACTTACCCTGGGCTCTGGCAAAGGTGGGGGCAGAGCAGGCTACAGATGTATAAGGAGAGACTGGGGACAGAGGTTTTGAGGAGAGAACTAAGAGAATAGCCACCGGGATACCAGTGCTGAATCATCCCCCATAAGGCAGCAGCCACCATGCTTAGGCAGACCACTCCCTGAGTGGCAGCAGCCTGAGGGGAGATATTAACCCTGACCCCAGGTCAGATTCTGCCTCACCCTATGGTGCTTAAGCCTGACTACTGAGCTCAGAGGAGACAGCCACAGACAGTAGATCCCTGGAAGTCTAGAACAGGCTGCCTAAGGTCAGACAGGGTAAACATCTGACATCACCAGGGTCAGATCCCAAAAGAAAAAAAACAGCAGTAAATACTAGAGGTTACCAAGACGAAATCCACTGTAGTCTTCTCCACGATTTGCGATATTTTCTTTATGTAGCTTTCTAGCATTCATTTCTTGTCCATCAAGTTGGTGCATATTAAGTGACTAGATTTTGTACTAGAGTTTATTTCTCTCCTTTCTCATAATAGTCTTAATATTTTTACAGCCTTATTAATATTGGCTAATTTGTTGTTGATAGCAGATTGCAGGGCAGAGTTATATTTGTAGTGATGGGTTTGTTTCTGGGATCTGTGGTTTTGCTCTGGCAGTCAAATAATGGGAAGACAAAGAAGCAACCCCCAAATGAAAGGAAAGAGGAATCCCCAGAAAGAGTACTAAATGAAATAGAGGCAAGTAAACTATCAGATATTGAGTTCAAAACAATGATTATAAGGAAGCTCAATGAACTCAGTGAGCTCAGTGAGAATTACAAAAAAACTACAGAGAAACTATGAGGAACTTATTGAAAATTATATCAGCATGAAAAAGGACATAGAAACTGTCAACAAGAACCAAGAGGAAATGAAGGATACAATTTCTGAATTGAAGAACACAGCAGAAGAAATCAAAAGCAGGTTAAATGAAGCAAAGGATTGAATCAGTGAGCTGGAAGACATGGTAGAAAAAAACTCCCAGAAAGAGCAAGAAAATGAAAAAAAGACTCAAAATGAATGAAGAGGGGTTAAGAGAAATGCAGGATAACATGAAACACAATAATATGCATATAATAGGGATACCAGAAGGAGAAGAAGAGGAGCGAGGGATAGAAAACCTGTTTGAAAAAGTAATGATGGAAAACTTCCCTAATCTGAAGATAGAAAAAGTCACACAAGTCCAGGAAGTATAGAGGGACCCAATCAAGAGGAAACCAAAGATGCCCACTCTAAGACACATCATAATTAAAAGGTCAGATATCAAAGACAAAGAGAAAATCTTAAAGGCAGCAAGGGAGAAAAAGGAAGCAACATACAAGGGAGCCCTGATAAGGCTAGCAGCTGACTTCTCCACAGAAACACTTCAAGCCAAAAGGAAATGGCAAAAAATATTCCAAGTAATGAAAAGCAAAGGTCTGCAACCAAGACTGCTCTACCAAGCAAGGCTCTCAATTACAATGGAAGGTGAAATAAAGGATTTCCCAGACAAAAGAAGCCTAAAGAATATACCTCTACCAAACCATCATTGCAAGATATGCTAATGGGACTGCTTTAAGAAGATGAAGAAAAAGAGTGAGAGAGGAACACAAGTACAAAGGGAAAAAATGAATAAGTACCTATCGATAATAACCTTAAATGTAAATGAATTAAATGCTCCAATCAAAAGACATAGCATAGCGGAATGGATAAGAAACCATGACACACACATATGCAGACTACAAGAGACCCAAATCACAACAAAAGACTTATACAGAGTGAAATGAATTCCATTTGCTTGGAATGATTTTTTAAAAAAATCATTCCAAGCAAATGGACAGGAAAGAAAATAGCTGGAGTAGCAATACTTATATCAGACAAAATAGACTTCAAAAAAAGGCCATAAAAAGAGACACAGAATGACACTTCATAATACCCAAAGGAAGATTCCATCAAAAAGATATAAACATTGAAAACCTATATGCATCCAACATAGGAGCACCAAAATATATAAGGAAAATTCTGGAGAACTTCAAAAAAATAAAACAACACACTTACAGTAGGAGAATTAAACACCCTAATGTCAACAACAGATAGATCTTCCAAACAAAATATCAACAAGGATATTGTAGAACTGAATGACACATTAAAGCAAATGGACCTAATGATATATATAGAACTTTTCATCCCAAAGAAGCAAAATAACCATTCTTTTCAAATGCACATGGAAGATTTTCAAAGATAGACCACATGATAGGAAATAAAACAAGGTTCAACAAATTTAAGAAAATTGAAATCATATCAAGCATTTTCTCAGACCACAAGGGCTTAAAACTAGAAACCAACCTCAAGGGAAAAACTCAGAAACATTCAAACTCATGGAGGCTGAATAGCATACTGTTAAACAATGAATGGGTCAACAATGAGATCAAACAAGAAATCAAAAAGTTTCTGGAAACAAATGAAAACAAACACACAAAAGTTCAAAACATATGGGACACAGCAAAGGCAGCCTGAGAGGAAAGTTCATAGCAATACTGGCCTACCTAAAAAAGACAGAAGCATTTCAAATAAATGGCCTAAGCTTACATCTACAAGAACTGGAGAAACAACAACAAACAAAACCCAGAGTGGATAGGGGAGGGAAATAATCAAGCTCAGAGCAGAACTGAATGATGTAGAGACTAAAAGAATAATTGAAAAGATCAATAAATTCAGGAGCTTGTTCATTGAAAAGATAAACAAAATTGAGAAGCCTTTAAACAGAGTCATCAAGAAAAAAAGGGAGAGGACGCAAATAAATCAGAAATGAAAGAGGAGAGATTACAACTGATACCACAAAAATAAAAAGGATTTTAAGAAATTACTATGAACAACTATATGTCAAGAAATTTGAAAACCTGGGTGAAATGGACAAATTTCTAGAAAAACATAATCTTCCAGCACTGAACAAAGAAGCAGAAAGCCTGAACAGACTGAACAGCCAGTGAAACTGAAGCAGTACTCAAAAAACTCCCGGCACACAAAAGCCCTGGACCAGATGGTTTCACAGGAGAATTTTACAAAACATTTCAGGAAGATCTAAGCCCTGTCCCTCTCAGACTATTCCAAAAAATCCAAGAAGAGGGAAGACTCCAAAATTCTTTTTATGAGGCCAGCATCATCCTTATCCCCAAACCAGATAAAGACAACACAAAGAATGAAAACTACAGGTCAATATCACTGATGAACATAGACACTAAAATCCTCAAAAATATATTGGCAAACCTCATCCAGCAATACATTAAAACAATCATACACCATGATCAAGTGGGATTCATCCTAGGGATGCAAGGATGGTATAATACTTATAAATCAATAAACGTAATACACCACATAAACAAAAGGAAAGACAAAAATCATAAAGCATTGGATAAGGTGCAGCACCCATTTATGATAAAAAACACTCAGCAAAGTGGGAGTAAAGGGGACATACCTGAACATAATAAAGGCAATATATGAAAAACCTAGAGCTAACATTGTACTCAACAAGCAAAAACTAAAATTTTTCCACTAAGATCAGGAACAAGACAAGGATGCCTGCTTTTATCATGTCTATTCAATATAGTATTGGAAGTCCTAGCCACAGCCATCAGATAAGGAAAAGACATTTGGATATCTTTTATTCCAAAAGACATCCAAATTGGAAAGGAAGAACTAAAACTGTCATTGACATGACGGTGTACATAGAAAATCCTATACACTCCACTCAGCCTAATAAGTGAGTTTCATAAAACAGCAGGATACAAATTCAGTATTCAGAAATTGAAGGTATTTTTATAAACCAACAATAAAATAACAGAATCAGAAATCAGGAAAAGAAAAACATTTACTATAACAACAAGAAAAATAAAATACCTAAGAATAAACTGAACCAAGGAGGTTAAAGACCTGTACTCAGAAACCTACACAACGCTAAGAAAGAAATTAAGGAAGACACAAAAAAATGGAAGCATATACTATGCTCTTGGATTGGAAGAATTAACATGTCCATACTGCCCAAAATGTCCATACTGCCCAAACGATTTTTAGGTTCAACATAATCCATATTAAAATACCAATGACATCTTTAACAGATTGGAACAAACATTTCAAAAATTTATATGGAACCATATACACCCCTGAATAGCTGAAGCAATTTTGAGAAAGAAGAACAAAGTAGGAGGGATCACAATACCTAACATCAAACTATTATAAGGCCACTGTAATCAAAACAGTCTGGTACTGACAAAAGAACAGACACATAGATCAATGGAACAGAATAGAGAGCCCAGAAATAAACCCATGTTTCTATGGTCAATCAATGTTTGACAAAGGGGGCAGAAGCATAAAATGGAGTAAAAATAGCTCCTTCAACAAATAGTGTTGTGAGATCTGGACAACTACATGCAAAAAAGTGAAATTTGACCACCAAGATACACCACACTCAAAAATAAACTCAAGATGGATAAAAGATTTAAACAAAAGTTGCTACACCATAAAAGTCCTAGAAGAGAATATAGGCAGGAAAAGCTGAGATATTCCACACAGAAATATTTTCACCAATATGTCCCCTAAAGCAAGAGACATAAAGGAAAGAATAAACCAATGGGACTACATCAAAATAAGAAGCTTCTGCATGGCTAAAGAAAACATCAGAAAAATGAAAAGGGAACCAACTGCATGGGAAAATATATTTGTCAATGATACTTCGGACAAGGGTTTGATCTCCAAAATATATAAAGAACTCACACAACTCCACTCTAGGAAGACAAACAATTGAATTAAAAAATGGACAAAGGACCTGAACAGACAATTCTCCAAGGAGGACATACACAGGGCCCAGAGACATGAAAGGATGCTCAGCAACACTAGCCATCCGAGAGATGAAAATTAAAACCACAATGAGATACCACTTCATACCAGTCAGAATGGCCACCATAAACAAATCAACAAACATCAAGTGCTGGTAAGGATTTGGAGAAAGGGGAACCCTAGTACACTGTTGGTAGGAATGCAGACTGGTGCAGCCACTGTGGAAAACAGTTTGTAATTTCCTCAAAAAACTAAAAATGGAACTGCCTCTTGACCCAGCATTTCCACTGCTGGGATTATACCGTAAGAATCCTGAAACATTGATTCAAAATACCCTATGTATCCCAGTGTTCATAGCAGCACAATTTGCAATAGCCAAGAATTGGAAGCAACCTAAGTGCCCAACAGTAAATGAGAGGATCAAAATACTCTGGTACACTTACACAATGGAATACTATGCAGCAGAAAGAAAGAAAGAGCTACTACCCTTCACTACAGCATGAATGGAACTGGAGAACATTATGCTAAGTGAAATAAGCCAGGCAGTGAAAGACAGATACCATATGATCTCACCTATAAGTGGAAACTAATCAACAAAACAAACAAGCAAGCAATATATAACCAGCAACATTGAAATAAAAAACAAACTGACAGTAACCAGAAGGGAGGAGAGAGGCATAATAGGGTAAAAGAAGGGAAAGGGTCACCAAGGAACATGAAAAAGACCCATGGACAAAGCCAAATGGGGGAAGGATTGAGGGTGTGGGTTGGGGTGGGTGGGCCTGGGGAAAGTGGTGGTGGGAAAATGTGGACAAAAAACAAAACAAAACAAAATAGACAAGAGGAGGTTAAGAGTAGCATAAGAAACTGAGAAGCAAAGAACTAATATACACAACCAATAGACATGAACTGAGAGGGTTGGGGATGATGGGATGGGGTGCAGGGTAGAAGGGATAAAGGGGAGAAATAAATGGGACAACTGTAATAGCATAATCAATAAAGTATACCAAAAATACCCAGTCTTCAAATGGTGAAAAAATAAAAATAAAAATAAAAAAATAAAACCTCAAGAAAAGTTGGATAAATAAATGCATCATAATTAGCCAAAGAAAAAAGAAAGAAAACTAATTTAGCTTAAAAATCTCAAGGCTAGGACTCATTAGGATGGTTTTTATTTTTAAAGAATGGGAAATACCAATTGCTGGCAAGGATGTGGAGAAATTGGAATCCTCACCATGCATTGCTAGTGGAAATGTAAAATAGTGTAGCCACTGTGAAAAACAGGGAAAGCAGGGAATCAAACAGATTTCTATATAACAATATTCATAGCAGCATTGTCCCCAATAGCCAAAAGGTCCCCAGTGTGCATGCCAGTGTCTATGAACAGGTGAACCAATTGTGGTATATACATGCAATGAAGTATTGTTCAGCCATAAAAGGGAATGAAATTCTGATATATGGATAAACTCTGAAAACATTATGCTAAATGAAATAAGTCAGACATAAAGGGACAAAACTGTATAGTTCCCCTTACATGAGGTCCTAAAAGTCCTCATCATAGAGTCAAAAAGCAGAATATAGGTTTTGAGGGGCTGGGCTGGTGGTGAATGAAGAGTTATCATTTAATGGTTATAAGGTTTATGCTTAGACAGCTGAAAGGTTCTTGAAATGGATAGGGAGAGTGGTTGTACAACATTGTGAGTATATTTAAATATCACTGAATTGTATACTAATAATGGTTAAAATGCTAAATTATATGTAATGTATACTTTATCACCAAAAAAGCACTCAATCCTAACAGGAATCTTTTTTTTTTATTGTTCATTTACAGTTGTCCCACCTTTTTCCCCATTGCTCTCCCCTGCCTGGTCCCGCCCCCAACTCCCACATACATTTTTCATAGCAACTAGGGGTCTTAATTTGTCCCCAGTACATATGATATAAATATGTGTGTGTCTGCTTATATAAAATCCAGTTTTAGAACATGGGAAAAGGTGTACACAATATTCTAATTTATTAGATGAGGTAGAAACATAAAATTTACCTTTATAATTTTGCTGAAGTTTACAGCAAAATATCCTTCTTTGGGTCTATTAAACTCTAATCATTTTCTTGAAAGATTAGCAGCAATTATCATTACGGTTCAAGCATTTAGCTGTGACTACTGCAATAAATCTTATTAAAATAACTGAAACATACTTTTCTCTCATGTGGCAACCTGTCTCTGAATCACAACCATCTGTAAGTGGTGATTGCCTGGTGCACACAGATGGAAGTAAAACAACGATCAGGCTATACCATTCTTTCATCATCACTTGGTACCAAACAAACTGAAATCTCAGTCAGACTATTTGCATTTGAAAGATTACATGATTGCTGTAATTAACAAATACTCATTGGCTTTCTGACATAAAATATGTGATGGCTATCTGACTGAAAATAATATTTGAATTGTGCAGTCTCCCCTTCTCATTTCTGATGGCCTATAAAAAAAAATCAGATGTTAACAATGGAGGAGCAGGTTTCAAGTTTTTATAGCACTCAGTTCCTTTACAGATTTAAAATGTCAGAAGAAGGAGAACAAAATAATTTATTCTTTCTGGCTCACAGCACAGAACCATGAACGCTCTTGGTCCATAACTTAAGGGCTACAGTAAACTCCTGTCACCCTAAATCAGTTACAAAAGTGCGCTTCTGCCCCACCATGCTCTTCCTTCAAGGCAGGAAAAGACAGACCCCATGTTACTCGCAAAGCCCAAATCATTAAATAAGAAAAAAGGAAGCCAGAAATCAATGAGATTAATATCTTTCTAAGGTGTCACCACATTTTGGCTAATAAGACCTACTTCTACCATATTAATAATCAGAGAAGGAAAGAGATTTGAGCACTGCATAATGACACAGCACTGAGTTTGGAGTTGCACAAGCCCTGCTTTTAAACACGTGCTATTTACAGAACATGTTTTCCAGGCCAAATTACTTAGCCTTTCAGAGCCTCAGTTCCTCTCCTCTATAAATTAGAGAGAATAAGATTCTCTCTCTCTCTCTCTCTCTCTCTCTCTCTCTCTCTCTCTCTCTCTCTCTCTCTCTCTCTCACACACACACACACACACACACACACACACACACACACACACACACAGGGTTCCTGTAAGGTGTGAGTGAGGTAATCTAAGGAGTGTAGCAGATTGTCATATAAGAAACACTCAATGCTTTTTGTTAAATGAATAAATACTAAGACAAGGGGTAAGGATAGGTCGCCCTGACATTTAGGTAATTTTGTCTGTGAAGTCTTTTTCAATCTCAGTTAACTTCGGACTATCTCTTATTTTGCCAAGAGTTCATACAGTAGTTATAATTGTGACCTAGATAAAGTCAGAGTGTGGAGGCTTAAAACCTGCTTCCGCCACCTCCTAACTGTGTGACTTTGACAAGTTACTTAGCTCCTCTGTGCTTCTCTTTACTCACCTATAAAGCAGGGAGAGTAGAAATCCTCTCAAAGTTTTTTTGAGAAAAATAAATGGGTCAATATATTTATGTAGTTTAGAATAGGGCTAGGCATCTATCACTATCAATCAATACATATTAATTAGCTGCTATACATATATGAACAGTGGAGGACAAACATTGTTCTTGATCTCATTGAGCTTACCGACTTCTGGGAAGACAGACATTAAAAAATAAACACAAAGCATAATTGCAAATTGAAATGAAGGAAATAAGAGTGGATCTGAGTATGATTAAGGCAGATTTCTTGATATTTGAGCTAATTATTTCATGTTAGTCTCTTCGTATGAAAGATCTCAAAAATTTTATCTATAGGATGGTTATTGCAGGAAATATATAAGTATCACAATGTAAAGCCCCTAGTAAAAAAAACTTTGGTGTATGCTAGCTTCTTTCTTCCATTTTTGCCAAGGTATCTGATCACTTAGATAAGTACTTGGCTTTTTAACTGTGTGTCTGAAGATTATTAATAATATTTTTTCAGGGAAAAGTTTCTTAACCTCAAATGACCTCATTCTTTGAGACGCCAGATGCTGAAGAATATTAAAATTATATTTAAGACAGTGTTACATTCAAATTAAGATGTATTTTCTGCTAGATTACATTTTTAAAAGACAGTCATCACATATTATATACACTTAGATAACAAATGACTGCATTTACATTTGAACCAAAATAAAAGATGAAAGTGGTTAATGAAGTTCTAATTCATTGCCTTGAATGTTTTTAGCCTACTACATCCAAATTATTTTTTAAATAACTACCACTAGAAAGGCTAATGCAGTGCAGATGACTCCCCAAATATTTGCAATAGGTCACGTGAACACTGCTGCAGCATCTCAACAATTGACTATAATAGATTTAAGGGGGAATGATAGGCTGCCTTGACATTTAAATAGATAATATTTTCTATTAAATCTTTTTTTAAAAACCTTGATTAACACCAGAAATATTACTCACTTTACTAAAAGAAACCCTCATTAAGGAAATTTTCACTGACTTACATACAATATGCTCATCTGTGCACCATGAACTTGTTTTTACTCTATATTCAAAGCTGTATGTTTATTTCTCTGTTCTAGTTCAGTTCTAAAAGCCAAAAATATGAAACAGATGTGGTGACTTTCTGTGTAGTGTGAAGTGCAATTATGCTTCTTTGAATTGCTTAGGCTAAACACTTGCCCTCCCTAGAGTATATCAAAACTGAGATTCTTTACAGCCGAGAATCCAGCTTGCTACCTGTCAAGAACTGGAATTGGCAGGCCACAGCTGGTTGAATGCAGTGGATGCTCCCTTACTGTTCCTAACCAAAGCCTGTGAAATATAAAAAAATATTCAGGGAAAACTTCAGGTAAATGGATGCTATCTTATCCTTGAGAAGACATTGAACTGTTTAACAGTGCATTTCAAGGTCCACTTTATGTGACCATTTAACAGCATTCAAAAAAAAAAGTCCAGCCGTGGCCAGTGTGTCTCAGCTGGTTGGAATACTGTCCCACAAACTGAAAGGTCACGGGTCAATTCCCAGTCAGAGCACATGGGTTATGGGTTTGGTCCCTGTTGGTGCATGTAAGAGAGGTAACAGATCAATGTTTCTCCCTCACATCGATATTTCTCTCCCTCTCTCCACCCTCTCTCCCTTTCCCTCTCTCTAAAATCAATAAGTATGTCCTGAGGTGAGGATCAAAAAAGATGTTCAGTTTGTCCTTCTTCTGAGTTCATATACAGCATGGGTTATAGCCAAGGGCAAATATAGAAAAATATTCCAAATTACTTATCAAAGTCATGATGTCTTTAAACCTATGTCAGTCAGATTAGTTTATGTATCAAAAATGCAAATGTTGATTTTTTCTTTTTCTAAGAATAGTTTAAAAACATGTGGATATTGGTATTATTGAAGGAAAAGCTTGAAACACATGGAATTTTGTTCTCACAAAGGAAATCTTCTTTAGGCTGTGGGATGTGAGGAAAGGAAGTTTCCTTTTAAAATGAGCAAATGCTGAAAATAATGGCATGAACAGAATTCTGCATTGATCTTGTTAGTTTACAACTTCAAAAGAATTTTAAAACAAAAGTTACCAAGGGACATATTCATATAGGAACATTTACAGTGTGCCATACTCATGTGAGTCATAAGTTTTATACAAATAAGCAGACCAGAGTTTCATAAAATGGTTCCCTTTTCATTAAAGGGAACCATGAATCACCACTCATTCATTCACTCATTCATTCAGCATTAATTTATGTAATGGATACCTGAGCATAATGCTAGCTACTGAGATACTGAAATGAAAAGACTGAGTATGACCTGCAAGATATTGATGTGGGAAGTAGGAAAAATATTTAAAAGACATGTAACAGGCAAATATATTTTTACTGCTAATAAGGAGTAATTTTCCCCTGTAGTCAGGTCTCTGGGTCCCGGGATAATAGAGATAAAGATATGGAAGGCAGAGACATTTGGCTTGCATAATCTTAGGAGATTTTATTATCACCTATATCTAGGAGTAAGGCCACATTTCTGACCAATTCTCAAATTGCAATTACTTTTCTAGTCCCTCCTTCCAATTTCAACATTCTCTCAATACACTACTCATGCAATGCTGAAAGGGTAAAAGGGAACATAATCATGAAGGCTTGTAACCTTTGCTCTTTATCTTGATCATTTTCTTCCACCTAGAAACACAAAGGGAAAAAAGGCTGGTGTTTCTGCTGTGCTCCAATACCATGCAGGATACGGACCCTGTATCCCAGGCCCACCATCCATTCTTGAGGCTTTCTAGTAATGTGAGTATTTAGATAGGTTTCCTGTCTACATGGACAGAGTCAAACAAGGTCAAGCGTCCTTGGGGAATAGGAGACATTAAAGCACAATGCAATGGCTGCATCCCATGGTCAAACATTGCCTCAATCAATCTTGGCTTTATATGGTGCAACTCAAGCAGAGACTGGATTGTGCCAGTGTTGGCTGTCCACTGACTCAGCTCTTAGCTTTGGAGGGACCAGATACTTTTGGGTAAAGCCCAGAAAGACTGATTCTGGAGCCTACCTCCAATTATCTCACCACAAATTTTTCTGTCTCATACCTAAACCAAGGCCTTGAACTTAGATACAGATAATTTAATGCATTTTTCTTGTGGTTTCATCTCAAGGAAAAAAGTAGAATATTCTCTAATGGAAGGTGCTTGGATTACATGTGAGTTAATCATGAAAGAGTCAATAATGCCAAATCAATAAAACTTTAAAATTGCACTTTGTTTAAAATGAGTACTGTGAAATGTTCTAGATTTGGATTATGATTATTACACAAAATATTCTATTTCTACCAGTTGTGAGGTAAGAAACATTGACTCCTTAATCAAAGCATCCTACCTTAAGGGTTGGCAAAGTAAGGATAAAGTTTGCCTTGGTTTTTAGTGTTCCATATTAATACTACATCTCAACAAATATGAATACTCCAATTGCTGTGATTATGCATAGTGTGTAAATAGTACACTAAGGTCAAAGAAAAAACAATTACTTAGAGCATTAAATAAATAAGGCCTTGTCTACGGTACGACACTTAAACCGAGATTTGAGTCTGCCAGGAACAAAAACAGGTCGAGAGAGCACTGCAAATAGAGACAACAGCCTGTGCGAAAGCCCAGCACTCTGAAGCTACATAAGAACCTGGCGCATGGTAGTGGAACTGAAGTAAGGGAATGCAAGAGGTATGGCATGACAGCATGCATGGGTGCAGAACTTAACTTTCAGGCCATGAAGTCTAATTTCATAATTTTAAGGAGTGGTATAATGTGATCAGATAGTAAGCAGGGGTCAAAAGCATCTTTTTCATACAGAAACACCACCACAAATACCACTCTATGTGTATAAATAATATACAACCCTTTATTTGTATATTTGCATCACAAGCTGTTAGGTGCATTTTTCCCATAGAAGTTTGGAAACAGTAACCCATCAATTGAACAGACAAGGTAGAGAGACCATGGAAATATGTTGACAAGCTCCTACAGAAATCTCCAATTACAATGAAATTTAATTATTCAAGAATAAAATATATTATTTTAATTGCAAGGACCTGAACTGTAGAATCTTCGATGCACTACTACATAAGCTATGAAGTGTAGTGTTTCAGAAACAGAAAAGGAAAAAAGTATTTTAAATTATAAAAATGATCATTATTAGCATGTTTCCCACCCCCATAATAGTTTCTCCTGAAGTGTCTGAGCTAATTTATATATAAATATGTAGATGTATACAAACTGATATACCAAACATTGAAAAGAAACTCAAATGAGTGGGTATTTACATACAGAAGAGTGCTCACAAAAAAAAAAAAAAAAGAGTTTTGTGATAATGAGGTGTTTTCTAAACTTTCTTTCATTCTGGAAATTTACTCAGGAATAAGCCCACAGTAGACAACACATTCAAAAGGCAGCCTTAGAAATACGAAAAGATAAAATCTGATTTAAGAAATGGCCACCGAATACCAATTCACCTTCAGTGATGGATCAAAGAATGTAATGAAAGTTCTAAGACATAGAAAGTAGAAAATCCTTCAGCTAATTAGTTCTTTAATTAATATAGGGCACATACTGCCCCAATCCCAGGAAACCTTAAATTGATTTAAGCAACTTTCCACTGTTTATGTAAATTCTGAAGGGATCATTACTGTTTATGTATAATCACAGAAAAATAAAGAGAAAGAAAAAAAGTGTGGAAACCCTGGCTGGTATGGCTCAGTGGGTTGAAATGGGCCTGTGAATCAAAAGGTCACCAGTTCGATTCCCAGTAAGGGCACGTGTTGGGGTTTTGGATTAGAAGCATGTGAGAGGCAACTAATTGTTGTTTCTCATAAATCAATGTTTCTCTCCCTCTCTTTCTTCCTTCCTTTCTCCCTCTAAAAAATTAAATAAAATCTTTTAAAAAAAGGAGAGGTAGATATACGTTGCCTCCTCACACAACCCAAAGAAGGACAACAAATTTAAAAACAAAAAACAACCAGAACTGCCAGAAAACTGAACTGCATGGAAGTCTGACATCTAAAGGGTTAAAGAAGAAACATTCATCCGTACTGGTAGGAGAGGCAGAGATAGGCAGTCATGGCACAGAGGATGCCCAGCAAGGCTGAGGCTGGAGGATCAGACAGTCCCACATTTGCATGCAGGTAAACAGGGAGGAACAAATGGGGTGTGAGATAGACCGAACAACCCAGGGTTCCAGTGTAGGAAAAGAAAGTCTCAAAACCTCTGACTATAAAAACCAGTGGGGGTTGTGGTGGCAGGAGAAATGCCCAGCCTCACAATAGTGTTTCCTGGAGAGACCCACAAGGTCCTAGAATATATACAAACAAAAGCACCCAGGAATCAGCATCAGAAGGGCCCAATTTGCTTGTAGGTAGTGGGGGAAGTGATGGAAAGCTGATAGAGAGCCCAGTAAGTGGCATTGTTCCCTCTCTGACCTGTCAACCACATTCAGCACCACAATGCAGCAATGTGAGTTGCCAGACCCTGGCAAATAGCAAAGGCTCTGCCCCTTACAACATAACAGGTATGGCTAGACAAAGAAATATGGTCCAAATGAAAGAACAGATCAAAACTCCAGAAAAAGAACTAAGTGATGAGGAGATAGCCAACTTATCAGATGCAGAGTTCAAAACACTAGTAATCAGGAGGCTTACAGAAATGGTTGATTACAGCTGCAAAATAGTGGAAAAAGTGAAGGCTATGCAAAGTAAAATAAAGAAAAATATATAGGAAACCAACAGTGAAGGGCAGGAAAGTGGAACTCCAATCAACGATTTGGAGCAGAAGGAAAAAATAAACATTCAGTCTGAACGAAATGAAGAAACAAGAATTCAAAAAAATGAAAAGAGGTTTAGGCACCTCTGGGACAACTTTAAACATTCCAACATCCAAATCATAGGAGTGCCAGAAAGAGAAAAGGAAGAGCAAGAAGTTGAAAACTTCTGAAAGAATAATGAAGAACTTCCCTAATCTGGCAAAGGAAATAGGCTTCGAGGAAGTCCAGGAAGCTCAGAGAGTCCCAAAGAAGTTGGACCCAAAGAAGCACACACCAAGGTACATCATAATTATATTACCCAAGATAAAGATAAGGAGAGAATCTTAAAAGCAGCAAGAGAAGAGGAGATGGCTACGTACAAAGGAGTTCCCATAAGACTGTCAGCTGATTTCTCAAAAGAAACCTTAGAGACAAGAAGGGGCTGGAATGAAGTATTCAAAGTCATGAAAGGCAAGGACCTCCATCTAAGATTACTCTATCCAGCAAAGCTATTATTTAGAATGGAAGGGGAGATAAAGTGCTTCCCAGATAAGGTAAAGTTAAAGGAGTTCATCATCACCATGCCCTTATTATATGAAGTGCTAAAGGTACTTATCTAAGAAAAGGAAGATCAAAACTATGAACAGTAAAATGACAACAAACTCACAACTATCAACAACTGAACCTAAACAAAAATTAAGCTAGCAAGTAGAACAGGAACACAATGACAGAAATGGAGATCACATGAAGGGTTATCAGTGGGGAGGGGAGAGGGAGAAAATGGGGGAAAAGGTACAGGGAATAAGTATAAATGGTAGGTAAAAGTATACAGGGGGATGTTAAAAACAGCATAGGAAATGGAGAAGCCAAACAACTTATATGTACAACCCATGGACATGAACTAAGGCAGGGGAGGGATGCTGGTATTCAGATAAGGTGGTGCATAAGGATTCAGATAAGGAGGAGGGGAATAAAGGGGAGAATAAAATAGGGCAACTATTCCAGCAGAGGGAAGGAGAAGCAGACTAGAGTCACATGAGAAGAATCTGGGGTCTGTGGCTCTGGGGAGAAAGTTGAGTGAACAGCCACCAGGATCCCCATTCTGAGTCATTCTCCCATAACACAGTTGCCATCCTCTTGGGTGGAGCACTCCACTCTTGCAAATCATCAACCCAAGGGAATGCAATAGCCCCTCCCTAGAGGCTCCCTCCTGTACTACCCTGCAGACCTTACACCCTGCTGAGGAGTCAGCTGTCTTGGTCAGTGTGTAGAGGTCTGGGCAGACTCAGAGGGTGTCCGTAGCTGAGTTGTGTGGCTTTGGCTAGGGGTCATTCCCCATACTTTCCTGTGAATCTAACAGGCACCTATCCCACCTGGGAGATCCAATAGAGCCACCCTCTAGGCTTCTGGCAGACCCAAGCGTTGGGTTCTGGCTCTGGCTCTGGAGGAACCACCTGCCCAAATCATAGTGGCTCTGCCCTGCCAAAATCGGGTAAAATCCAGGACAGACCAAGCAGTATTGTTCTGGGGTGGGGGCCACACTGCTACCTTCTCTGAAGCCTGACCAGCACATCCCCCTCAAGGAAGATCTACTAGATCCAACCTCCCTATTCCTGGCAGACTCAAACTGCTGAACTCTATCTCCTCCCACAGAATCTGGCACAGAATGAGCTACCTGACCCTAGAAGAGAGGCTCTTTTTTTCTCCCTCACACACCTCACCAGAGCAGAGCCTTCCCTTCACATAGCCCAATCTTGGTCTGTTTGGGCCTAATAAACACTGCTGACTCCACCCTAATGACTCCCTGAGACCCCACCCCTCCACAATGGTACACGAGCACCCAGTGGGTGGCAACTACACTTGGTATACCTTGGGACATTTGCTGAGTGGCCTCAGACTCAGCACTGGCACTGAGTTTGAACCTGTATGAATCTGGTGAACACCATTCACCTATTTCAGGTGACACACAGAGAACCTACCTCATGCAACTAGAGTACTGCCAGAGGTGCTTTCGGTGACTAAGCCTAACAGGCAGCTGTCAGGTAGAAGTAGGCAAAGGTGAACCTTGGGGCATCTTGGGGTCTGGCCCTGTGCTGGTAAAAGCCATTCTCGGCATGCAGCTTGGTTTTTCTGTCCATACCTAGGCCCAGAAGAGGCAGCCACAAACTGTGGATCACTTTGTAGCTCCAAACATGTTGTCCAGGGCCAAACACAGGCAGCACCTGACATTGTTCTGAACCAGAGTATCTACCAAAAGGCCCCAGAACCAACACACCCAGTGACCAGCTTTACAAAACATCAGAGCAAGATCCAATTAGCTTCACAAATGCCATCTCCAAAGGGAGATCTCAGGCCCTGCTGAGATGAATCCTGATTCAAGTGGCCGGCAGCTCCACAGTAGCTAGTACATTGTGGTTGGTGCTGATCCTCACATTCAGCCAGCCTGAGGGTCAACCCCACACATAAATGAGTCAATAGTAATCATGATTTAATTACAACAGAAGGGCCCATATAACCTATACACGAGACATTCCTGCAGCACCTAGCTAAGGTGATCAAGGAGACTACACTACTGGGTTCCACAGGTAACCTATTATGTAAAGCAACCCTACCAACACTGGGAGTCAGCAGGTCTACCTAATACACAGAAAAAAAAACACAGGGACAGTCAACTTGGGAGACAAAGAAACAGGCCCCAAATGAAAGAACAGGAGAAATCTCCAGAAAAAAAGAGCTAAATGAAATAGATGCAAGCAATTTGTCAGGTATAGAGTTCAAAAAAATGGTGATAAGGATGCTCAAGAAACTTAGTGATAACTACAACAGCATGGAAAAGGACACATAAACCACAAAAAAGAACCAGTCAGAAATGAAAACTATGATACCTCAAATGAAGAATACACTAGAAGGAATAAATGGTAGATTGGGTGAAGCAGTATGTACACCAATCAGATGTTTAGAAGACAAGGTAGATTAAAAACTCCCAATCAGAACAGAAAAAAGAATTTTTTTTAAATGAAGAGAGTTTAAGGGACCTTTGAGACAACATGAAGCATAACAAAATCCACATCATAGGAGTACCAGAAGGAGAAGAGAGAGGGAGAGCAAAGGATCAAGAGCCTGTTTGAAGATATAATGACCAGATTCCCCTAACCTGATGAAGGAAAAACACACACAAGTCCCACACAAGATAAACCCAAAGAAGACTTCCCCAAGATACATCGTAATTAAAATGGCAAAGATTAAAGACAGTCAGTTACTTACAGGGAGCTTTCATAAGACTGTCAGCTGATTTCTCAAAAGAAACATTGTGGGACAGGAGGGATAGGCATGAAACATTGAAAGTAATAAAAATCAAGGACCTACAACCAAGGTTGCTTTATCCAGCAAGCCTACCATTTAAAATTGAAGGCACGATAAAGAGCCTTACAGGAGAGAAAAAACTAAAGGAGTTTGCTACAACCAAAATAATATTACAAAAAATATAAAGGACCTGCATGAAGAAGAAGGAGGAGGCAGAGGAGGAGGGGGAGAGGGAAAAAGAGAAGGAGAAGGAGGAGGAGGAGGAAGAACAGAAGAACATAGTTAAAAGGATAAAATTGCAATATATATGAACATATCAATAATCACTTTAAATGTAAATGGCTTCAATGCTCCAATCAAAAGACATAGGGTAGCTGAATGGATAAGAAAGCAAGATTATACATATAGAGAAGGACCAAGAGTTATATATATAACTGGATATATATAATGGATAAGAGAGCAAGATTTTATATATATAAAATTATATATACGCATACAGAGAGAGAGAGAGAACAAAGAGTTTACATTGGTTTACAATGAATATTTAAGAAACTTAATGGTAAAGCTATTCTAATGTCAAACCAAGCAACAATTTCAACTCTTTTCACTTCTCCAACAAAAAATTAACTATAAACAAAATTCAAAACAAACATTACAGGCTAAATATAATGTTATTAAATAATGAATGAGTTAACAATGACAACAAAGAAGAAATAAAAATATACCTTGAAACAAATTAAAATGAAAACACAACAATCCAAAATGTATGAGACAAAGCAAAAGGAATCCTAAGAGGGAAGTTCATAGCATTACAGGCCTATCTCAAGAAACAAAAAAAAAGAAAACGCACACACACACAAAAAAAACAAAACAAAAAAAACCCTCAAACAATCTAACAACACTTAAAGGGGTTAGAAAGAGAACAACAAACAAAGCTCAAAATGAAAAGGAAATAATAAAAATCAGAGCAGTAATGTATGAAATAGAGTCTTAAAAAATAATACAAAAGATCAGTGAAACCAGGAGCTGGTTCTTTGCAAAGATAAACAAGATTGACAAACCTTTAACAGAACTTATCAATTAAAAAAAGAAAGGACCCCAAAAAATAAAATCAGAAATAAAAGAGGAGAAGTGACAGCTGAAACAAAAGAAATAAAAAGGATTGTAAGAAAAATTATGAACAACTATGTGCCAACAAATTGGACAGTCTAGAAGAAATGAGTTAATTCCTAGAAATATATACTCTTCCAAAATGATCTCAGAAAGAATCAGAGAATCTGAATAGACAGATTACAGTTTGTGAACTTGAAAAAATAATTTTTAAAAACTCCTAATAAAAAAAAAAAGTGCTTGACCCTATGGCTTCATGGGTGAATTTTACCATTCAAAGAAGTACTAACAACTATACTTCTCAAAATATTCCAGAAAATTCAAGAAGAGGAAAAAGACCCCAGAGCTCATTTTGCAAGGTCAGCATTATCCTAATTTCAAAACCAGATAAAGATACTACTAAAAAGAAAATTATAGGCCAATATCCCTGATGAACATAGATGTTAAAATTCTCAACAAAATGTTAGCAAACCATATCCCATAATATATTAAAAAGATCATACACCATGATCAAGTAGGATTTATTTCTGGGTGCAAGGTTAGGAAAAATCTGCAAATCAATGAACATGATACATCTCATTAACAAAATGAAGAATAAAATCCACATGCTTTTATAAAATCCAGGACCCATTTATAACAAACACCCTCAGTAAAATGGGAATAGAGAGAACATACCTCAGTGTAATAAAGACCACATATGACAAACCCACAGCCAATATAACACTCAATGGGCAAAAACCACAAGCATTTCCCTTATGATAAGGAACAAGACAGGAATACCTGCTTTCACCACTCTGATTCACCACAGTACAGGAAGTCCTAGCCATAGCAATTAGACAAGGAGTATAAATAAAAGGCATCCAAATTAGAAGGAAGAAGTAATACTGCCTTTATTTGCATAAGACATGATAGTGTTTGTAGAGATCCCTAAACATTCCACAAAAAAACTGCCAGAAATGATAAGTGAATTCAGTAAAGCAGCAGGATATGAAATAAATATCTAGAAATCAGCTATATATTGATACACCAATAAGAACTAACAAAAATCAAAACTAAAAAAACAATTGCATTCACTGCTGCTTCACAAAGAATAAAATACCTAGGAATAGATTTAATGAAGGATTCAAAAGACTTACACTTGAAAATTATAGGGCACTGAAGAAAAGTAATTGAAGAAGATACAAATAAGTGGAAGCATATACCATGTCCATGGATAGGAAGAATTAACATCATTAAAATGTCCATACTGCCGAAAGCAATCTATAGGTTTAACATAATTTCTACCAAGATACCAAAGGCATATTTCACAAAACTAGAACAAATAGTCCAAACTTTATATGGTACCAGAAAAGACCACAAATAACCACAGAAATCTTAAGAGAAAACAACAAAGTTGGAGGAATCATGCTACCTGAGACATCAAACTATACTGCAAGGCCACAGAAATCAAAACAGCATGGTACTGCCATAAGAACAGATATACAGATCCATGGAACAGAACACAGCCCAGAAATAAACCCATGCCTTTATAGTGAATTAATATTTGACAAAGGAGGCAAATACATACAATGGAGTAAAGATAGGCTATTCAACAAACAGTGCTGGGAAAATTGGACCAACACATGCAAAATAAATGAAATGACCACCTTCTTACACCATACACACAAATAAACTCAAAATTGATTGAAGATTTAAATGTTACACATGAAATCATAAATATCCTGAAAGAAAACATAGACAGTAAAATCTCAGACATTTCATGTGGCAATATTTTTTTTTCTGATATATTGCTCCAGGAAAAGAAAAAAAATGGGACTACATCAAATTAAAAAAAGGTCTTTCACAGGAAAGGAAACCATCAACAAAATAGAAAGACAACCCACAGAATGGGAGAACATATTCATCAATGATACACCTGGAAAGGGTGTAATATTAAAAATTTATAAAGAAGTTATAAAATTTAACACCAAAACAGAAACAAACCAATTAAAAATGGACAGAAGACCTGAGTAGAGTCTTCTCCAAAGAGGACAGATGGTCCATAAATGTATGAAAAGGTGCTCAATGTCCCAAATCATCAGAGAAATGCAAATCAAAACCACAATGAGATATCACCTCATACCATTCAGAATGGCTATCATCAATAAATCAACAAAGTATTAGTAAGGATGTGGAGGAAAGAGAACACTTGTACACTATTGGTGGGAATGCAAATGGTATAGCCACTGTGGAAAGCAGTATGGAGTTACCTTAAAAAATTTTAAATGAAACTTCCTTATGACCAAGTGATTCCACTTCTGGGAATTTATCCAAAGGAACCCAAAACACTAATTCAAAAGAATATATACACCCCTATGCTCATTGCAGCGTAATTTATAATAGTCAAGATTTGGAAGCAGCCCAAGTGTCCATCAGCAGATAAGTAGATAAAAAAGCTGTAGTACATTTATACAATGGAATACTATCCAGCTGTAAAAAAAAAAGGAAATCTTACCGCTATCCTTTGCAACAGCATGGATGGACCTGGAGAGCATTATACTAAGTGAAATAAGCCAGACAGAGAAGGACAAGGATCATATGATTTCATTCCTATGAAGAATCTAATGAACAAAATGAAATAACAAGCAAAACAGGGACAGACCCACAGAGAGAGAACAGGCTGACAGCAGTCTGGCTTGGAGGGAAGTAAAGGGCTGGGTGGAGAGGTGGTAGGGTGGTAGGGGGATTGAGAAAAAAACTCATTGCCATGGACAACTGTGGGGACATCTGGGGTAAGGAGGACGGAGGGAGGTGGAGGAGGGTATGGGGGATAAATGGTGATGGAAGGAGACTTGACTTGGGTTGGTGAACTCACAATACATTGTGCAGATGATGTGTTGTGGAACAGGGCACCTGAATCCTGTGTAATTTTGTTAATCAGTGTCACCCCAATAAACTCAATAAAAGGTGTAAAAAGGGATCAATAACTTCACCTGGCTAGGTCATGTGCTGAATCCAGTAGCTCCAATAAATTAATTAGAACTCTGTTTCTACATCTTTACGTTCTCTGTGCTGGCTTTATTGTCATATATGCCTTACCCATACAGTAGGTAAGGATGGCCACTAGTAGCTCCAAGAGAATTTTCTATTGGTTTAGTAACACGAATGAAAAGGGAGTCTCTCTTTCCCCATAGTTTCTGCTAAGCTTTCAAAACTGGCTCGGATTCAGCTTGAGTAACACACCAACCTTTGAATTATTTGTTTTGTCCTCAGGTGTGTGATACTGATTGTCAAGACTTGGTTCACATGCCCACTCTGGAGCCATGCTGAGTTCAGTTCATTTGGATTACACTGAGCAAGAATAAAGAGTAAGTAGTCTCCTCAAAGACACAATAAACAGCATAATACATATTTTCACTCCATAAATAATTTATCATGATAGTTTTATAAGTTATTTTATATATTCACTGTTTCTTTTTTAAAAAATTTTATTGTCATTCAATTACATTTATCCCCATTTTTCTCCCATTGATCTCCCCTGCCATGCCCAACCTCAACATTCTATTCTCCCTGCTCCCCCAACCACCATTGTCCTTGTCCATGATCCTCTATACTTGTTCCTTGACAACCTTCCCCTTCTTTCCCCCATTATCCCCCTCCTCTCTCCCCTCTGGTCACTGTCAGTTTGTTCTTTATTTGCACATCTCTGGTTATAGTTTGCTCACTTATTTGTTTTGTTGATTAGGTTCCACTTATAGGTGAGATCATATAGTATTTGTCTCTCACCACAAGGCTTATTTCATTTAGCATAATACTCTCTAGTTCCATCCATGCTTTCATGGAGGGTAGGAGTTGAAACAACCTTCCTAGTTTAAGTAAACTGCACTATCTAAAAGGACAGGCATTCTATTCTGTTTATGTTATGGTCAATCATCTAAAGCCAAATGGAAATACAGCAACTCATATTGCTGGCAAAATCATTGAGAGTATTTCTTGGCTTCTGACCCATTCCATGTACTTTCCTCCTTTCTTTTTATTTAGATCCAATCAATTTAAAAATTCTTTTCAAGACAGTCTATTGCAGAAGGGTACCCCAAAATTTTATATAATAGTAAGTACAGTTATAAGAGACCCAGTAAAGCCCAGTAAGCAAGAAACTAGATAGATCACATCAATATAAAAGTCCCAGGAAGTCAAGAAAATCAAGAAGATATGACTAGAAAGATAGGCTCCTGAACCTGGGAAGTCAGAAACTTAATAAGGACTACTATAGGAAGCAGGAAATTGTGGGTCCAAGAAAGAGAATGTTCTTTGCAGTTTTTTTTAATTGCTGCTGAATGCTGAATATTGAAAAACAAGGTCTCACCAATTGAAGTTATATGCCCACTCAGAAGTATGAATAGGGTTCTTCATGTGTCTTTGATCACATTTGAAGAAAAGGAAGAGGGCCAGGACTTTGCACATGTTAAATAGATGAGACCAGGTGTCTTAAACAAGTCAATCCTAATTATGAACAATCCTGAGGTCATTGCTTCGAATTATTAAAAATCCTTTCCTTTTAATGCATTCCTATTTCTGGCACATAGAAAGCTTTGGCTAAAAGCCACATTGATTGATACCATGCTACATCATATGGAATGCAGCATGGCCAGGGTTACTGGCAGACCATCAAGTGAAACAACTGTGGATCTTCTCAATAACCACCCTCTCTAGGTCATGATTTAGGAGTGACTCACAGTTCCACTCTTTAGCACTAAATATTGCTGAGTCATATATCAGAAATTAAGTGGGGGGAGTGAATAAAAAATAGTATTGAAAATGACAATTTTATTTAATCCTCCGACTATCTTAAAGCCTTGGGATAATTGTTCAATAACTACCAATGATGAGTTCATGGCAATACAGAATGTCCTCAAATAACATCATTATGTTCAATGTTGTTTCATTATAATGTTGATGAGATACTCTAGGAACTTAACACTTATTTCTATTAATTAGCCTATGGTAAAATTGGTTTTGCTATACATCACTTCACCCACATCCAAGAACCTAACTAAATTATACCAATTTAACATGATTTATTAATTTTGTAAACATTTACTGAATACCTATAATAGTCCAGTTACTGAACTAATGTTAACATAATATACATACACACAAACAAACTGTCAAATAACATGATCAGTGTTACTCACAAATAAGTAAAAATATGATAGTGGCTGCAAAGAAACATAAAAGAATCCTTGCCAACCTTTGAATTGTTATTTATAATAATAAGCAGAGATTTGTCCACTTGGTAAAGGGAATTGCTGACAGCAGAAACAGCATTTATAAAGACAGGGAGGGTCTAATGTGTATGGTAAATAAATAAAGTTCAGTGTTAATGGAGCATAAGCCTGAGGTGACAGAGAAGTTGTAGATGCTGATAAAGATCAGATTGTAAGGAGCAATGTATATACTATACTAGTTTTGTTTGAATTTTACAATTAGTGACTCATGAGGTCTTTTCTTAAATTCAGTGAAGATAACCTCTTCGTGTTTATTTTTTGAGCAATATAACTGTTCCATCTGTGTGGAAGGAGGATCAGGATTAATGGTAGTTATGTAAGAAAAAATAGCCACATAGGAAATAAAGGGATAGCAGTAGAACAGAGAAAAACTTAATTAAAAGATAGAATAAGTGGAATTTGATGATCAATTTTGAATAATTATGGAAAGAGTGAAAACAATTGACAATATGCCATGACTTCTAATTTGGAAACTAAGAAAAAAGTGAAACCAATAGCTAAACAAATCCATGCTCCTATTCTGCCTAGGCAAAATGGTGGACTATGTTTTCCTAAGTCCTTTGAAGTTAGCTGGATGCTAAACAAACAGATTTTTTAAAGCACCTCTCATATATTAAAAGAAAGTGAATATGGACTTAGAAATTTGGAGCTCAGGAGAAATGTCATGTGTGGAGATAGGACTAAGAGCCATCACTGTATGATTCAAGCCATGAGAATGAGTGGAGAACTCGACCATGACACTAGACCTAATGCATTGCAAAGCACCAAGTATTTATTTGATTATATTATTCCCATAACATTATTATACATAAGAGTTAGAAGATGAAAATATAACTGGATACATAATATTAAAAACAACAGCAAATAAAATCTAACACTATCATTTCTCTATCATCTATGATCAAATGGAAGACATGTAAAGGGCAAGACAGGAAATAGCTAATGTTGCTTTGTTCCACCCTAAAATCACATAGTACACATGTACAGATAATTTTCTCCACTATGAGTAACAACTAAATAAAAATCTCACATAGTGCTTTATTTATATCTTTACTTCCCACCACTTTTCAAAAAGAATTTGAGGCATCCCAAGTACTATTTTCTGCAACATATGAAAATTTACCCAACTGTCAAAGAACTATACCTGCACCTATGTACAAAATATATTTGTAAATAGTATAGAATTTACTATACTTTCATATTTAAAATACTTAGAATATACATTAATCAATTTCTTTACTCGTCTGAGGCTTATGGACAGAAGAAAAGTGGGAAAAATATTGAAAACAATTTATGAGGGGAAAAAACACCATTCTACTAAAATTTAGAAATGTTTCTATTAATTCCATATACATTATTTTAGTCAAAGTATATGGATTTAATAGTGCATGTCCAAGCAGCTTAATTTTGTATTATGACTTTGAGATAAGAACTAAAATGCACCACCTGAGAAACTATTGAGAAATCTCAATCAAAATAATATTAATACTATACCAGAAATTATTCCATGAAAATTATAAGAATATAGTGGGGGAAAGTACTGGCATTTTAGCCATCCCTTGCTTTATTCTTTATTCAAGTGTTTCGCATTTAAGTATTGATAAAGTTTGCCATCACTTCAGAGAACCTGGAGGCAAAAATTATAAGGTGTCTGAATTATTTATTTTAAAACTTTAAAGGCATCTGAGGCATCTCACATATTTTATAGACTTTGAATGGATCAGTGTCAACTACTAGAAATGTAGGCTCAATGATCCTATAAGCTCAAATGGTCATTCTGTACCCAAATGAAAAATGTCACGTGAGCCCTTTGGCCTTGGAGAATCTCACCCTGAACTAGCTTATTTATGGTAATTACATGTTTTAGTCACTAATAAATCTTACGTCCATAATCTATAAAGAAACAGATTTTTCTTTATATTAAGTTATGAAAGTCAGTGATGGCTGTGAGGTGGGCTGCTTGGAAAACAGTCTGTAAATCCAGTTCTCTTAGGTAAGCCTTTTGAGAACATTTTTCTCTTAGCAACAGAAGGAACAGTACTTCAGTTTAGATTTTATTTCCTTATGGAACATATTCTAGTGGTGAAAATGACTGAATATTTTGTGACTCTGAAATGCAATAATTAAAACATAATCTGTTCCTTGGGAACTCTAAATTTCTCTAAATTTGAGATGCACAATTGGGATATCTCAAACTAAATTAAAATTATTTGAAGAGTAAAGCCAAATCTTTTTGCAAAATTGATGCAGGCACCTACAGTATCTATATGATATCAGAACATAACCTGAATAGAATACCTAGCTGCAGACTCATCGAACCACTCATACCTTTAAATTCAAGACACATCTAAACCACACACCAAAAAAAAACCTTAATTTCTTGAAGAGTGCAATTTGATTCTACACCTTTGTAAATATTTGCAGTTCAAGATGGCAGATTGTACATATTCACTTCCCCCTCCTTCCTAAAATCACACTGAAATAATAGAAATATGAATAAAAGGGACTAGAAATTGAAAAGTACTAAGATTAGAAATTGGCACAATCAGTGGACCAGAGAATTTTGGCAAATTTTAGGCAAAAAGTGGATATGAATGAATATGCTCCATTTTATGTATCTACTGTTAGTACAGACTTGGGTTGTGTTCAATTTTTTGTTGTTGTCATTCTTATTGGTACTGTTATTGTTTCCCTTTGAACTATTTTTGTTATTACAAACAATAGTTTTCTGAGTACTGTAGTACACTGACACTCACGTGTAAGAGCTCTCCTCTGGTATGTACCTGCAGGTGGACTTGCTGAGTAATAGGGTGTGCACTTACCTTTACTAATAATGCTCTTTTTTAAAGTTACTGTACCACCTTATATACACTTCAGCATATATGAGAGTTAGTGCTCCATATCCTCTTCAAAATTTGTAATCTCCCATTTTAATTTTTGCCTATCTAGTGGTTATAAAGTGGTATCTCATTGTAGCATTACATTTCCTTGATTTTCATGAGATTGTAAAATACTCTTTTTGCCCTGTGACCTCTATGTGTTTTGTCCATTTTTCTATTAGCTTATCTTTGTATTTTTTTATTTTCAAATATTCTGAGAACCAATTTTGTCAGTTAAATGTATTTCAAATAATTTCTCACAATTTGTAGCATATCTTTTGATGAGGAAATAATCTCATATAGTGGAATATAGTAAATCATTTATTTACAGTTTGCTCTTTTTGTTTCTTTTTATTAAATATATATTCTATGTTAAATTTGCTTTAACATTTTTATTTTTATTCCAGTTTCTATCTAGGAACTGGTTTTTGCCAATGAAGTAACAAAGGAATGAATTTTTTATCTGTATTGATAAACAATTGTCACAGCACTGTTTATTAAGGGGCTTATTTTTTCTCACTAATGGGCAATACCTATTCTATTGTCAATCAAGTTGTTACTCATGCATGCGTATTTTTGTCTTCACTATTCTGTTGTGTTACTCCAACTATCACTGTGCCTTTACATTTTATTTTCTATAGATTTATCATAATTTTTTAGAATTTGGTAAATCAAGTCTTCATTCTCCCACTGCAGCCCACTACTTCTGGTGTGTTTTTGCTGTTCTTAGCCTCTTTCTCTTTTATAAAAATATGTTAAATTTAAAATATTCCTAAAGAAAAAATGGGAATCTGATAGTAATTTACTGAATCTAAGAATTATTTTGAGGAGAATTGACATTTTCACAATTGCCTTCTATGTGTAATTATAAAATATCTCTTTATTTATTTAAGTTTAATCATTTCTGTCAATGAAGTTCATACTTTTCTCCCCTAAGAGCCTGTACATATTTTGAAATATTTTTCTAAATACTTCATATTTCTACTATTGTAAATGGGCTTTATATTTTATAAATGATTAATGTGCAAAGTCAATATATCTATCAACCTATTTATTTAAATAATGTGTAGCATTTTATAGCCAATCACGTCACATAAGAAATGGCAGTTCTCATTCACTTTTCTTCAATAATTAGAAATTCTCCTTCCAACCCCAGTCTAATTGTCCTGAGTAGGGCCCTCAGCACTGTACCGAATGGAAACAATAGCCAGATTTCTTGATCCGTGACTGTATTAAAGAGAATGTTGTCAACATTTCGCCATTAAATATTATATTTGATGTGATTTTGTGTGCATACTCTTAATCGGGTTAAGAAATTTCCTCCTTCTCCGAGCTGTAAAGAGTTTCTTAATCATAAGTGGAAGCTAAATTTTATTAAAGATGTGTAATTATTTTGTTATTGAAATGATCATGTAGTTTTCCTCCTTTAAGCTTTTGAGGTGTTGACATATTAATGTATTATCTAATGGTAAACCAATCTTGCATGTGGCTTTTTACATTATTTTTTTAATTACATAACATAGGAAAAGTTAAAGTAATTCACTTGTAACTCAAATACTGAAAAATCTCTCTCCTGGATATGAGAGGTAGAGGCCATTTGGATAAGCTTGTGCAGGGTGTATAAGGTGATGAAGATAAGAAATTAGTGTAGATTAAAAAGACTTGTTGGATTGAATGGTATCCAGATACAGTCTTTATCTAGATGAAAGAAATTTTGAAATTATTTCTCTATATTTAACAAAAAAAAACTTTTTACATTTTTAGAAGAAAAATACAGCATGCCTGAGAGTTGTTCTAAAACACTGTTCCTATACAGTCATTATACAGAATATTCTAGAACGGGGACCTTATGCTACTCATGGAGAAATACCATTTGATCCTTTCACTGTGGATTGAGCTTGGACATCAGGCTACAGTGTAAACACATAGGAATGTGAGGCATGTAGTCCCAGTAGTAAAAGGAAAGAGAATAGGACAATCCTATAGTGCCATGCTCAGTCACAGAACACTAAGCAGTCCAACAATATTAGGTTTAAACTTTGGTTTCCAGGTAATTTTGAAGGGGTATCTGTCAAACTTTGAATACAGAATGCATTTTTAGCTTGATTAATAACTTAAATATTTGGAAATACTGTGTGTGGTCCTCCTTTAAACTCTTGCCTCAGGGCCTGCCCATGTTAGGAGTTGCATACTTTCTAGGGTGCACATTTGCTGCTCTGCCAGCCTGCCTACAGCTTCCACGCTCCCTCCTTGACCAGCTTTCATAATTGAGAAAAAGTACCCTAGGCCTGGAAAAAAACTTATAGAGAAGAATTTCATATGGAATATTCCAGCATGGATCTGATATTTGTCTACATTTCCAACATTATATTTACCCTTTATGCAGTGCTTTCTATACCAAGATTTCCAATCATAGCACATAAATAGACACGCAACTGCCAGTTCTTTTAAATGTAAAACAAATGATTTCATCTCTTGCTCAAAACTCTCCAATTGTTTCCTATCATATCAAATAATTCAAAGTTTCTTTCCATTGCCTCTAAATCCCATTTGGTTTGTTCCCTGGTCATAATATTTCCAGTCTCTTACTTGACATCCTGCTATTCTCCCCTCTACTCACTCTACTCCAGGACACTAGCCTATGGGCAATTCCCCCAAAAAGCACTATGCTCCTGTCACATGACCTTTGCACTTGACATTCCTTCTGCCAACAGTGCTTTTCCTAATGGCTCACTGCCTAGTTTCATTCTGGTTTCTACTCAAATTTAGGTCCTCATAAAGACCTCCCAGATACTGTATCTAAAATACATACTGTAGAGGTAGAAGATGATGGTTGAGTACACAGAACCTGAGATGACTTGCTTGTGCCCTTCGGCTGACCTCCCAACAAGTAACCTGAGTAATCCATGCAATCTTAGCTGATACGAAGTTTTGAAGCCAAGGAGTACAGAAGTAGCTTCATACCATCCAGTAAGGAGATTATATGTTGAAAGGGAAATACCCTGTGTGTGGTGCCTGCAGCAGTGGAGAAATGAGGCCTGGCAAGCATTCTCAGAACAGTTGGTTTCAGTGAAATGGGGCAAGCCTGAGGAAACAGCATGTCTTGTCGCAGCTAAGAAAAGTTCAGAAAGGTCCACCATGGCATCTCCATTTCTTTCCCCGTGATTATATACCCAGCAGGGGGTTCTTAAGCCTGGCCTGACTGTTCTGCACAGTTTCTCCATTGGATGTGGTGCTTGCAATCCTGCAGGAGGGAGTGGTGGGTGCTCTCTTCCCTTCCCAGAGGCTTTTCATCTGTATGGGAAAGGGAGTCTGCATGGCTGCAAAGGATCTCAGGTGCTCAGCTCTTGCCCATCTCTCAGCCCACTGATCTCACAAGAGACATAGTCCAAACTCTCCATTCTGTGTAGCCCCCGGCTTGCTAGCTGTACCAGGTAGGGGCCCAGCAACCCTTTCATTGTGCCATTTTTTTGAACTCCCTGACCAGCTGGATTCAGTGGGAACAAGCTGCACTTTCAGTATGGTCTCTTTGCTGGCAGAGCAGTTGCACACATTGTCCCTGCCAAGCCACGCTTCAGCTCTCCTTTTAAAATATCTCTATGTGGCACCCACATTGTAGTGCTGTGTCACATTCAGGAACTCTGTGCATACCACCTCCCCAAAATGCAAAAAGTCTCTCTCAGTCATGGTTGGTTGAAGCCTACTAATGCCTCCAACTGATCCAGGCGTATTTCCTGATCATTATAGGATATAGATTCCCTCACCGGCTATCTCGCAGCTGGTACTGCAGCTATGGACCTGCTGTTCACCATGTGTGTGCAGTTTGGATCTCCAAGGCTCCATATAGCCTCCCAAGTCACTCACAATTAGGGTTGGGGTCCTTGTGCAGCACTAGGGTCCCTGCCCAGGTAGAGGGGGAAGCTACCACACTGCAATTTCTGCCCCAATAAAAAGGAGGAATCCCCAGAAAAAGAGCTAAATGAAACTGAGGCAAGGAATGTATCAGGTATAAAATTCAAAGTAATGTTTATAAGGATGCTCAAATAACTAACTGACAATTATAAGGAACTTATAAGGGAGCTACAAGGAATTGAGTGGGAACTATATAAGCATGAAAAAGGACATAGAAGCTATGAATAAGAACCAGATGGAAGTGAAGAATACAATATCAGAAATAAAGAATACACTTTAAGGAATTAAAAGCAGGCTAGATGAGGTAGAGGACCAAATCAACAAGCTGGAAGACAAGGTAGAAAAAACACCAGTCAGAGCAACAAAATAAAACAAACAAAAAAAAAAGACAAAAAAAATGAGGATAGGTTAAGGGAGCTTCAGGAGAACATGAAACATAATAATACTTGTATCATGGGGTTACCAGGAGGAGAAGTAAAGCAGTAAGGTAAGGGACAGAAAACCTGTTTGAAAAAATAATGGCAGCAAAGTTCCCTAACTTGGTAATGGAAAAAGCCTCACAAATTCATGAAGTACAGAGGGTCCTAATAAAAATGAACTCAAAGAGGCCCACTCCAACACACATCACAAAATGGCAAAATTTAAAGACAAAGAGAGAATCTTAAAGGTAGCAAGGGAGAAACAGCTAGTGACATACAACGGAGATCAAATAAGGCTTTCAGCTGATTTCTCAACAGAAACAGTACAAGCCTGAAGGAAAATGGCATGAAATATTCCAAGTAATGAAAAGCAAAGATCTGTAACCAAGACTACTCTACCCAGCAAGGCTCTCATTAAAATGAAGGCAAAATAAAGAACTTCCAAGACAAAAGAAAATGGTTAAAAGAGTACACCTCCACCAAACCAGCACTGGAAGAGATATTAAAGGGACTGCTTTAAGAGGAAGAAGGAATAGAGAAAGGGAGAACCCAGGTACAAAGGTAAAAAATGACTACAAATAAGTACCTATCAATAATAACCTTAATGTAAATGGATTAAATGCTCCGATCAAAAGACATAGGGTAGGTGAATGGATTAGAAAACACAATCTACATATTTGCTGTCTAAAAGAGACCCACCTCAAATATCTACACAGGCTGAAAGTGAAGACATGGAAAAAATATTCCAGGCAAATGGACAAGGACAAAAAAGCTAGTATAGAAATACTTACCACAGACAAAATAGAATTCACAACAAGGCCAGGAGACTTCGGTTCAAAGTGGCAGCATAAGCAAACATAACTCACCTCTGCACACAACCACATCAAAATTACAACTAAAACATAGAATCATCACTCAGAACCATCAGAAGTCAAGCTGAATGGAAGTCTACCAACTATGGAATTAAAGAAACCACATCCATCCAAACTGGTAGAAGAGGCGGAGACATGGAACAGGTTGGTTCCACATCCACATGTGATGGATAAATATTTGGGAGGGGTATCTTAGGAGCCAGGAGTCCTAGCCCCACACCAGGCTCCCAAGCCCAGGTTTCCAGTGCCAGGAAGATAGGTCTCCATAAGCTCTGGTTGCAAAAATCAGAGGGGATTAAGTCAGTGGAACAAAGTTCTGGAGTCTCAAGCAGTTCCCCTTAAAGAACCCACACACAGACTTACTCACACTCACTCTGTCTGAGCTCCAGCACCAGGGTAGCAGTTTAAAAGGCACTAGTGGCATAAAGGAGAAACTGAAGTGCATGTCATCAAGGCAGGAGCTGGGAGATAACTATCTCACAGACACACAGGCAGGCAGAGTCCATTGTCCCTTTTCTGAGCCATCTCCCCACAGAATCACAGAGCCAGTAGATGGGTGACATGTCTGAGACTCCATCAACCTGACTAATACTGTTTGCTTTGCCCTGGAGATCCTCTGAGACTCCATCCCACCTAAATTATGAGCCCACCCAAACTATTAAGTATGATTTTCCATGTGAATGGCTGGTCTTGGCTCATATTTCACACTTCCTAAATCCTATCAAACAAGCAATGGCTAGCCTCAGTGAGCCCCCAGCCCACTTACCTCTTGCTAAGTGGCCCCAGGCCCAGCACTAGGAACAGTCAGCTGAAGTTCACAGCTTGGTTTCACTGGGAAGCTACAAGCCTAGTACAAGTAACAGTCACCTCAGATTGCTTTATAGCTCATGCAGAATGGCCCTAGGCAGAACACAGGTGAGGGCTGACTTTGGCCTGCCCCACCCACGAAACCCCAGATCATGCACACCCAGTGGACAGCTACAGACCATATCAAAGCATACCACCCTCCCTCTGCACTGCTTATCCTGTACACAGGGTGGAGGTTGGTTTTCAGCAGTCACAGCCAGTCCTTGCAGCTGACTGGCCTGCGTAAATCCCTCCCATTGACCTGCCAAAGTTATCAAGGCTTAACTACAAGAGGAGGGTGGACTCGGCCCACACAAAGGGCACACCTCAAGTATCCAGCATGGGTGAGTGGGGAGGCTGTGCCAATCTCCACATAGACACCTGCATTAGGCCATGCCAATAAGACAGTGAGTCATAGCAGCTCAGCCTCATAATTAGAAACAAACACAGTGAGGATGACAAAATGAGGAGACCAAGAAACATGGCCCAGATGAAAGAACTGAGCAAAACTCCAGAAAAAGAACGAAACAAAATGGAGATAAACAATCTATCAGAAAAAGAGTTCGAAACACTGGTGATGAGGAATTTCAAGAAACTTAGTGAGGACCTTAAGAACATAAAAAATAATGAGTCAGAAACAACTATACACTAATAGAAATAAAGCACAATTTATAGGGAAACAATAGTAGAGCGAATAAAACCAAGAATCAAATCAATGATTTGGAACATAAGGAAGCAGAAAGCAACCAATCAGAACAATAAGAACAAAAAAGAATCTCCCAAAAATAAGGATAGTGTAAGCAGCCTATGGGACAACTTCAAGAAGCACAACATTCACATCACTGGAGTGCCAAAAGGAGGAGATAAAGAGCAAGAAATTAGAACTCTATTTGAAAAAACAATGAAAGAAAACTTCCCTAATTTGGTGAAGGAACTAGACACACAAGTCCAGGAAGTACAGAGAGTCCCAAACAAGATGGACACAAAATGGCATACTCCAAGACACAACATAATTAAAATGTCAAAGGTTAAAGATAAACAGAGGATCTTAAAAGCAAGAAGTGAAGAGCAGTTTTTAACCTACAGGGGAGTTCTCATAAGACTGTCAGCTGATTTCTCAAAAGAAACTTTGCAGGCTAAAAGGGATTGGTAAGAAATATTAAAGTCATGAAAAGCAACTACTTACAGCCAAGACTGCTCTACCCAGCAAAGTGATCATTTAGACTCAAAGGGCAGTTAAAGGGCTTCCCAGATAAGAAAAACCTAAAGGAGTTGGTCATAACCAAGCCATTACTATATGAAATGTTAAATGGACTTATTTAAGAAAAAGAAGATCAGAACTATGAACAAGAAAATAGCAATAAATACATATTTATCAACAACTGAATCTAAAAAAAACCAGCAAACAAGAACAGATACAGAATCACGAATATGGAAGGGGTTTTGATGACTGTCTGATGGCAGTAGGGGGCATAACGGGTGAAGAGGTGAGGAGATTAAGATGTACAAATAGATAGTTACAGTATAGGAAATGGAGTAGCCAAAGAGCTTATACACATGACTCCTGGATATGAACAATGGTTTGGGGGTTGCCTTAGGAGTGGGGGTGGGGGGATGCTGGGTGGAGGGGAGCAAAAGGGGAAAAATCAGAACTATAATAGCGTAATAAAAAATACAATTTTTTTAAAAAGGCCATTAACAAGAGATGAAGTTCACTACATAATACTTAAGGGAGCAGTCAAACAAGGGGATATAATCCTGGTAAACATATATGCCTCCAATATAGGAGCACCTAAATATATAAGGAAAATTGGAGGACTTTAAGAAAGAGATTGACAGCAATATCATCATAGTAAGAGATTTTATCTCCCCACTGTCAACAGTGAATAAATCTTCCAAACAAAGAATCAACATGAATATTGTGGTACTGAGCATTCTAGTTCAAATGGACTTAATTGATATTTACAGAACATTTCATCCCAAAGAAACAAAATAGACACTCTTTTCAAAGGTACATGGATCAGTTTCAAAGACAGACCAGATGGTATGACACAAAACATGCCTTAACAAATTCAAGAAAAGTGAAACTATGTCAAGCACTTTCTTAGATCACAATTGCTTGAAAATAGAAACCAAACTCAAGTAAAAGACTCAAAAATATTCAAATACATGGAGACTGAATAACATGTTATTAAATAATAAATGAGTTAACAATGAGATCAAGAAAGAAATCGAAAAGTACCTGGAAACAAATGAAAATGAACACACAACAGCCCAAAACATATGGGACACAGTGGAGGCAGTAGTAGGAGGAAGTTCATAGCAATACAGGTCTAACTAAAGAAGATAGAAAGTACTCAAATAATCAACCTAACCCTACATCTAAAAGAACTACAGAAACAACAACAAACAAAGAACAGAGCAACCAGAGGGAAGGAAATAATCAAGGTCAGATCAGAACTAAATGACATAGAGACTAAAAAACAATCCAAATGATCAATAAACCCAAGAGCTGGTTCTTTGAGAAGATAAACAAAATTTATCTGAAGCCAAGATACCATAAAAGTCCAGTGGAAAACACAGGCAGTAAAATTTCAGATATCCTATGGAGAAATATTTTTTTCCGATATATCTCCTAGGACAAGGGAAATAAAGGAAAAAATTAAAAATAAGACTACATCAAATTTAAAAGCTTCTGCACAGCTAAAGAAGCTGTCATCAAAATGAAAAGGGAACCAACTGTATGGGAGAACACATTTGCCAATGATGCATTGAACAAGGGTTTAATTTCCAAAATATATAAAGAACTCATACGACTCAACACCAGAAAAACAAACAATCCAATTAAAAAAATGTGCAAAGGACCTTAATAGATACTTCTCCAAGGAGGACATATAGATGGCCCACAGACATATGAAAAGATGTTCAACATCACCAGCCATTAGAGAGATGCAAATTAAAAGCAAAATGAGATATCACCTCACACCTATCAGAATGTTTATCATTAATATATCAACAAACAAGTGATGGCAAGGATGCAGAGAAAAGGGAACCCCAGTGCACTGTTGGTGGTAATGCATACTGGTGCAGCAACTGTGGAAAACAGTATGAAATTTCCTCAAAACATTAAAAATGGGAATTCCTTTTGACCCAGCAATTCTGTTGCTGGAAATACACCCTAAGAATCATGAAACACCCATTCAAAAGAACTTATGCACTTCTATACTCATAGCAGCACTATTTACAATAGTCAAGCAAGCACTGGAAACAGCCTAAATGCCCATCAGTAGATGAGTGGATTAAAAAAAAAACTGTGGTACATTTACACAACGGAATACTTCACAGCAGAAAAAAGAAGGAATTCCTAACTTTTGCAACAGCACGGATGGCACTAGAGACTATTATGCTAAGTGAAGCCATTCAGTGAAAGACAAATACCAAATACCATATGATCTTACTTATAACTGGAATCTAATGAACAAAATAAACTAAGGAACAAAAAAGAACCAGAGGTATGGAAACATGGAACACACTGACAGCTGTATGAAGTGAGGAGGGAAGGAGGGAATGGCAGAAGGAATGGGAAGGGATTAGTCAAAGAACATGTAGGAATGACCCATGGACATGGACAACGGAGTTACTGAGGGAGTAAGGGGTGGGCTGAGTGGAGTGGAGCAAAGGGGAAAAAAATTGAGACAAATATACTAGAATAAACAATAAAAATGTCACAAAAATAAAAAAATAAAGTAAAATACTGCTACGTATTATAATTTTTCAACCTCACTCAAAGACACGCTATTGATTTTAGAGAGAAGGAAAGGGAGAGGGTGGGGAGAGGGAGATAAACATCAATCGGTTGCCTCTCACACATGCCCTGACTGGGATGGAATTCATAACCCAGGTATGTGCCCTAACCTAGAATTGAGCCCACAATTACTTCAGCTTATGGGATGACATTCCAACCAACTGAGTCACACTGGCCAGGGCTATATTAAAATTTTTATAGAACTTATCACTACCTCACATTATAGAGTTATTTTTTCTTGCTTATTGCTAATATACCCTATTAAAAGATGTAAGCTCCATAAAAACAAGTACTTTATTTAGTTCAAATTTGCATCCCCCAAACCTAGAGCATGCCCTCATATGACTTCATATAATAGGAGCTCAATAAATATTTGTTGAATGAACATTTCACTCACTTACTGTTAAGTCACAGACATGACCACAGAAACACAGGAGCTGAGAGATGTGGGTAGCCCTTTGTTATCTGCATCATTACCATGGACAAACCCTGTTAGGACAATCAGAAGCCCCAAAGGATTCTGACAATTGAAAAATCCCAACCTATGGCTCAGGTTTCAAATATCTTTAAATCCCAGGGCCCTACTGTTAGAGAATAAAGAATCTTTTTCTTGGTTTTCATCCATGTTAGCTTAATAAAATAAAAATAATTAGCTTCTGGAGTTGGGATTGAGGGGATAAAGAAACACTTATAAAAGTATCTCTGGAGTGGGATTGATAATGAGCATAAAATCAAAGTCAGAGGATTTTACTTTATACATTTAGTACCACTCAGTTCTGTTTGAATTATTTTATCCATGTGTATAAATAACTTGATATTTTTTAAATGTGAAATTTTACCATAATATTTTTATTATCCACTGAAAAAAGAAAAAAAAAACTTGTTAAAACCTTCTCCTTCTCCCCCTCCCCATTCTCCCCATACTTATAAAGTAGCATCTTTGTATCTTTAACAAAAAGGCTGTAACTCTCCTGAAATACCAGGGTTCATTTTCAGGTCACTAAACCTGCCAAGGAAATTAGAGATTTCTTATTATAAATCTTCCTTCTCATTGAAAAACAAATACTATGCATTTATGTACTTGCCTCTACTTTTAGACTATACCCTCACAGATTATCTAATCAGAAAATGCAAATGTATCTTTGTTAATTACAAAAAATCTAAACAGTAATATATTCCAAGTGCTTTGCATTTGATACCATGGAACAAAAGATTACAAGAATTACCATCAATGAAGAATCTCTGCAAATTTACACTAGGTAGCTAATACCAAAAGAAAACAGAATGAGTTAATAATGATTATAAAAATAATCATTCCTTCACATGAGAGGTTATTCCAATATATTTCTAATAAATTTAATTAATTGATTGATTTTATTGTTGTTCAATTATAGTTATCCCACATTTTTCCCCTTTTCTCTACCCTGTGCCACCCAACACTCCCCCACTCCCACAGTGAATCCCCACCCCACTGTCCATGAATTTAATTTTTTAAAAGTACTTTATTCCATTTTTTAAAAGAAATATATATGTGTATATGTGTATTAGTATGCAAATGAGTAGAAAAGAAAGAAAAAAGCTCATAAAATTGTTGACTATTATCTCTCAGGAGGCAAATGAAGGTGGGAGAAATAATAAAAGTTTCCATAGTTTTCCTTTCTTTCTTTTTTTTAATTGTATTTTTTCCATTACCATTTATCCCCCTTATACTATCTTCCATTCCCATCCACCCCTTAACCCTCTGGCAATCACTACACTGTTGTCCATGTCCATGAGTCCTTTTTCCATATTTTCCTGACTATAGTTCGGTATAGGTTGAGTTTTTAACAATTATATATATTTATGTTTTAAGTAACATGTGTGTCTACATGTATGTATAAATATTTAAAATCAATGACTAATATTTTTGGAGTATTTCAGAGTAATTAAATTTAAATTTCCAAAAAAATTTTTAAATCATCGTAAGACATTGAGATCTTAGTATTTAAACAAATACCATGGAAAATAATAATAAACACTCAGAAATGAAACATTTCTTAAAATGAATTAACAATCTTCTAATTTTTCTGTCTTTATGCATTTCTACATTGATATAAGCTATACTTAAAGTATGGTACATCCTTCTTCCATTATAACAATGAAAATAGTAAAACAAATCTGATTTCTGTAATCTTATGATATTGTAATTTTTAGCCCATTGTCATTCAAGGGAATGTGGTAGAAAGGAGAAGAAAGTAAGATATAAATTTATGTACTTTGACAGATTTCTAATATATTGATTGTTTCAGGGGGAAAAGCGGTATCAAATTTTCTAATTATCTCTTCTATTTTTCTAAATGGTGGAGAATTTTAAGGGAAATGATAAACATGCCTGATTGGATGCTACCTTTCAAATCCATGACCCACTTCCTGAAATCGTGCTGATGGGCTCTCATGTGGAACATTTCCCATCAGTAGTTGAAATTACCTTTCAGATCCTCCAACATGTTCCAGAATCTTAGATGAATAATTAATGCAACTGCACTCACAGACCTTTGTAATGAGTACATATTTTATAAGTAAATAACTAATGTCCAATACTAAATGAATACCAATGGAATAGAGATTTCTGGGAAGTAGGCTTGGTGTTCTGTGTGAAGCCTGAAACTGACATTGATAGGCTAATATTCACAAACTTGCACTTTTATTAGTTGGTTTTTAAATCCATTTGCTGAGTGTGTCAGCTTAATTCTCATATTGGCAAATGAATGTTGTTTGTGGCTCACGAAAGAGAATGGAATTAGCTATGTCATTTAACCACAGGAAGCCACAAATAATGTTAACTGATCAGCTGGCCATAAATTTATTCTTTTTAACTGTTAAATTATGCATTCAATATTCTGCACCTGAAAGCAGTTTTTTCTCCTTTCCTGTATTTGTGTCAGTCTTTTCTATTTTGTGAGTCATGTCTATATTCACAGATGATATTACATGAATAAAAGCTTGCATTTTATACATATATGTATATACATATATAATAGTTCAGCCTCACATGCCTACATTATTCTTGAAATATTTTTTCATTTAATTTAATATTTTCTTAAAAGCCAGACTTTATTAAATCTAACTTAAAGACTCTACATTGATAAAAACACGTAACTAAAAGAATATTCATTGAACTCTCCATTTTCCCTGGTAAATACCAAAGAAACCATTCTCCTGGTTTACCTCTGTTTTTACAAAGTTAGTTTTCCTGGTCATCTCATAGTCTTTTTTTCAAGTAAAATTATTTTGAGTGGTCATAAGGATGTTAACGTTCTTCTAGACACTTAGGACACACAAATTATGTCTCATTTTCCACTGGCTTTGAGAACCTCAAATGAAGAGAGGGAACTCTGACCTGTGTGATAATATTCTCTAAAATTTTTACAGAAAATATCCCTGAAGTGTATTGGTCTAAAACAAAGGAAGGCTACTGGTTAATATGGAGAATCTTCTAGAAGGGCTAAAGAAGTTGCAAGCTGCATAATGGGGTCAGCAGAATCTAAGCTCAGTCCTGAACAGTTACTGGAAGCATGAAGAAATTAACTTTACTTTTCTGTATCTAGTATCTTCATGTGCAAATGGGAATAATTATTTATCTCAGAGATGTCATTAAAATTAAACAGTGCACTCCAAGTGCATGACAAAAAATACACAAAGAAAAATAAATAAAAATAAAGTGCATGACTTACTGTAAAGGTTTAATAATCATCAGTTTACTTTGGTGTTTATCGAGTCTTCGATAAACATCACCCACTACCCTCCCCTTATCCAGCTACAGTATCATATCTAAAAATCCCAGATATCATCTCTCAGAAAGGATTGGTATGATTTCTATTGTGCAAAATCTGAGTATTAAAGCAAACATGCTCTGGCCACTTTGCTCCCCCTTCTAACTATACTTTTCCTTCATGACACTTATCACAACTATAATTAAATACTCTTTTTAAAATAATTTTTATTTTTTAATTACAGTTGACATGCAACATTATCTTAGTTTCAGGTGTACACCCCAGTGATTAGATGTTATATAACTTACTAAGTGATCATCCCAATAAATCTCATACCCATCTGACCCACACATAGTTATTAAAATATTATTGACTATATTCTCTATGCTGTACTTTACATCACGATGGCTATTCTGTAACTGCCCACTTGTACTTCTTAATTTCTTCACCTTGTTCACCCAACCTCCCACCCCGTCTCATTGACAACCATCAAAATGTTCTCTGTATCTATGGTCTGCTTCTTTTCAACCTGTTCATTTATTTTGTTTTTTAGGTTCAATTGTTGATAGATATGTATTTATTGCCATTTTATTGCTCATATTTTTATCTTTTTTTCTCTTCTTCATTTTCATCCTCTTCTTAAAGAAGACCATTTAACATTTCATGTAATACTGGTTTGGTGGTCATAAACTCCTTTTGCTTTTTCTTATCTGGGAAGCTCTTCAAGTCTAAATGATACAACTTTGCTGGATAGAGTAATCTTGGTTGTGTGTCCTTTAATTTCATCACTTTGAATATTTTGTGTCAATCCCTTCTGGTCTGCAAAGTTTCTGTTGAGAAATCACCTGACAGTCTTATAGGAGCTCCCTAACTGCTTCTCTCTTGCTGCTTCTGCTTTTAAGATTCTCTTTTTGTGCTTAACCTTTGCATTTAATTATGATGTGTCTTGTCGTGGGCCTCTTTAGATTCATCTTGTTTGGAAGTCTTTGCACTTCCTGGACTTGTATGTCTGTTTCCTTCACCAGGTTAGGAAAGTTTTTTGTCATTATTTTTTTTAATTATTTTTAAATTTCTTGCTCTCTCTTTTCCTCTTCTGGCACCCCACGATGCAAATGTTGTTAAGGTGGAAGTTGCCCCAGGTGCAAATTACACTATCTTTATTGTTTTAGGGTTTTTTTTTCTATCTGCTGTTCTAATTAATTTTTTTGTTTTTGTTTTTGTTTTTGTTTTGTTTTGTTTGCTTCCTTACATTCCAAATCTGTCATTTGATTCTTGGCTTCACCTAGTCTACTATTTATTCCCTTCAAATTATTCTTCATTTCATTAGTTTATTTTTCACTTCTGACTGGTTCTTTTTTATAGTTTCCATGTACTTTTTTATGCTGTTGAAGTTCTAAGTTCTCTTCCCCTAAATTCATTGAGCATCCTTATAACCTGTGACTCGAACTCTGCTTCTAGTAGATTTCTTATCTCTGTTTTGTTTAGTGCTTTTTCTGGAGTCTTGTTCTGTTCCTTCATTTGGGGCACGCTCCTTTGTCTCCTCAGATTGGCAGCCTCCTTGTATTTGTTTCTATTTATTAGGTAGAGCTACTATGTTTCCCAGGCTTGGTAGAGTGGCCTAATATAGTAGGGATCCTACAGAGTCCAGTGGCACAGCCTTCCCATTCACCCAAGCTGGACACTCCAGGTGTGCCCTTCATGTGGGTTGAGTACACCCTCCTCTTGTCGCTCAGCCTTGATTGCTGTTAGCAGATCAATGGGAGGGATTTACCCCAGATTGATCAGCTGGAAAAACTGGCTGCAACTACTGTGGAGGATCATCTGTGCAGTGGCCCACCCCACAGAGCAGGACTTACTTCAGCAGGGATCTGTCCCTTGACTGTATCACTTGTGGAGGTGGTTACATGGTGCTACAAATGGCCTGAAGCTGTCCACCAGGTGTGCTGGCTCTAGGGCCTCCCAAGAGGTACAGGCCAAGTTCAGCCATCACCTGTGTTCTTCCCAGGGCCACCTGGCATGATCTACAAAGCAATCTGCAGAGAGGTGCTACTTGTGTTGTGCTTTGAGGTTCTTAGGAAAGTCCTAGCTATGAACCAAGGCCAGCTGTTGCTAGTGCTAGGACTGGAGCCACTCAACAAGAGGTACAGGGTATGCCAAGGCCAGATGTTGCTTGCTGGAGAGATTGTATGAAGCATGAGACAACAGGCCATTTGTATGGAAAAGCCACTGGAAACAGCTTGGTTTGGCCTAAAAGTTGGTGGAGTGGAGCCTTTCAGCATAGGTAGCTAGGTATTAATAAAAGAGCAGTGAGCAAAACTGGCTAAGGTTAATTACATCAGAGGCTACGGCTTCACAGACTCCATGGGACAGCCACATAGTCCTGTCAAGGGGATTAACATCCCTCCATAACTGGCTTTCCAATCTCCCTGGGGGACAACCTACCATTAGGAATTACTACAGGAAATTCTTCTGTTGGGTGCATGCCCAGGAGAAGCCAGGATGTCACAGGGGTAGATGAGCACATGCTCAATAGAAGCCAAGATGGCTTAGGGGAGGTCTTTCTACTATAAGACATGTGCAGTAGGAACCAAGATGGTAACTAAGGAGGAGGAGTCTAGCCTGGAAAAAGAATCAGATTGAATAGGGGGAAGACCCAGCAGAAGCCCATGAAGAGCCAGGAAAGAGACTGATTAAGAGAAAGCCTGCTCTTTCCCAAGCTCAAGATAATATAATCAAAGGTTAACAAAGCCCTCTCTCAATAGCACGGATTCATTAACGTGCATGCCACTTTGTTCAAGCGTTTTCTCTCCATATCAGCTGTGCAGCCTCAGAATCCACACAGGCCCAAGCTTTGGTGGGTTCCAAGTGTGGGCCTGGGTGCAGCAGCACAGCACCAGCCAGACCACAGCCAGGTGCAGAGACTAAACTAATTGAACAGGGACAGAGACTACGCTGGACTAAGGTTTGGCATGGACTGAATTAAACTATTAAAGCTTCCAATGCCCTGCCAATGCCAAGCTAATAGCATAGAATCTCTGGACCCTAGCTCTTCTTCTGGGCTTGGTGAATACAAGGCTGAACTTCTTCCACAGCAGGACAGGCTAAGCCATCTTGGTATTAATGAGACACTGGGCACCTGGGGGCAGTCCTTTGGTTTGCTCCAGCTTCAATAAATATTACCACTACATTTCATCCTCCTATGTGTGGGTCCCCAAAAAACTTTTCTTGAAACTATGTGGAAGAACCCCATTTCCACTAGCGACGGTCTTAAGGAATGACCAAGATGGGGTAAACAATGATATTCAGGTTTATGGAGACTCAGATATGGTGCCCACCTTCTGGGTCTGTGGGAGAAGGGCTGAGAAAAGGAGCAATGGACTCTGTCAGCACTTCTGTCTGGGAGAAAGCTGCCCCTCCAGCTCTGGCTCTAATGCCAACCAATTAAGCTCCTCCCCTTATGGCCTCAGTGCGTTTTGAGCTGCTTCCCTAGCACTGAGACTCAAAAAAAAAAAAAAAATAGGTACAAGTAAGTCTGTGTGCAGGCCCTTTAAGGAGAACTGCCTAGGACTCCGGAAGCCCTCTGCCTCACTCAGCCATAATCCCCACTGGTTTTCACAGCCAGAAGTCATGGGGACTTCCCTTCCCAGCCCTGGAACCCTGAGCTTCAAGGCCTGGTGTGGGGCTGAAACCCCGCACTCCTCAGGAGGGACCTCCACATAAAAATCCTCCTGATTTTTATCCACACACATAGGTGGGGGACAAGCCCACCGCATCTCCTCCCCTCCTACCCATCTCATTGTGGCTCCTTTTTTATATACTCAGTTATAGGGCTCCATTCAGCTAGAGTTCAAGTGGTTCTGAATGATGGCTGTTCTGTAGTTTAGTTGTATTTTTGATGTGTTTGTGGGAAGATGTGAGTACTGCATTTACCTAAGTCATCATCTTGATTGGAAGCCAGATGCTCTTATAACTATTTGTTTAATGTTGGTTCCCTCCACTAAGCTGTAGCTCTATTAGGACCATGACCATTTCTGTCTTCTATCATTGCAACCTCTGAGCCTAGTACAGGTAATAGTGTTTAACAGGTGCTCACTGAATGAATGAATGAATGAATGAGCAAGTCTTTTGCTCTAAACTCTCTAAGATCAACAGACTTTTACCTGAATCATAAATAGCCACTACAGACACAATGCACCATGAAATGTACAACCAAAAACAATAAAATTTCCAAGACAAAAAACCCAACATGAATGTTTACCATTATATAAAATTCAACATTTACATATGTTCCAGACTAAACGCTTTCATTGAGTTTCTCATATCATATAATATTGTTCACCACTTTCAAAAAATATACTTATGCTACTTCAATTATTATATACAGCTATTCATGTATATGTTTTGCCAAAATATCAATCGGTAATGATCTTGCATAAGAAGAACATAAACACTGATTTGTTGCTTGTGCTGTTGTTTGCAGAGCCTAAGGCTATTTAAGACTTTAAACTTAAGATTTACCCGAAACCTTTACTAAAAAAGGGGAAAACATTTATGATCATCCATTCTGTGAGTTGTCTGCCACTGCCATTATTTACATGAAACCAATATTAATCCATTAAAAATAAATTGTTTTTTAAATTATGATTAAGATTCTTCCCCAAAAAAACAAAAAGGAAACTAGTACAATACTGATTTTTCACAGAGCCTAGAGCAATGTGCATTTTATTTTTAATGTATTTTAAGTGAAAATTCTAAAACTGTGAAAGAAACCTGTCTATTATACACAGTTGGGAAAAGACTAAGCTGCTTGGAAAATTTCTGAGGTGTATAAAGGAATAACATGGAGTGATGCCTGCTAGAATAGCTGTGGTGAAAACAGCTCAGTAAAGGGAATTCGCAGTAGTTAGTTCTGCCAAAACCATAAAATTAATTGAAGGATGTGAATACTCACTGACAGATAAAATCTTAAATATTCTTATAAAGCTTTTATTTATTATGTCTTTATAACATGTCAGACACTTTGCAAAACACTTCAAGTAACTTTTTTCATGTAATTCCTATCTTTAAAAATGGTACTACAACGTAAGAATAATAATGCTCATTCTATAGATAAAGACATGGAGGCCTACTTAAGAAGTAAAATAACTAGGACCTTAAGTTTATCTCTTTCCATAGTTTCTGGTTCTTAATTGCTGTGCAGACTACACAATTCTATACATTAGACAACTCCAAACTGAGAAGCATCCATCAGAAAAACAATTTTAAAAGTATAAGTTCAAAAACTTTTGCTTGTATATCAAGAAAATTAGTAATTTAAAATCTGAGCACAGGGAATCTGAGCAGTCTTAGCAAATATTCCTGACACATCAGTCTTCTATTGTCCCGCTAGAGCAACCCCCTAGTCCCACTGGCAGAGACTGGAGACTGTCTCTGAAATCCCAAGTGCCACCTGGATCTCCAAGGAGACTAGGACTAAGCCTTCCTTCTTCTAGGTAAAGATGAGAGCCAAAGGGTAAAAAAATCACAAAGTTAAAGAATAGCTTCTCCTCAAGGCCCAAGGCAAAGGTTTCAAATCTTGGTTTTCTGAGATGTTCAGTTAACAAGAGTCAACAGAACCCACTGATCTATTGAGTAATGAGAGAAAGTTTCTCCTGGGCGTCTACTACATGGAATCCTTGGGCCAGCAGCACAATCCCACTAGACCCAGTTGTCCTAGAAGAGAAAATGAAATTGCTCCCAGTTCTGTAATGAGAGGACTGTCACTGCACCTTAAAAACCTCAGTGCAGAGAATATTCTTTCCAATAATTCATAGAGGAGCTGATCAACTCATTCATTACTAGTCCAGGAGAGTGGAAAGTGCTCCTACAGTTGGATAAAAAACAAAAAGCCAGCATATAAGTGGGAAAACTTAGAAAATAATATATTTCCAAACTGAGGTAAAACAATGACATGGTGTGTGATCTCACTAATATTCAGGGAAATAAAACAAACATGATATGCCTATATTTCATTTATTAAAGGACAAAGTTAATAATAATTAATGTTCCAAGAATAAAGAAACTGTACTTCTCTACAGTGGAGGGTACATGAAGTGCTAAAAAAATTTTTAAAGTTATCTGGAAATTTATGAATATTGAAATTTTATTTATTCTAAAAAGCAGAAATCACATTTTAGGAAATATATTTGACAGTAATAAAAGCATCAGAATATATGGATATTTGTACAAGAATTTTGTGTTAAAACAAATCATCTTTAATATCATTCATAAGAAGATAATTAAACATGCTATAGTACATCCGCTCTATGCAGTATAAACCACCCAGTAAAAAGAATGTTTTCTATTAATTCTGGAAGTCTATTTAAAAAACAAAGAGTAGAACAGCATATACAGCATTCTTATTTGAAAAACTGTTTATGTGTATTCATGTTTGATATCTTAGTATTAACATGAAAAAGGACAGAAAATGTCATGCATCATGCTATTAATGTAGGTGATTCTGAGAAATGAAAATAGAAAAATATGACAAAATCATTCACTTTTCCTTTTATACAGTAGTCCTCCTTTATCCATAAGGAATATGCCCCAAGACCCCCAGTGGATGTCTTAAACCACAGATAGTACTATCTGAACCCTATGTATACCATATTTTCTCCTACACTTACATACCTATGGTAAAGTTTAACCTATAAGTTAGCCACAGTAAGAGATTAACAACAATAACTAATAATAAAATAGAACAATTATAACAATGTACTTAATAAAAGTTTTATAAATGTGGTCCCTTTCCTTCTTTCTCCTATCCCCCGCCCTCTCCCCTCTCTCCTCTCGGTAAACTGATCTGATAACCAACAGGTAACTAAGTGACTAACCAGAGGGGAGCATATTCAATTGGGATATACTAAACAAATGAATAATTCAGGTTCTGGGGTGAGGGTGTCATGGAATGGGATGGCAAAAGCTTTCATCTTGCTACTCAGAATAGCAAACAATTTGAAACCTATGAATTATTTTTGTAATTTCCTACTTAATATTTTTGGACCACAGTTGACCGCTGGTAACTAAAACTGCAGAAGCAAACCCATAGGTAAGCTGGAACTACTGTACATCTTTAGATTTTTATATGTGGTACCAATAGGATATTGTTTTGAAAATTTTTTTAAAAGTAAGAGGGAAAAATATTAGATAAAATTACTTTTAATATAAAATTACTTTCAGTATAGGAAAGATTTTACCTTTTATGAATTTAAATAATATTTTCAATGTTAAATATCCAAAATTATTGAATTAATAGATATTCAATGCATAACTACAATATATTTCTATCAGGATAATAAAAGATACTAATTATGTCCATTAGGCACAAACTCTAGCCACATACTTTGTTGATGAGTGCTAAAGTTTATGACATGTCCTTTCATGGTCATTAATAATCACCTCTACTTTAAAAAGAAAATAAATAGTTAAATGCCAACTAGACTAACAAAATAAACCCAATCTAAATCCAGAAGGTGTTTGTTATCCTCTAAAAATCTCTTATTTTAACAAGTTTTAGGACCTTCTGGAGAAACTGAATTAAAGTATCACTTCCACTCCCTTTTATCCCGAAAGATTTTCTGTTGGTCCTAAACACTCTTTCTCTCACAGAAAGTATAGGGTTTCAATTGCTAAAAAGAACTGTTAGGTTGGTGTTAAACTTTTGGAGATAATACTGTTTTCTAGTTCCGTTAAGAAAGCCGAAATAAGAGAGCAGTCCTGCAGTGCCAGGCCAGACAGCAGTTAGAGGAACAGGAAGCTTCAATGTAATGCTGCCTCTGTGCTTTGAAGGGTGCAGGTTTCCTGGGTTAAGGAAACTTGAAATATATGCAAACACATACAAGGGGATCATATCCAAGCACCCAAAGGAAGTCGAGAAAAAAAAAGAAACATTCAACATATCTAACTCTTCATTTATTCTACTGTTTCAACATCTTCAATTTGCTTTAACCCACTGACCCATTTTAAATGAAACCTACCTCTCTTACTCTTACTATTACTCCTAGGGAATTATTCCAACTTAGGCTCTTTAAAAACATGATCTGTTCTCTATAGAATTGTTAGAAAGAATTTTCAGAAAGAATTTTCTCTACAGATCAAAAATGCTTCACTTTTTTCCATGCCCAATTATTTCTCACCACACATTAGCTAAATGTTCAGTTCCTGATTTTATTTTTCTGATAACTCCACCATTTCATTGCCTCACCACCTATTTGACTTGGTCTAACATTTCTGATTCAGAAACTACATCCAAGCTGAAATACTTCCAAAGTTCAGAAACTACCAAATATCCCATAAGACAAAATGCACATGAAATGTGGATAATTCTAAAATTTTAAACACATCATCTCTTACAATGCCTCAGTTTATCGCAATTTTATTTTATATATTATAGTTTATCACAATTTTAATTTACTTTTGCATCACAATCTGCATACATATTTCTGTAATATTTTCTCTCATATGGTCCATCAGGATAATCCTCCATAACTGGGTGAATATAAATTCCTTTACAATGTAAGTTTTTAGAGAAGAAAAAATATGTATAGTATAATTCCCAAAATCAATATATACATATTAAATAAATCTGATGATATATATGTATGTATATATATAGAGAGAGAGAGAAATACTAACACTATGCTATCATTTTCACTATTTCTATATTTTTGATTTATTAAAATTGAATGATACAATTATATCTCAATTTTAAAAAACTGAAGGATGGGCCCTGGCCAGGTAGCTCAGTTGGTTAGATCATTTTCCCAATACTCCAAGGTTATGGGTTTGGTCCCTGGTCAGGACACATACAAGAATCAACCAATAATGCATAAATAAGTGGAACAACAAATTGGTGTTTCTCTCTCTCCCTCTCTCTCTCTCTCATCAATAAATTTTTAAAAACTGAATGATGCAGGAAGATCCACACTCTTAATAAAGTCTTGTACTAAACAGCATGTTTAGACAATAGAGACTAGTTCAAATACCCAATAGTAATTTTGAGAAAGCTCTAGTGATGGTTACATGATTTTTTTTAAAGTGTCCAATAGCAAACAGTTTAAATCTACTGTTATTACTGTATATAAGCAGTTAAATATGGCCTTTTCTCTGCAAACTATGAGTCCAAATGTCTGATCTAGAGAACACAGAAGAAATTGCTGATAAAAAAATCTTTCCCATCTACTGAGAAACTTTTGCTATTATTATACATGGATTTACTTTTTCAACAGGCATTTACTAAGTGTCTACTATATAGGAGGTACTACAATGACTGTAAATGAGGGATATGAAATCCAACAGATCTGGATTTAAATACATGCTATTAGCTGCATGATATCTAAAGGTTTCTTGCTATGCTTTAACATATGCAGGACTCACTTTTATCCTTTATAAAACAGATATAATAATACCTAGTCCGAAAATTTATAAGAATCCTTTAGTGTGGGTAATGAGAAAGAAAGAAGAATGACAATGATCTCAAAATTTCTAGGTTATGGCATATGTGGAGATACTAATAATTAAAATCAAGAGAAAGAGAAAATTTGGAAGAGGTATATATGAGAAAAGAATGATAAATTTAACTTGGACTTATTGAGGTGCTATAAAACAAACTTTGACACAATAAAGGATGGTAGACATTTTGAAAATGAGTCAGATTATCCAGGAAGAGCATGAAAATGATTAAAGGAAAGACCAAAATTTAACCAGGTAGATTATTCAAATATTTCAGTGCTAGGTAACTAAAGACTATTCCATATGTGTTAATATTTCCAAAGAAAAAAAATAAGACTAAGGAGATGACAAAGGTGTCACAAATGTAGACAGTCTAGGAGAGAATGGTCTTGGAAAACCCTGGGACCAAAGAATAACTTGTAAAAGGCACAGGAGTGGGGAGGTGGGGAGTATCAACCCTAATAAATGCAAATATATGTCCAAAGGAAGCAGACAGAAAAATTGTCCATTGGGTCAAATGCTAAATGTAGAGGTAGTCCACAGGGGGCTTGACAGTTTTGCATTCCTTCCAGCAATGTATGAGAGTGTCAACAAAATTACATTGTCAAGCATTTCCATTTTGCCAATCATTAGTGAAAAAAATGCCACTGCATTGTAATTTTAATTTTAATTACTCTTAGTATGAAAAAAGTCAAATTTTTTGTATATTGAAGGCCCTTTTAAACTTTTCTATAAATTATCTGTTCATTGTTTTTGTTCATTTTTTATAGGATTTTTAGTCTTTTTTCTCTCAATTTTTAAAAGTTCTTTATATTTTAGGGATATCAGACTTTTGACTTTGATTATAATATTTTTTGACAAAAAAAGTTTTTAAAATTTGTATATAGTAAATTTTATCAAATTTTTTAATCATCTGGGTTTGGAATCATATTTAGAAAGTCCCTAAAACAAGATTTTCACAGGATTCATTTGCTTTCTCTGGTTCTTGTACAGACTCATTTTTTTTTCTAATTAAATTTATTGGGAAGACATTGGTTAATAAGATTATATAGGTTTTGACTGTGCGTTTCCATGATATGCTCTATACATGCACTGTGTACCAACCACTCAAAGTCAAATCATCCTCCATCATCATATATATTGTTCCCTTTACCCTTTACTAACCCCACCCCCTTCCCTCTGATAACCACAATACTGTTATCTGTGTGCGTTGTTTTATATCCCACACATAAGTGAAATAGTATGGTTCTTAGCTTTTTCTGACAGACCTATTTCACTTAGCATACTATTCTCAAGGTCCATCCATGTTGTTGCAAATGGCAGTACTTCATCTTTTCTTACGGCTGAGTAATATTCCATAGTATATATGTAACACATCTTTATTCAAACATCTACCAATGACAATGGACACTACCAAAAGGACATTGCAGTATTTTCCATGTCTTAGCCACCATGAATAATATTGCAATGGTTCTGGTCAGGGAGCTCAGTTGTTTAGAGAATCATCCCAATACACTGAGGTTGTGGGTTCGATCCCCAGTCAGGGCTCATACAAAATCAACTTATGAATACATAAATAAGTAGAACAACTAATTGATCTCTCTCTCTCTCTCTCTCTCTTCCCCCTCGTTTGCTCCCCCTACTCTTCCTCTTTTTAAAGTCAATTTTTTTTAATTTAAAAAATAATGTTGCAATGAACAAAGGGGAGCATATATCTTTGTGAATGTTTTCAAATTTTTTGGGTTGATTCTCAGCAGAAAGATTATTGAGTCATATCATAACTCTATTATTAATTTTTTTAGGAACTTCCATGCTGTTTTCCATAGTGGTTGTGCCAGTTTACAATCCCACCAGCAGTGAATGAGGGTTCCTTTTTCTTCACAACCTCTGCAACACTTGTTATTACTCGACATGTTGATAATAGATGTTCTGCAGGTATGAGGTGGTAGCTCATTGTAGTTTTGATTTGCATTTCTCTAATAGCTAGTGAAGTTGAGCATATTTTCATATATCTATTGGCAATTTGTACGTCTTCTTAGGAGAGGTATCTGTTCAATCTTCTGCCTATTTTTCAACTGGATCATTTGTTTTTGTGGTGAGCTATATGAGTTCTTTATACATTTTGGATGCTAACCTCTTGTCAGAGCTGTTGTTTACAAATACCAACTGTCATTTGGTTGGTTGCCTTTTTGTTTTGTTGGTGGTTTCCTTTATTGTGCAGAAGCTTTTTAGTTTGATATGCCATATTTTGCCATGTACAATGCCACTATTTTGCCCAAATTTTAGAGGGAAAAATAAGGATGAGCATTATACATGGGTAGTACTAATTCTGTAACTATATGAATGTTTTTAACTCTTTTATTTATGCTTATGGATTAAAAGTGTAATTCTAGAAAGCAATAATGATATCTGTATGCAAAATAATACCCTGGAATATGATCATTGGTTTTGTTTAACTTATGAAAAACTTGCAATGAAAGCATTTTCAGCCAACAATTCAATGAAATGAAACAAAGAGAGACATATTGTTATCCATGGAGTAAAATAGATGATGCCAATTGTTAACCACTTGATAAGATAGGTGATGCTAACTTTATTACCACAGGGAAAACAGCATGACATTTCTCTTCATACACTTTAGGAGGGGAGAAATTATTGGAAAATCCCTTGGAAAATGTCGAAATCGTTTTTGTACACTGCAAGTTTTAAGCTTCAAGTTATTAAATATGCTAAAAAGCATGGCAACAGAGCTGCTGAGAGACATTTTGGATTTCCTCCCACAGAGTGTCATCAGATTGTGGAAGCAACAGGAAGAAAAGCTTCTTCAGATGCCAAGACAGAAGAAGGCAATGCGAGGGAAACCTCCAAAGTGGTTGGAGGTGGAGCAGGAGGTAAAGACCTGGATTCTGGAGCAGCATCAAACTGTGAGCTCTGTTTCAACCAAGCTGATACAAGAAGGTAAAAGGATTGCACCAGAAAAAAACACTGATGATTTCTCAGGGACACCTAAATGGTGCTTTAACTTTATGAAGAGAAAATGTTTGAGCATGAGGGCATGAACTAAACTTGCCCAAAAACTTCCAGCAGCCTATGAGAATCAAGTTTTGGAATTTCATTCTTATGTTATCAATCTTTGAAACACTTAAAACTTTGAGCTGCCCCACATCACCAATATGGATGAGGTCCTACTCATGTTTGATGTGCCATCCAACAGAACTGTGGACGTCAAAGGAGCAAAGGCTGTGACTGGTCAAAGGAGCAACGACCATGGCTGTTAAAACTAGTGGTCATTAGAAAACACATTCACTATTGTTCTAGCCTGTTGCACAGATGAGACAAAGCTACCACCTATGATCATCTTTAAAAGAAAAATGTTTCTGAAAGAAAAGATACCAAGTGGAGTTATTATCCATGTGCATAAAAAAGGATGGATGAATGAAGAAGGCATGAAAATCTGGTTTAACAAAGTCTGATCACAAAGGCCTGGAGAATTACTTAAAAAACCAGCTTTCCTTGTTTTTGATCACTTCAAAGCCCATGTTACACAAAGTGCAAAAGCAATGACAGTGGACTTGAAAACCCAACTTACTGTGATACTTGGTGAGCTAATCAGCCAACTGCAACCTCTTGATGTGTCAGTAGATAAGCCTTTGAAGGCCCTAATGAAGAAATAGTGCACCCTGGCTGGTGTGGCTCAGTGGATTGAGTGCCGGTCCGTGAACCAAAAGGTCACCTGTTCAATTCCCAGTCAGAACACCTGCCTGGGTTTCAGGCCAGGTCCCCAACTGGGGGCATGTGAGAGGTAGCTGATCTATGTATCTCTCTCACAGCAATGTTTCTCTCCCTGACTTTCTCCCTATCTTCCCTTCTCTCTAAAAATAAATAAAACCTTTAAAAAAAAGAAATAGTGGACATTGTGAATACAGTCAGCTGGTAATGATTTAACACTTACAGGCAAGATCAAGAAAGAATCCATCGCCTAGGTTTGTGATTGGATCCTATGATGGTGGAACAGTGTCAGGAAGTGGTTGTGAAATCATTTTAAAAATGTGGTATCAGCAATGCTATGGATGGACTGAAGGTGATGAAATTTATCAGGATATGGAAAGTAACTCTTCAGAAGACGCCTGTAATGTAGAAACTGAAGAAGACCATACTTCTGATATTGACAGCGATGAAGAGTTTTGGGCCTTGTATGATGCATAAATATCATAAATTTATTACTGATACATAAAATTTCATGTACCTTGTATCTGTTCTTGTGTTTTGAAATTATTTGTTACATAAAATTTCTTGTATCATAATATGTTCACAAATAAATGCTAAAATTCCTTTATAATAGAAAAAAACAAGTACCTAAATATAAATAAATAAATAATGTAATTTAAAAATTAAAATGAAAGATTTTTTTTACTTAAAGGTTTGAGCCAAAAACATGGGTGCTCATTATATACAGTAAAATATGGTAGTCCCGTTCATTTATTTTTGCCTTTACTCTCCTGGTCTTTGGGGTCAAATTCATAAAATCTCCTTTAAGGACAAGGTCCATAAGTCTGGTGCCTACCTATGTTTTCTTCTATGTAACTTATTGTTTCAGGTCTTTTATACTTAGGTCTTTGATCCATTTTGAATTAAATTTTGTGCATGGGGACAAACTGTAGTCTAGTTTTATTCTTCTGCATGTAGCTTTCCAACTTTCCTGACACCATTTATTGAAGAGGCTCCCTTTCCTCCATTGTTTGTCTTTGGTTCCTTTGACAAAAATTATTTGCCCATATACATGTGGGTTTATTTCCAGGCTCTCAATTCTGTTCCATTGGCCTGTGTCTGTTTTTCTGCTAATACTATGCTATTTTGATTATCATTGCACTGTAATATAATTTAAAGTCAGGGAGTGTGAATCCTGTGGCTTTGTTCTTTTTTCTAAGGATTGCTTTGGTTATTCAGAGTTTTTTGTGGTTCCATATAAATCTGGTTATTTTTTCTTCTTTTCTTTAAAAAATGTCTCTAGTATTTTGATAGGGATTGCATTAAATCTATATATTGCTTTGGATAACATGGACATTTTAACTATATTGATGTTTCCAATCTATAAACACAGAATATCTTTGCATTTCATTTTGTCTTTTTCAATCTCTTTTAATAATGCTTTGTGGTTTTCAGTATATAGGTCCCTCACATCCTTTGTTAAGTTTATTCCCAGGTATTTTGTTCTTTTTGTTGCAAGTGCAAAAGGAATTTTCATTTCTTTTTCTGAAATGTCATCGTTAGTATACAGGAATGCAGTGGATTTTGGTACATTTGTATCCTTCAACTTTACTGTATTTCTTTATTGTTTCTAATCATTTTTGGTGGTCTTTAGGGTTTTTTATATAGAGAATCATGTCATCTGCAAAAAGCGACACTTTCACTTCCTTATTTCCAAGGATGGATTTTATTTTTTTCTCTTGCCTGATTACTCTGGTTAGAACTTCCAGTACTATGTTGAATAAGAGTTGTGAAAGTGAACATCCTTGTCTTGTTCCTGCTTTCTGAGGAAAAGTTTTCAGTTTTTCACCATTGAGTATGATAGTAGCTGAGATTTTGTCTTATATGGCCTTTATGACACTGAGGTACTTTCCTTCTACACCCATTTTATTGAATGTTTTAATCATAAGTGGATATTATATCTTATCAAATGCTTTTTCTGCATCTATTGAAGAGACTATATGATTTTTTTATTCTTTTTTTTTTTTGCTAATGTGTTGCATTAACACATTGATTGCGTTAATTGTATTGTGTGTTAATTATATGGTGTGATTGTATTGATTGACTTGCATATGGTGAACCATCCTTGTGTCCCTGGAATAAACCCCATTTGATTGCAATGTATCATTTAATGCACTGTTGCATTAGATTTGCTAGCCCTTTGTTTAGAATTTTTACATCTTTATTCATCAGAGATACTGGTCTATAGTTTTCTTCTTTTGTGTTATCCTTGCCAGATTTTGGTATCAGAATTGTACTGGCCTCATAAAATGTGTTAGGAAGTATCGCCTCTTCTCCAATTTTTTGGAAGATTTTGAGAAGGATAGGTATCCAATCTTCTTTGAATGTTTGGTAGAATTCACTAGTGAAGCTATGTGGTCCTAGACTTTTATTTTTGGGGAGGTTTTTGATGATTCTTTCAATTTCCCCACTGTTTATTGGTCTATTTAGATTTTCCAATTTATCATGATTAAGTCTAGGAAGATTATATATTTCCAGGAATTTATCCATTTCTTCTAGGTTACTGAATGTGGCAGCATATAGTCTTTCCTAGTATTCTAATATGATCCTTTGTATATCTGTGATATCTGTGGTAACTTCTCTTTTGTTTCTGATTTTGTTTATATGAGTCTTTTGTCTTTATTCCTTAGTCTAGCCCAGGCTTTGTCAATTTTATTAATCTTTTCAAAGAACCAGCTTTTATTGTATTAATTTTTTTGTCTAGTCTTTCATTTTCTGTTTCATTCAATTCTACCCTAATTTTTATTATCTTCTTTCTTCTGTTGACTTTGGGCTACTTTTGTTTTGTTTTGTTTTTTCTAGTTCCTTAAGATGTAATGTTAAGTTGTTTACTTGAGATATGTTTTTTTTCTTAGATAGGCCTGTAATAATATAAACTTCCCTCTTATTACTGCTTTCACTGCATCCCAGAAATTTTGATATGTCATATTGTCATTCTCATTTGTCTCTAAATATCTTTTGGTCTCAGCTTTTATTTCTTCTTTGCCAAGTCATTATTTAGTAGTACGTTGTTTAATCTCCACATACTTGTGGGTTTCTTTACTTCCTTTTTTCAGTCTATTTCTAATTTCAAAGCATTGTGGTCAGAAAATATTCTTGGTATGATTTCAATCTGCTTAAATTTCTTGAGGCTAGTTTTGTGACCCAACATATGGTTTATCCTTAAGAATATTCCACATGCACTGGAGAAGAATGCATGACCTAATATTCTTGGATGAGGGACTCTATATATATAAATGTAAATTATGTCCATTTGGTTTAATGTGTCATTTAATGTTGATATTTCTTTATTGACTTTCTGTTTGGATGATCTATAAAGAGCTGTCAATGGAGCATTTAACTCCCTTACTATGTGTTTTTGTCAGTTTCTCCCTTTAGTTCTGTTAGCAGTTTGGTTTTATTTTTAATATATTTCAGTGGCCCCCAGTTGGGTGCATATACATTGAGAAGTGTTATGTCTTCTTGATATAGTGCTCCCTTTATTATTATAAAATGTGCATCTTTGTCTCTTGTTACTTTTCTTATCTTCAAATCTACTTTGTCAGATATAAGTATAGCTACTCCTGCTTTTCTGCAGATGCTGTTTGCTTGGAGAATTGTTTTCCACCCTTTACTTTGAGTTGATCTTTGTCTTTGCACCTTAGATGTGTCTCCTGAAGGCACCATATGGTTTGGCTTCATTTTTTGATCCAGTCTGCTACTCTGGCCTTTTGTTAGGTGAATTCATTTTATTTACATTTACGGTCATTATTGATGTAGGAGGATTTTCTATAGCCACTTTACCTTTTGTTTTCTGGTAGCTCTGTGCCTCTACTGGTTCTTTTCCTTTATGTTTCTGGCTATGGTTTTGTTTGGTGGTATTCCATACTTTTTCCTTCTGTTTCCTCCTGTTTTAAGATATGTGCCTCAGTTTTGGGTTTTTGTGTGTATGGTTACCATTATATTTATGAAAAAGAAAGTTTCATGTATATAGTAGTCCCTTTTCTTTTGAATGCATGTGATCTCTTATCTCCTTTGCAAATTCGGATGTTTATCCCTTCCCGTTTTATGTTTTTGTTGTCACGAATTATCCCTGTTTATGCCATAAGTTTGTTGGTGATCTTATTCATAATTTCCTGACCTTTTGTTCTTTGTTTCCATTAGAATAGCCTCATTCAGAATTTCCTGTAATGGAGATCTTTTAGGGATAAATTTCCTCAACTTCTCTATGTCTGAAAAAGTCTTTATTTCTCCTTCATACCTGAAGGATAACTTTACTGGATATGATTCTTGGCTGATAATTTTTCTCTTTCAGTAGTTTAAATATTTGATTACACTCTCTTCTAGCTTGTAGGACTCTGCTGAGAAGTCCAATGATAGCTTAATTGGCTTTTCTTTACAGGTTATTTTCTTCTCCTCCCTGGTTGCTCTGGGAATTCTTTCTTTGTCATTAATTTCAGACAGTTGTAATACAATGTGCCCTGGAGAAGCTTTTTTTGGATTGAGGTCATTAAGTGTTCTGTTTGCCTCTTAGATTCAAGGATCTGGTTGTTTCCACAGGTTTGGGAAGCTCTTATCAACTATTTGTTTTGTTCGAATGGGTTCTCCATTCCCTTTGCCCTCTCTTCCTCTGGTATGCCTGTTATTCTTAAATTGTTCTTTCTGATAGAGTCATAAAGTTCTCATAAAGTTCTTTCATTGCTTTTCATGTTCAAGTCTTTCTCTTCTTCCCTCCATGTCATTTCCATATTTCTATCTTCAATACTACTTCTTTCCTCTCTCTAGTCAGCCCTATTTCCTATGCTCATTAGTTCATTCTTGATCTCTTGTGCTGAATTCTTTGTCTCCAGAATTTCTATTTGGTTATTTTTTAAATTTCAATCTCTTTGTTAAAGTATTCATTTTATTTGTTAATTTGGTTTCCAAGATCATTAAAATAACTATCTGTATTTTCTTGCAACTTGTTGAGTTTTCAGAACAGCAATCTTGAATTCTCTGTCATTTAAATCATATATTTCCATGTATTTAAGTTTATTGTCTGGAGATTTTTCATTTTACTTCTGAGCTGCTTCCTTATCTTGGTTATTTAGCATTTGATGGATTCCTTCTCTGTCTAGGCATCTATGTATGAGCAGCACTTCTCTAGCAGATTGATAAAAGTCTTTCTATTATTTTCCAATAGGTGGCACTGAATCACAAGATTTTCTTTTGTTTTGTTTTTAGTTCTCTAACACTTCTCTGGTTCTTCAGATCTCTTCAGGGTGGTAGAAAATGGCCTGTGTTTCCTGGGAATGTGAGTGCCTCCCTGTGTTCCAGTCAACCCCACCCCAGGGGACCAATCACACAGGGAAATTCAATGGGCAACAGAGCTCCAAATCCATGAAATCCCAGTGATGTCCTCTACAGCCAGACACTGCTAGCAGTGCAGTCTCCATGTGTGAGAGCAGGGTGAGCTGGGGGAACCCAGCTGCCTTCTTTATTGTTTTGCCCTGCCAACAACAGTGACTCTGGACCTCCACAAAATCCCTCCTATGTCTCCACCTTGCCCTGGGATTAGTTGCAGAGTGCACCTTTTACTCAGGGAAAAAGCATCTCTATAGTACCAGTTCTCAGGTTTGCAGATAATGTGCTCAACTATCCAACAAGAAGAATAAGAAAAGGTAGTTCTTATCCTCCCCTGGGAGGATGAGGGGAGGTGGTCAGGCTCCATGGCTTTGTTTCTCTGTCTGGAATTTCAATGCCAGATAACCAAGACCACACCTTGGTATTCATCCCTTCCCAGGTTCCTGGGTTCAACCACAGCTCATACAGCCTGATCCTGGAGGAATGCTCACTGAGCCTCTTTGCTCTTCCTGGATGAAGGGAGTGCCAGCCATGATCTGATTCCTTCCCTCTCTGAGCTGAGACCCACTATGAGCTCCCAGCTTCAGGGTTGCATCCATGGCTTGTCTTGGCTTTTATTCCCTCTTGCCTCCCCAGTTCACACCCACTTACCCACTTCTAGATGTTTCAATGTGTAGAGAGATTGTGCATTAAACAGGGAATTCTTTGTTGAATTATAGCTGTTCAAATTGTTGAAATTTCAAGAGGAGAGAACAAGAGCATTTCTCACACTCTCATTCCTTTGACATCATTGGATTCATTCTATTAGATTTTCAATCCATTTTAAGTTTGCTTTTGTTTACTGTTGTAAGGATATGATTTTATCTTTTCAAAATTATTTAGTTGTCTACACACCATTTATTAAATAGTCCATTCTTTCTCCAGTGATTTATATACTAAAATTCCATATATACTTGGGACAATTTCATATTTTTCAATCTATTCCACTGACCCATTTATCTATCCATGCACCAGGCCACAATTTTATAACTACAAAGGCTTTGTGGATTGTCCTAAAGTATGATAGAGCTGATAGATCTTCCTCATAGGATCAGCTCTAACTTGTCAGTATTTTCCTAGCTATTCTCGTGTTATTTTCAATATAAACTTTGCTATCAACTCCACAAAAAGATGCTTGTTGGTATATTTATTATGGTCATATTAAATCTATAAATCAGCTTATGGAGAGATGATATTTTTTAAAGATTTTCTTTATCTATTTTTAGAGAAAAGGGAGGGGAAGGAGAAATAGAAGAAGAGAAACATCAATACTTGAGTGAAACATTGATCAGATGCCTCTTGCATACCCCCAATCAAGGTCAAAGCCCACAAACCAGGCATGTGCCCTGACTGGGAATCAAACTGGCAACCTTTCAGTCTGTGGGACAACGCCCAATCCACTAAGCCACCCCAGTCAGGGCAGAACTGACATTTTTGATAAGGTTAAGATGTGTTATCCAAGAGGGAGGGATATCTTTCCATTTAAGTCACACATGTTACAGTGTTGCTTCATGTACATTTGGCACATTTATTTTTAGGTTTATTCCTAAGTATTTTCTTTTTTGTTATTGCTATTATAAGTGGAGTTCTCATAACACCTCCTAACAGGTTATTATTTAAGTATATAAGGGTCTCTCAACCTTCGCAGTGTACAGTCAGCATTTGCCCACTTTGTTGCAGCTGTCCTAAGTACTGTAAGATATTTAGCAGACCTTTGACATCTACCCACTAGATGTCAGTAGCACTAACGTCCTCAAGGAGACAGCTCAAAAAGCCTCCAGATACTGCCACATGTCACCTGGAGAAGGGTAAAAATGGGGGTGGGGATGCCCTCCATTAAGAAATACTAGAATAGGACTTCCAGTCAAGATCGACACATAGGTAAACATTCCTTGCCTCCGTGCACAACTACAACAAAAATTACTACAAAACAAATATAGTTGTCAGGATTTGGAGCTGCATGAAAGTCCAAAAACCAAGGCTTTTAAGAACCCACATTCATCTATATAGGTAGGAAGGGCAGAGGCGTGGAGATGTGTGGAGAGGCACAGAGAGTTGGAGAGGCATGGAAAGGCATAGCACTGAAGTAGCACAGAGAGGCATGGAGACACAGAATGGGTGGTCCTACACCCACATGTGGTGGATAAAAATTGGGAGGGATACCTTGGAAGTGAGAGATCCCAACCCCAGACGAGGCCACCCAGCCCAAGGTTCCAGCACATGAAGATAAGTCCCCATAACTTCTAGCTGTAAAAACTAGTGGGGGTTGGGGTAGAAGAAGAAACTGTGGGATTCTCAGGAGACTGCTTTTAAAAGTCCCGCAATGGACTTAGAACTTATACAGACCCACCCCTTCTGGGAGTCAGCACCAGGGCAACAGCTGGAAGGGCACTAGTGGCATATGTGGAGAATCTGAAGTGACTAGAAATAGGGAAAGTACCAGGAGACAGCTTCCTTCTAGGCAACACACCAAAGGCCAGGCAGTGACGTTGTTCCCTCTCTGAGCCCTCCCCAAAACAAAGCAAAAGAGCAGTAACACGGGTTGCCCCATCCTGGCGATTAACTAATGCTTTGCTCCATATAATTTACAGGGGTGCTCTTCTACAATAGGTCACAATACTAGGACAGGAATTCAAAGTAGCCCTACCTAATACACAGAAACAAGCATAGGGAGGCTGCCAAAATGAGGAGACAATGAAATGTGGCCCAAATGAAAGAACAGAACAAAACTTTAGAAAAAGAACTAAACAAAGTGTTGATAAGCAACCTATCAGATGCCGAGCAACGAACACTGGTTATCAGGATGCTCAAGAAACTCATCGGGTACTTCAACAGTTTAAAAAAGACCCAGGCAGAAATGAAGGTTACATTCAGTGAAATAAAGAAAAATCACCAGGACTCCAACAATGGTGGTGATGAAGCCAAGAATCAAATCAACAATTTGGAACATAAGAAAGAAAAAAGCATTAAATCAGAAGAGCAAGAAGAAAAAAGATTTTTTTTTAAAAAAGGTATAGCCTAAGGAACCTTTTGGACATCTTCAAACGTACCAACATTTGAATCATAGGAGTGCCAGAAGGAAAAGAGAAAGAGCAAGAAATCGAAAACTTATTTGAAAAAATAATAAAGGAAAACTTTCCTAATTTGGTGAAGGAAAAAGACATACGGTGCAGGAGGCACAGAGAGTCCCTAAAAAATGGACACAAAGACGACCACAACAAGACACATCATAATTAAAATGCTAAAGGTTAACTATAAAGACAGAATCTTAAAATCAGCAAAAGAAAAGCAGAAGGTTACATACAAAGTAGTTCCTATAAGACTGTCAGCTGATTTCTCAAAAGAAACTTTTCAGGCTAAAAGGGACTGATAAGAAGTATTCAAAGTGCGGAAAAGCACCCTACAACCTAGATTATTCTATTCAACAAAGCTATCATTTAGAATGGAAGGGCAGATAAAGTGCTTCCCAGACAAGGTAATGATAAATGAGTTTATCATCACCAAGCCATTATTATATGAAATGCTAAAGGGACTTATTTAAGAAAAAGAAGATCAACTATGAACATTAAAATGGCAATAAATTCACAACTATCAACAAATGAATAAGCAAACCAACTAAGCAAACAAACAGGACAGGTACAGAACCACAGATATGGAGATCATTTGGAGGGTTATCAGTTGGGAGGGGGAAGGGGATGAATGGGGAAAAAAGTGCAGGGATTAAGCCAAAAAACTTATATGCATGACCCATGAAAATGAACTTAAGGGAGCATTGCTGGAGGGAATGGCAGTACAGGATGGAGGGGGCAAAGGGAGAAAAATTGGGACAACTGTATAGCAGAATCAATAAAGTATATTAAACACACACACACACACACACACATACAACACTGGTATACAAGGTCTGTCCGGAAAAAATACAGCCATTGTTAATATAATGAGAATGGTTTGCATGACATCAATGTAACCTGGCAGTCAAGGAGAGTGGACTGGAATGCACATGTGTGTGAACAATAACAATTTCACTGTACTAATCAATGGGGGAGTAGGTGCCATTGAGTGAGCATGTGTCCTATGTGGCCATTGCATTCAAAATGACTGAACAAATAGAGTAACAAATTGGCATCAAATTTTGTGGTACGTTTGAACATTCCTGCATGGAAGCTATTCCAGTGATTCAGGAGGACTCAGCTATGGGCAACTGGTGATTGGCAGCTACATCACGACAATGCACCCACTCATGCATCATGTCTCGTGAAGAGTTTTTTTGGTTAAACATCAAATCATCCAGGTGACTCAGCCCCGCTACAGCCCAGATTTGGCACTCTGTGGCTTCTGGCTTTTCCCAAAACTAAAATCACCTTTGAAAGGGAAGATTTCAGACGGTTGATGAGATTCAGGGAAATACAATGAGGCAACTGATGGCAACTGGGAGAACTGTGTGAGGTCCCAAGGTGCCTACTTTCAAGGGGACTGAGGTGTCATTGTCCTATGAACAATGTTTCTTGTATCTTCTTCAATACATGCCTCTATTTTTCATAGTGCATGGATGGATACTTTCTGGACAGACTCTCTCTATAAAGGCTATTGATTTATACATGCAACTTATATGTCTCATAACCTTGCTGAATTATTGCATTCTCTGCCTGAGTCTTCAAATATTTGAGAAATAAGGCAACGGTAATGCAGGGGTCCAAAATGTCATCTTCAGTAAAATTATTATGGGAGAATGTGGTTCACATCTGCAGGTCTGTGGGGCTTTCTAATGTTAAACCCTGGAATTGGACATATACCTTCCCTCTCCTCAAGTCACAGGTAGCAAAGGAAAACCATAGGCTTTCCCAGGTCAGGCAGGTCCTTGTCACTCACTGTTTGGCAGAGAGAAGAGCAGAACCAGTGGTGCTTGCAGCCAAGCCCTTTCCCAAGACAAAGAGGGGAGGGAGAAACTAGGCATGAATACCCAGTTTCTCCTTTAAAACTTGGCAAATCAGTCCCCTAATTATGTGTTCTACCTCCCTGAATATACTGAGCTTAAACACCTCAATAGCTCAGCTTCAGGCAAACCAAATCACAAGGATCACAAGTGGCATTCTAGATTGTGCACTATCATCAATCGCCTGAAGAATTAAAGCTGAGCTGCCAATTTGATTTTCTGCCCACAGTTGCCTTTGAGGGACAATGTCATTAATACAAAAGACAGTTGTAATGACCCTCCCTTCACAAATCCATCACTTTTAGAAATCATTAGCCTGATGGCAAGCACCAGAAACTATCACTGGTAGCTTAGAAATAATTTTGATATTGCTATTTCCTTAAAACATGTATCATGCCCATGATTCTTAAATAACTTGAAACATGCACTTATATGGCTAATAATGAGAAGTAACCATGAATTCAAACAGAAGGTAAGGAAAAGTTGTTCTGCAACTGAGCACAAATTTAGGTTCAGAGTTTCCTGACAGTCACAGAAATAAAAAGAAAGGTGATGAAGAATTTTTTCTGTAAGTATTTATGTTAAGAATGTTCCATTACTTTAAGAATATGCTCAAAAAATGCAGTTCTACAAAAGATGTAGAAATGTCCTTTATAATTCCATTCCTTTAAAGAAGTTTAGGTCTTTATTGTGCTCTACATTGTATTGTTATTTAATTTTTAAATAATAATAAGTTACTAAAGAGCCAGATAAAATAACAATTAAAGTAGTGTTGACCTTTAAAAATATCAATTATTGAAACCATTTTTGTGGAGGTTTGATGGCAATCATTTGAAAGGAGGGCTCTCAGATTAATGTCTAATGGGCTAATATTCTGTTTTAATTTAAACTAAAAAATTATTATTAGAGGTTGATAGGTGTTTGTGTGTACATGCACATGTGTTTGTATATGATATACATGATATGTATCATGGGGATACATATGATATATAGATATAAATATCTGATATAAAATATTCCATTTGGATAAAAAAACAGAAGCAGAGGTGATATTGTTTCTGAAATTAATGAGTCCGATTTGTACTCTTGTAACAGGGTGCAGAGCATGGGTCCTCTGAAGATGGGAGAGCCCCATCGCCCCCCCCCAAATCCTGCAGGGGGCGCAATAAGAGGGCAGGAAAACGATGCCCTAAAAGCAGAAAGTACAGTGTTTGAAGCACATTGCGTAATGAAGGCAGATTAACAGCTCCTTCTCCCTGAAGGGAAGAAGGTTGCTGCCTGGGGCAAAATTATGTACATGGCTGTGAGAACGTGCACCAGCAGTGTGACTCATGACAGCCAGGGAGGGAAGCTCATACAGTGCTTGTGTGAGCTGTGGGGGTGGATACCCACCCTCGATGCCCGTGTGTGGCTGGGGACTCTTGCCCTGACTAAAGATGGCAGCCAAAAGAGGGTCAAAGACACTGGGGAGGTGACAAAAATGGCGGACACTAATGCACCATAGGAAGAGCCAGATGTTTGGCCATGCAGAAAGTTCTGAGCCAAGCACTTAAAATTAGGGCAGACAGCGTAATAGGGTTCTTCCACAGGGTCTGCAGGGAAGTCTTCCATGAGGTTGGGAGATCTGCAAGGAGGTCTTCCTGGAGATCTGCTGTCTGCCACAAGACAGCAGTAGAGCTGGCAGAGCTGTGGGGACCTTCCTGGCCAAGCACATGAACACATAAGAGGTGCTTGAAGATGAAATGTGACTGGGAATGCTGAGCTGCAGACTTCTGCATTTCTGAAGGAAGGTGCTTCAAGTGGCATATTCTGAAACTCATCTGGCTTGGCTTGGCAGAGGGAGGCAGGGCTATTTGTTTTTAAAGGGACCAGGACTTAGAGGCAGAAATCTGTATCACCTTAAAATAAATAACCCCTTTCCTTTTTCACCAAACTCTTGCCTTGGGAGTCACACTTCTTGGCAGTGGGCAATCACACCCCACAGCTGTTCCAGAACACCACCGGCTGGTGCTATAACACTCTCAGCTGAGCAAAAAGCCATTAGAACTTTTATAAAGATGAATCTAAAGGGTATGCATGAAGAGTCAAATAATAATCAAAGAAAAGTTTTAAATTTCTTTAAATGCCCAGATAGCTTGAAACCCCAGAGCTGCACACACTAAAACATGAAAGGAAAAAAATCTGACCCAGAAAACATGGTTATAGGTAGAGTGACCATCCTTTTGTTCTATCAGAATCAGTTGCCTCTGACTTGCTGGACTGAGCTGTTCCAGGGCATGTGCAAGCAAACATCTAGAACTTTCATGTTTGTTATCTTGTTTTAATTAGTAGAGTACAATGTAGTTCTGCTCTCATACTAGTTCCATCATTGTCCAGTGTGACTGTGGGCAGATGACCACACCTCTAAGCCTCAGCTCTCCTCTCATCTATGAAACACTGATATTGATAGTATCTGCTGTATGGCATTGCATTAGAATGTGTGATAGGCAGAATAATGACCCCCCCCAAAATGTCTACATCCTAATCTCTAGAACATATGACTATGTTACCTGATATGGCAAAGGGGCTTTGCAGATTTGATTTAGGACATGGGGTAAGATTAATTTGATTTATCCAAGTGGATCCAATGCCATCACAAGGGTTCTTCTAAGGGTTCTTAATGAGGTTGAAAAGGAGATGTGACTCAAAGGTCAGAGTGCTATGACTGCTGTTTTAAAGACGGAGGGAAGGCCAGGAGGCAAGGATTGCAGCCAGCCTCCAGGAGCAGAAAAAGGAACACATTCTCCTCTGGGGTCTCCAGAACATAATCCTGCCAATAACTTAATTTTGGCCCAGGGAAATCTATTTGGACTTATTTCAGAATTGTAAGATAATAAATGTGTGGTTTTTTAAGCCACTAAATTTGTGGTAATTTCTTTGCAAGAGCCATAACAAACTAATCTAGAATTAAATGAGAAAATGCATGCATAATGTTAGTGCAATGCCTGATACACTGACGTACTCCATAAATGTTAAAATAATGATGGATGATGATGATGATGCATAATTTTGTTCTGATAAAAATTTCAGTAAGTGTTGGCTGTTAAGTTGAAATTTATGAAAATGGCAATGTTTGATCACTTTTGATCTATAAAAATCAAAAATATTAAAAGGGGATGTTTATCTCCTCAAAGTTCATCTTACTATTCCTTCTTAAATTACAATGCCATAAGGCTGTTATAAGGATTAAATGAGATAGCGTATGTGAAATTGTACCAAGAGTATGAATAACAGCCTGAACAGCCATTCACCGTTATTATGCTTTTTAATGTAAGGTCCAGGAGAGCAGGGACTTCATCTGTATTAGTCATTGCTGTAACTTCTGCATGCCCAACAGTGCATTCTTATATAAGTTATTTATAATAAAAAAAAATTTGAACCAAAAAAAGTCTATCTAGTTTCCTATAATGCCTGTCCAATATGCTTTATTGTTACCACTACCAACTTTTAATCCAACAAAAACTTTTTAAAAGCATATCATTTGGCTATGATTTTGTCAAGTATTCTGTTTCTCTCTTGTATCATGATTGTTTTTCTTTCTGTGTCTTACACATTATTTGCGGTTTTCATAGTACCTAATCACAGGGTAAGAAAATGTCTTTATTCTGACTGACTAATACAAGTGACAATGTCTTTTAACAGAGGTGTCTTCTTTCTGCCTCCCCCTTGATTAAAGGAATTACAGAAACCCACATCCACTTTGCTCATGGCTAGCAGTGTGGAACTGCACCAGAAATTTAAAGGTAGAAAAAATATGATAAGAGCATACAGTGCTCACCCACATTTTCCTGCCCCCTTCTTATTAGGTAAAACCACATGTTCAGCTATCAACATGGTCTGTGAGAGGAAATGATATGTTCAACTTCTAGAAAAGAGCATTTAAAAGTCTTTGTGGGACCCTCCAATTCTCAAACCTTGTCAAAGGGGTCCCGGGCTAGTCCCCTTCAGCCTGCCTTCCTTTGTGACTATGAGGAGCAAAGCCACACACACTCATATTAGACTAGCACATGAGTAAGAAATAAATTCCATATGTGTGTGTTAAGTCACTGAGATTTTAAAATTCCTCGTTACCATAGCTCCACCTTTCTCACCCTGACCAAGAAAAAGAAAACTACATATATTTAATAATTTAATGATCCTAATTATAGATTGTTTTTATCAGGGTAAGGATAGCTAACTACTAATCAATTATTTCCAAAATAACTTTTAAAAACAGAAATTGGCTTGAGAGAAGATTGGGGACACAATAAAATAGCAAGAAACAAAGAAAATAAAGCCTTGGATATTATAAATGAAATAACAGCCATCAGAGATAAAGTTGGACAAAAATTGAGATTTATGACACTGGTACATAACACACATAGAAAGCAAAGCAATATTCTAGGTTTCATAATGCCAAAGAACAGACAGCCTTGTCCAACATTAATAGATATTGTATGTTATCACGCTCTATTATTGGTTATATTAGGATTCTAGGCAGATGTTCACCAGCTGACAACATAACTCCGAGAACTTCAAAGAGAGAGAGACCATCTGAGATATCAGACTATGAAAATAACACTCTACATCAGTGGTTCTTAAACTTTAATGTGAACAAGGATTATGTAGGAAATTGGTGTAAAATGCAGATCCTGAGCCCTGCCTCCAGCTATTCATAGACAGCATACCTAGAGAACAGCGCCCCCAGTGGCAGTTTCAGCAAACATCCCAGGTGACTGTTGCAAGTGGTCCGTGCACCGTCCTTTTGGGGAAAGTGTCCCTTACTAGGAGCCAGTTAGTAACTGGCTCCAACATAAATGTAGAATACCTCCCCCACAGATATTCTGTTTGCTTTTCCCTTGAAGTTTGTTTTATCAGAGTTAATTTTAATGTTACATTGGAACATTAAAAATTGCTCTCCCTCTACATAAAATAAATAAACAAACATATGTATAAATACATACACATGTACACACATACACACATTTTCTTACACTGGAATCTACATAATTCTTTCAGTAGCTTGAATGTTCATTTGGTTGAAATAATCAAATATATTTTTCTAACAATTATATATACTATAAGGGTGTGTTATTTTAATTTTTAGTATTAATGATGTTATAACAGTTTGCCTTTTCAATTAGAAAAATCTATGAAGATTGTTATAAGAATTAAGATATCATATGTAAATACTTAGAAGAGTGCTTTGATTATAGTAAGTCTAATAGATACTGCTGATTTTAAATATTATTCAGTAGAACATAAGTTTCATGAGAAGAGGAACTTCCTGTGTTTTATTCACTGTTGTAACTTCTCCTCCAACACATAGAGGACAATCGATAAATATTTGTTGGATATGGATGAACACGGAGGACTTTGAAAATTGCTGTTTTTACAACTACTTAGGTTTACACCATTCAAAAACTCAAGGGTTAAAATCTCATACCTGGTGATATTTTTAAATTGTTTCACCATCAGCCTTCCCTCCCTTGCCTTCCTCACATATAGTCTCTAGTCTGTAATTCAGAAGAGACAATGTTTCAGAGTTGCCTCCGTCTAGAGTTCCCTGAGGTGGCAAAAGGCTATTGCTCAAACCCAAGACATTGCTCAGCAGGTATAGGATCTGCACACAGGAGTCTGAGAACTAGTAGGTCCAGCTCAGCTGCATCAGGTATGCAGACACCCAGGAGGTCTTTTGATCATCGCATTGCAGCCACCATGTGGAATTTAACAGTCTCTGGTAGCAAATGCATACATAATTTGTGAATTTAAAGCTGGGAAACACACAAGATGCTCCTTCAACAGTTAGTGCACAGCAACCTGGCAGAGTGATGGGCTGCCACAATCAAACCAGCCACCAGAATGTGTCAAAGAATATATCTGTGCTGATGACGGAATAATAAAGTTGTGAGGAGGAGAAAGTATTAGCTTAAATCTTTTCCAATCCCCTAAGGATGCCAGACAGCTGGATTAAAAAAGACTTTGGTGAAAAACATAAACCCTTCAAAAATCATATTAAATGCATACTATTAAACACTGCAACACATTGTTCTAACAAAGAAATTTTCACTTGCAACACAAGTTACAATACATCTGCTAGTAATTATTACGATGATTTTATTCCCTAATTTTGAATAATGGTTGTGTTTCTACCTTTTAAACCACACAGACATACATTGTACATGACATTAATGTTACATTTGTTTCTCATTATATGCGTTTCTCATTAACAACTAATTAGTCTTGATTTTTCCCCTTAAATTATGTAGTATTAAAAGAAATAGACCTTAAAAAATGTCAACAGCAGTCAGAGTTAAGTCAATATTAAAGAAACAGTGTTGACCTATAGTTAACCTTGCAAGTAAGAGTAAAAATTGACCACTCAAAATGCATGTTTAAATTAACCAAAAAAGAGTGTTAAAAAAAAGAAAGAAAAACACATTTCACACTACATTTTCCTTTGTGGAGGAAAAAAAAAATAGCTGTACTACATTTGCAATGAAACAGGATCATATCAGATTTGAACCACTAAAACATTTTTAACCCTCTTTCCTCATAAATAATCTGGAAAACACACATTTCTTGAACAAAAAAAAGAAAAAATGTTTTCAATAAATTATGTATGCTACATTGAAAATAATTTTAAATACTTAAAATGTTACTTTGAAAATCTAAAACATCAACTGCCAAACTAAAACAACCTGATGAAGTTAAAAAATTCTAAACAATACACTGGTGTGATAAAATTGAAGCAAATTTTTTTTAATTTTCTTTTTCCTTTGTTATAAATTCTAAAATGTTATGTGCTACCTATTAGAAATAAATGTTGTAATATTCACCCTTTCTTTAACCTCTACACCTGACTATACTAAATTTAAATTTTTAAATATCAGGGGATTAGGAAGCAGGGGTTGGGTGGAGGTGGGCAAAATGCGGAGGAAATGGGGACCTCTGTAATAGTGCCAACGATAAAAATAAAGGTAAAAAATATACATATATATCAGGGGATCTCAATGATGCCACGTCTAGCTCACTAATAAGTATAAAAAAGTTTGTTAATTGTTCTAATTATCTGACTAGAAGCAGAATACTTCTGATTACTTACCCAGACACAATGCTGCATCATGGGAAGAGATGCTGATGGTTTTAAGGCTTACTGAAGTGTGAGAAGGTAGAAGTTCAGCACGTCCCCAGGTTTATCCTATCTGTCAAGGGTCCCTAGAAAAATAGACCCAACACTGATGTCTCAAAGGCCCAACAGTTGAAACCACCTTAAGGTATTAACACTGGAACTTGCTTCATAAACTGTTACCAGCTGGAATAGGGCATGAGAAGGGTATGAGGCATGGAGGAAAGAGACTGAAGAAAGAAGTCATTTCACAAGTGGAAGAGATAGGAGAGGCCACAGAAAAATAAAGAATAAGAGCTTAGTGAGGGGTTTTATATAATTGTTCTATTTGGACAAAGTCTTATACAGAATAAAGATAAGTAATATATTGCTAGTCAATCCACTGGAGCTATATTTTATATTTTCCCTTTCATTGAGTCTCAATTTGGAGTTGGAAGAAGTTTAAGTACTGCTTTTTTCCGGCTTTCTCCAAAAAACGTGGAAACTTCTCTCTTTAACAATAAATGAAAAAGGAGATGAAGGAGAAGGAGAAGGATCAAGAGCAGGAGAGACTCTAGCATGCAAAGCTTTACATAGCTAAAGCAGATAAAGTGGTCTTAATTCTAACCATGACATGATACATCAGTGTTTCTCAAACTACAATGTGCATGAAAATCACCTGGAGATCTTGCTAAACTTCACTTTCTGATTCAGGAAGTCTGAAATGGGACCTGAGATCCTGCTTTTCTAAAAAGGCCTTGAGAATGCTACACCACTGGTCCGCGGACCACACTGTGAGCAGCGATGCCCTAGCGTCCCCTGCAGATTGACAGAAGCTCCTACTAAACATTCTCATTTAGAGAAAAATTGTAACTGGTCTTTTTTTGTTCTGAGGTGTCTGAAGCAGACTTAATACTGAGCTTAACTTTGTAACTCCTCAATTATTTGAGAAGTTGAGTACTCTTGGTCTTGTGCTTCACGTACCCAGCTGAATTCCACGGGAAAAACAGAGTATTTCCTAATCGGTATTTGATTATTGGCCTCCTTATGCCCTGTACATTGGGTGCTTGATTATTAATAAAACATTCAAAACCCGTCTCCTAACACAGGCAAGCGGAAGGCAGTTTCAGGCTGACTGATCAGATCACCGGGTAGCAGGCCCCGATGAGAAGCCAGCACTCACCACACCTAAGGAAAACTGAATGCGGAGCAAGATGGGATCTCTAGGACCGAGGAAGAACAAAAAAATGTGTCTCTGGGTGCTGAGTGAAGTTACTGACTTCCCTACAGTGAAGTTACTGACTGCCCCTAAAGACCAACATGCATGTACTGTGTCCTTAGTAAAGAGAAGTTGCATAATTTAATGCATCTCATCTCCAGAGAGCTTTTGTATGTAGACTCTGTGGAGGAAAGGATTTTAATGTTGCCTTCCTACACAAAGTGGAGTTTTGAAAAAAAGGGGGAGTAGGGTTAACCTAGATCTCCAATATATTGATGCCTGCCTATGTTTGTTTTCATGACATAATAAAAACCATTTAATAGTGGACGCTGACAAACGTAACCTCAATGAGAAGCCCTGTTCTCATGTGTAATTCCAAATATTCACAACTGCAAAGAAGAAGCTCCCCTAGAAGGAGTAAGTAGGAAATAGCTGGATGAAATTGGGTAGTAACAGTGAAAAATTAGGAAACTATGGAGAATGGATGAGACAAAGGTTAATTCCATATGAATGGAAATATCCGCTCATTTCCCTGGGAATAAATAGCAATCCAAGCCCTGGTTGGTGTGGCTCACTTGGTTGGAGCATTGTCCCGTAAACCAAAAGGTCACAGGTTTGATTCCCATTCAGGGCACATGTAGGTTGTAGCTTCAGTCCCTGGTCAGGGCTCATAGGAGAGGCAACCAACTGACATTTCCCTCTCACAGCAATGTTTCTCTCCCCCTCTCTCTCTTAAATCAATAAGCATGTCTTTGGGTAAGGAAATAAATAAATAAATATCCATTTGGAAGTAGTAAAAACTAGCAACAGGTAACCAAGGTAAATTGGGGGAAATAAACTATTATTTTAATCTTCCTTATTTCTATGAAAGGTAAAGATGCTATGAAAGAAAGCTGGGAAGAAAAGGATAGATTACATAAGACAGTAAATTTGAGGAATGAATAAAATAAGGAAAAGGAAGCACTCACGTGCATGAGCACGGTAAGTCATGAAGACAGTAGAGAGGCCAGTGGGATGGAGCTGCTCTGCCAGCAAGCTGGACAGGTCAAGACAGAAGGACAAAATGTGCTAAAAGCCATCAGAATGAAGGAAATGATCATAAAACAATATTAGCCTTCTGAAACACTAAAATGTTAAAATCAGAAGTCCAAAATTCTGAACTTATTCCTTGATATAATCAGTATATTAATGGGAAGACTACAACGCGAGGAATAAAAATGAATTCTTATTCCTTTTGAAAAATCTTCATCACATCATTTAGGCAATAAAATTCTGCGAATTTTAGCAAAGCAAGATATCTTTGAATAAAACAACATTCATAAAGGGTGCCAAGTTACCTTCTGTTAAACTGACTGAGATCACAGTATCAAAAGAACATCTTGCCAATGTCATATCACTCTGAAGACACACTTTTCATAAATGTGGATAGCAGTAGTCACAGGACACCATCTATGTCTGTGTTTTATTTATTAAAACCACAATATAAAATATCAAAAATGGACAGCCCAAAACCTAAATCTAAAGCTGTACATACTTGTGAGTGAGTGTATACATTTTCAAACCAAAACAAATTTAAAATATTAACTCTAAATAGACACTTATTGTTAATTACTTTCCTTTTCTGGGAGTGATGTAATCTTCTCCAAAAAGAAACGGAATGTAGAATAAAAGGTATATTTAGGATAATAGCATTCATTTTTTAAAAATTCTCTCCCCCTTAAAATGTATTCGTTCTTACTGCTTCTTCATCCACTTTTTCACTGATGGGGGAAAATAAATGAAAGAGGCCGAAGAAGCAGAGTAAAGAGAGCTATTTAACCTTAGTCTTACTGTGACATCTAGTGGTGTTAAATGGTAACACTAGTTAATCTATTCCAATTAAGAATCAAAATAATTGCTGCACTAAAAACCAGAGGATATTTCAGCGGGTATCTCCCATTCCTGTGTAAGTGCACAAAAAGACCTTCCCTCACTCTTTTTTTTACCACCCTACATGTGCTTTAAGGGGCTTAAACTGTGTTTAGCACCCAGCTACCGGTTTGTCTCCCTCTCCTGCCTGAGATGGAAAAATAATATAAGATCAAGCCTGCTGTTTATCTATCTATTCAGGTTCTTTACCCATACCTTATGTTATGAATATACAACATGGGTGAGTCAAAACAAATATTCAACATATGGACAAATTTTTTTAATAAGCAATCTCATTGTGCTTTCTCCCTCTTCCCGAACAACAGAGCAAGCCTAAGGAAAAAATCCCTAGTCTATCTCTGTCCAATTTTTTTTTTACCTTAAGCTTTACCATATCTTAGAAGTTAAGAGCATGAAAAATTGAAGGCAAATAGACCTGGATTCTATTCCAAAGTCTTAAATATTGTCTATGTGGCCAGGAAACATCATTCAATCTCTGTAAGTTTCAGCTTCTTCACTGATGAAAAGAGCTAGTTCCTACATAATGTGATTTTGAGGTTGTTAAAATAAATGATAAATGAAAAGCACCAGAGTTTGGACCGTAAAAAGTGTTTAACATGTTTGATAATCTGCTTTAGTAACTTTCTTCCACTAGATTCATAACCAGTTAAACATCCTACCAGTTCCCAAATATTCCAAGATTTGTGACTTTACTCATTATGTTCTCTTTGCCTGCAACACCATTTGTTTATTTAAGGCCTGAACCAAGTACATCCTCCTCTGTGGAGCCTTCTTTGATACTGCCTCTTCTCCCCCAGCTTCCCTTTCTCTGTCTCAAAGCAGTTATTGGGGGTTCTTGATATGACTTGTCTTGTTTCTTTAAGATCCCCCAACTGCTTTTTACACAAATTAGTTAGGACAAGACCCAGGCAGTATATAACTAGAGTACAACACTGAACAATTTCATAGAGTAGGCACCTAGTAGTCACCAGTTTTTAATAACCCTGATGTTTATAACTATAAAACATTGGGAAGTGGAAAAGTTCAGATGTATGGTCTTCCCTTAAGCAGAATTACACAGGCAATACCTCACTTTATTGCACTTTACAGGTGTTGCACAAATTGAAGGCAAGACTCTCCCCCAGCAAAAGAGTACAACCCACTTTATGGTGGCAGTCTGGACTCGAACCTTCAATGCCTCTGAGGTATGCATGTAAATGGCAGCCCACACTCCAATCAACCCACAGACCTATTTTACCTGATGAAAATAGGGTTTTCAAATATTCAGAATGAAAGCATAGGTGTTTTCAAGGCATTATTAGTAGAAACTTTTCTCCCTGGCACCTTGTTTCCAGGTAAAGTGACCCTCTGGTAGCATTCCTCACCGCTTGCCCCGTTTTCTTTTTATGAATTAGGATTGACTGACTTGGTTGGAAGGTGGTGTTAGTTTATTAAAATCTATAAGGAATGAAGATCTGGAATTTTCCTTCCTGCTGCCCTGAACCAGTACAAACCATGGACCCAGGCAAAAGGAACTTCTGTAAACACCTGAATTTCTTCCCTTCAGGTATACTATCTCAAATGTGATACCCAACGCAGGAGGGGGCAGGTATACAGGAGGAGTGTCCCTAGGTCATTACTAAACCACTTCTCCAAAAGCTTCATCAGGGGGGAAAAAGTGATGTTCTTAAATCTCTATCTGCCTAACCCCTGTGTTGATTTCTCAGCTAAATTCAGACAGAGGGAAAGAATATCAGATTAGCCTTTATAAATCCTAACAAGTTGTCACAGTGACTCTTACAGCATATATTTTCTGCTTGCTCCAAAATTTTTTAACAAACTAGCACAGCTTTAGATAAATAATGACAGGATCTGACCCTGTACTTACATGACTCTGCCTCACTCAGTTCACCCTAATCTCAGCCCTGGTTCCAACAAAACTTTATGTACCAAAACAGGCAGTCGATCCACAAGGCATAGTTGGCCGATCTAACTTTTTAAAATATTGTATTAAAACATTATTTACCTTGGTTTCTTGGTTAGATGTCTCCTTATATTTTTCATCTGAAGTGCATGCCTCACTCTCCTCATCCCAGCTCCAGCCCCTCTGACACATAACCTTCTTCTCAGGGCACTTTCTGGCAATAGGTGGTAAGCAAAAGGTTCAAGGAAATGTGGGCCAAGACTGTCAAATCATAATGCCCTATCTCTCTGTCAAGAAAGGGTTTTTGTTTTGTATTATTTTTGTTTTCATTTTTGTTTTTGTTTTGCAATCATTTGCACATGGGGTGCAAAGAAGAACAGAGTCCTTCCTTAGAACTGCACTGCCAGAAAGGAGTTCTCACTCTTCTGGGGTTACTGAGCCTGGAAGACAGAGCCCTGGGGCTACCAGCAGACATCTTTTCCATTGTTTGAAAAGGGCTTGTGTGCAGAACAAAGCCAATCAGAGGCTAGCAGAGGTAAATGGAAGTGTAGAGGCACTGATACCCCTTCTAGGAGTTGAGGTCCTGCTTCCTCTCGCAATTCCTTCAGGCATATGAGCTACAAGAGCCATCACATTTCCTTTGTGTCCAAGGTAATATGAATTGGACTTTTTTCATATTTGTCTAAAATAATCTTCAGCAATTTTAGGATCCCATTGTTAAAGATTCTTGGAAGTCTATCATTATCACATAAATACTTTGTCCAGAATTCTTTTGGTGGGTCTAACCCTTAGAAACTTCAGTTCTAGGATGGCAAATCCTCATGCACAGAGAGCTAAGTACTGTCCATGACAAATAGAAGAATGTTTAATAACACATTTCCTGTGACCCAAGACCCCTGAAAAACTGCTATAAACCATCGCAACTTTCCATTTAAAAACAGCCCCAAGGAAAGTTAGAAACCAATGAAGTTCATCCTTAGCATCCTAAAACTTCTTTCTAAATTCCTCTGTGAACTTTCAACACTCCCTCAGAGACACAATGATTCCAACTGTTTCTTCATATGTCTGGGTTTAGGAGAGGCTGTGGAATAAGAAAATGACTACAAGTCATCTAAAATTCTTCCCCAAAATGCCCAGCAAGCTTAATAAAGCTAAAGCAAAGAAACCCTACTTTGAGTGAACCTGATGGAGAAAATTTGTCTTTATAAGACATCTCACCCAACTTTTCTCAAAAACGCTTCCCTTAAGGGCTCTTGGCTACATCTAGGTTCTCTGAGTGGCTGATTCCTTACGACTCCACAGATAACAGGTCACTCGGCTTTAACTCCTCATAGAAGATGAAACCTGATTTTTTTTTTTGTTCTGTTTTTTACTTAATGTAAAATAAGATTGTTTGTGATGACTCTAAAAATCATCTTAAGCAGCTAGAAATCTGTAAACTTTTCTTGAAAAGTGCTTAAATTTTGTCTAAAGGAATTTTGTCTTAAATTTTGTGTTGTCACCTGTAGATCCCAGCAAAAGAGTCAGGAGGATCCAGTCTGTGCTCCGTGCTAGGCTAAGCCCTGGGGGCCCAGAGTACAGAGCTAATAAGAGTTTCAGGCAGAGGCTGGAAGCAAGGGACTCAGTCTACAGACGCTGTGAGGCTAGAAGGCTGCAGTGTACAAGTTTTACCCTGCTAAGGTGATGCCGAAACCTGTGCTTTAACTTCTAACCAATCTGCAGGTCCCGGCACCCCTTTTGCAATTTGCCCAAGATGAAGAGGATGCCCTAGTGATGGCAGACCTGGGGCTTGAGGCGTCTGCTCTCAGCAGTACAACCAAGGCAGGACAGGCAGAACCATGGAGCTTTATATCCAAGTGAGAACCACTGAAGATTCCAGTTTAGATAGCAAAGACCAGCAAATAACTTTGATCATAAAATTAATTGACATCTGATAAACAAATGAAACTGATAAATCAATCACATGTAATAGGCAGAATAATACCCTCCCACACACATCCTAATGCCCAGAACCTGTGGATATATTCAATTACATGGCGAAGAAGCACTAAAGTTGCAAATGGAGGTAAGTGTGATAATCAGCTGACCTTAAAATTGGGAATGTTTCCTGGCTTATCTGGGTGAGTCCAACATAATCATGGGGTCCTTTAGAACAGCCTTGGTAAAAAAGAATCCTATAGTAAAAAAAGTCAAGGGGAAAAAAAGAGAAATAACTTTGGCAAGCATATGTAAGGTGGTTAAAATTTATATTTTAAAATTCCAACTAACATGTTTCTTTATTTAAAAAATCACAAAAGCGTATATATTCTCTACTATGTGAAAACTTCACAGGCATGCACCAGTTTTAGAAAGGCTTTTCTCCTATGTGTTAAAAAAAAAAGATATTAGATTTTCCATGGCTAAAATCTTGCCACATATTTGCCAATTTCTATGGTTAAGAAAAATTGACAAACATAAATCAGAGTTTCATTTTTAGAGAAGGATAAGCGTGTATTTGTTGAAGTACAAAATATATGTTGAACCAGAGTAGTAGAAATCCAAGGTATGTGAACTTAACTTACAGAACTATATACATATTTTCCTATGCCTCGGTTAGGCTTACAGATTTAGTAAAAACACAGATATTGTTACACTACCTCTTGTAACAAATCTTGTACAGCAAAGATGCCATAGAGCTTAGCCCGTCAGCCCTGTCACAGTGCTGGTAGGTAAGCCATATCCTCTCCCGATCTTGAAGTGACTACAATACAGTTGCACTTGCGAGGACAATTTTAAGTTCTCCTTTAGCAGACACATTTCAACATCTGAAATGATTTTTTGTACTCAGCACATGATATAAATTTCACCTATTTATAGGATCTTCACCGAACCTTTATTTTTCTTTCTCGTTTTACACAAATAAGGACTCGAAACTTTTACCTTTGCCTTCTTTAGGGTTCATTTTGTTTCAGAATTTAGAGAAAGGCTGCTGTGTCACACGGAATCCAGGCAACTTTGTGCCAGAATCTGGCCCACTAGGCAGAGTTATTTGCGAATGGTCAGAATTTGCCCTTGCATATGCCCTTGACCTAAAATACATATGCTCCTCCAAGGTAGAGTAGTACAAAAACTGCTGGATTTCACCCTTTCCTATGCCCAATCCCTTAATAATCATCATAAATCATTGCAATTCTCAGAAGCCCTTTTGTAGAAAATTTAGAAGAGGAAACTTTCTTAGGAAAAGGAACCCAACCCTCTAACACAAACCACAATTCAGAATTAGTCCAAAACTAAGGATTTGTCTTTATACCTCCCAAAATAAAACCCAGATGAAGATTAGAAACAGAATTCTTTCTTTGCTATGTGCTATTTTAGAGAATTATTTATTCTGGCTTTGAAGGATTTATAACAAGGCAAAGTAAATCTGAAAATTAAAACAATATTGAGTGGCAAATGTAACTTTGACAGCTCTTATTGTTGGTTTTTTCACAGAGATAGCTAAAATTGAAGAAATGTCCCTGAAGTCAACTAACTATTCTCCTTCTATGAAAGAGACTGCTCAACAGACATTTAATATTTCCCAGAGACTTCAAGATTTGATTTATTCAAAATAATCTTTAGCCTTTGATATTCAAGAAAATGATATGATACTGAAAGCTCCATGTAAAGTATTACAGGGTCAGAGAACTTGGCTTCATACTAACCTTTCTTATCCTTGAATCAGAAAATGTTCCAAACATAAAACCTTTTCACTTTCAACCCATGAATCTAAGCAAGTGTGGAGAGCTAACTGTAAATTAGTCGGATGCTGTCAGTGCCCCATTGCCCATGCATTTTGAACCCCAAATGCTAGCCTTGTGCAATAAATTTTCCAGGACAATTCTGATGGATATAAAACCTCCTTAATCAGTTTATAAAGCTAATAACTCCTTTCTTTGAGTGTGTACATAAATGTGTGTATGTGAGGCATGCAGAAGAGGAAACATTAACAAAATAGACTGATGAGGACTGAATAAGAATCTTTTCATTTTTTTTACCATGTCCCTGTTTTAAACTACTTAGAATTGACCACCTCTGCAAGCAAACCTAAACTATTAAATGCCATAAGATTTTTGCTATGACTCACTATTCAAAAAGCATTCACTGAGCTCCTACTTTATAGAAGGGCCAGAAGAAACTGCTACTTAAGACATGTTTGTGGTCTTAAAAAGCTTATGATCACAGTATATGATCAGCTGGTAGAGAAAGCAAGAGTTTTTGTTGTTTATCCTCTCTGGCGCTGAAATTCTACATAATAAAAATAAGTAGAAAAACATTTTGGCAAGATGTGTCTAAATTCTCTTGCAGAGCTGAAACTCTGATCATATAAATTCACTGTATTCTTAGATATGTTAGACATTCTGAAGTTAGAGGAAGAGTCAGAAGCCTGCTTTAATATAGTTAGTTTGCTGAATGCCCAGGAAATTGAGAAAAACAAAAATCATCTCACCAGCTTTCCTCTAGCAATCTAGCCTACATTCATTCCTACTTAAGGTCAAGTTTCAGCTTCCTGGTGGCTCCACTACTTTCTGCTTCAGCTGCTACAATGTGTACTTTACTTGCTACTACCCTCACCCTGGCTTTTGCGTGTGGTAACTCAGGCAACCTTATGGAGACTACTAATGGGTTTCTTTCTTTGAGTCTCTGAGCTTCTGAGTTGTTTTACCATTTGAATGCCTTAAGAATGCCATTTGAATGTCTCACATTTGAATGCCTTAAGAAGATCTAAACAGGTCTAGTCTCCTACCTCTGGTTTGGAGCATCCTGTTTCCTGGGGTCCTCACACCATGACATGCCACTGAAACGGGTTACTGGCCAATATACCACTGTTTTCCCTTGACTCAGAGTCATCCTTGGTCTGCCAGTTGTGCTCCCAAGTAAGAACTCCCCTGTGCCCAAGCTAAGGAACTGCCTGTGCCAGTGTTCTTCAGAAGCAGGATACAGAGGAAGGCATTAAAACAATCACCTAACATACTTAGGACACCATACTTTTCATCAAACTGTACCTAGCCTATCATTATCTTAAAGTTCATCTGCGATATACATAAGGGTGAAATTCAGAAAATTTGGCTGCGCCACTTCTCCAGCAATGGTAAAATAAGGAAGTCTTAATTTCCATACTAAGAATACTATCTAAAAAATTTCACACTTAAAAGCAGAAGGTAAAAGGAATAAAATTTTAAAACTCACATATTGCCTTTTCAGCTTATGAGCTCAAAATTATTAACATAATAAAAATAAAGATGTACTTTCTGATGAAAAATCTAAATGTTAAAAAAAAAATCTAGCCACAAAGATCAGAAACATTTATCAGAGGGGCTTATGTTTCTGATAAATATTTAAGTGTGCAAGGCAGAGCCACTGAGAACAATAAATACTTTATGGCTGGTACTTTGTCAAACCTGTAAGTGGCTCTGCCTTAGAATTTTACATCATCACTGAATTTACAGTCATTTGATAAGTGGAACAGGGCAAGAATTACTTCTTTCTAAATCTAAACCAGGTAATAAATCTACCATCAGGATTCTTCTTATTGTCTGTTATCATCTGATGACAATGCCTTTTACCTTCATTGTCTTGGCAGAAATATGCTGTGTAAAATTATAATGTCATATCACTCACAGTGATTTAACACTATCCAGCCCATACCATTTTAATCAATCAAAATTGTCGCTTTTTAGTGTAATGATTTTGTGGTAAATTCCCTGTGCTTAATATGATATATGGTCCTATCTACCCATTGATTTACTATTCTCTTCCAAAGTCTAACAGCACAGGAGGCTGTTCTTGCTTTTGGACATCTTTGGAATTAGAAAACAAGAATAATTTGTGGTAATAAAAATGCTAATTTCTATGGCACAATGAAGGCTGAAAAAATACCTTAAATGATAGTAGCTACAGCTACTTTTAAGTGAAAATAAAAGATGGTTTTGCAAAGTAAAACCACAGAAGACCTAGAGATTTTTCCCTCTGTCTCCACAGATGATCAAGGCATCTGTAACACTTTAACCAGGGACCTCAGTACATTATTTTTTCTTCTCATAGTATCAAGAAAAATCAGAAATACACAAAGTATTCCCCTATATCAAATTCAGACATACATTGCACAAATTTTTTGTTCTTAAAAATACTGTAAGATAGTTTAAGGTGACTCCTTAAATATTGATAAATCTTTTCTACTAGAGATAAGCCAATAAAATCAACCCCAGCTCCCATTTCTCAACTATACTGTGCATTTAAGATTGGCTACAGTACAGAAACAACCAACCACAAAATCTCAGTGGCCAAACACTATAATTTCTCACTCATGCTGTGTACCTCAAACAGGTCCACAGACAGTCATTTAGGGACTCAGTAGCCCAGGGACCCATGCGACATACTCTACAGAGAGTCACTGAGGGAACCCAGTTTATGGAAGCTCTGCCATCTTATAGCTGCACCATCTGGAATACGTAGCCTCCTGAGACGCTGTGAAAGGGGAAGAGAGAGTTGCAGGTCCCTAATCAGCAATTACATGACTAAATTACATGTCTCTTGTGCTCATAGCTCATTGGCCAGAACTAGTTCCATGGCTCTTCTCAAATGCAAGATTGGGAGAAAACATTATCCTTCAAGGTTGGGAGAAAATAGAATATATGGATGAGTTCAAGAAGTCTTAACTTATTTCCAAATTTATTATAGGCAATTCTCCCATGTAGAATCTTGAAAACCATGTATTTTCTCTGTAATCTATAATCTTACACACCTAGAGAGAAAAGTACTTACATGCACTTTTATTTATTCCATTATTTAAGTTGTCATATATGCTATTTAAATAAGAGGAAAGTAAAAGGCCTGCCTATAGTTTAAGCTAATAAAAGCATTATAAAATTTTTAAACCTTATTCCAATTGGCAAAGTAATAAAAGTAATTTAAAATAAAAAAATTTATTTTGATATCTAGTTATCCTAATTCTGGCTGTTGAAGCATAAACACAAATTTTAAGCACAAAAGTATTAATAAGAAATCTAAATTTTCAATATTTTAAATTTAACCTTAACAGAATGAGTTGAGTTTCTTCCAAACTTGGTAAAGTAGATTTTTACCCATCAATACTGCTCCACTGACCAGGCCAGGTGCTGTCACTGCAGTTACCAGTGGGCAGAATCAAGAGCTCCTGGGTCGAGCTGGTTCCCCAAGACCCACCCTATGCTGATAGGGAGAAAAATATGAGAGTTCATTCATTCGACTCAATAGTTATTGAGTACTTACTATGCAACTGAGAATGTAGTAATAACTAAAATAAAAAACAACTCCCCTCAAAAAAAAATTCTTCTCTCTTGGACCTCACATACTAGTAAAAAAGGAAGACAAACAAAATTAAGTGGGCCATAAAACAAGCAAACAAAAAAATGAGGAGAATAATTCCACGTATAAAGAAAATAAAGTCAAAGAAAAGGATAAAGACAGGAGTGGAATTTGAAGCTACTTGGGAGTAGCTGGTGAGGAATGGTCTCTGAAGACATTTGAACCAAGAGGAGGAGGGTGTGACGGAGCCAAGGCAGAGAACTTCGGGATGAAGGAAACCCAAAGGTCTTAAGACAGGAAAAAGCTTCATGTAAATAGGAAAAAATCCAAGGCCACAAGGCTAAGGAATGAGGAAAACTAGTAGAAAGTCCAAATCAAGACAGGATTAGGGAACAGTAAGAAAATAGGCTAATGCCAACTCAAGATAAGTCAGTAGTCCCCAGGTTTCTAATCCATTGTTGTGAACAGAAAAGTTCACGTGATTCATTGTTGATACCAAGTAAGTTCCATAGGTCAGAGAGGACCACAGAGAGTGTAAAAACTCATCCTCCAGTTCTAAAATGCACTCTAGAAGAGGCTTAGGTTGTTAAAATTATTGCATGATCAATATAAACTCGGGGGCTATGAAGGTGTTTGAGGTGAGGAAGAAAATAAGAGATTAAGCCTGTCTTGAGAAATCTACAACCAAGTAAAAGAGGCAGAGGGTATACCATTTGAGAATGAATCAAGGATCTTTGAAAATAAAAATGTAACTAAGTGCAAACTAACATGAAACAAATTATATTTCAAGTAAGAAAGAGTCAAAAAAAGGTAAATTACTCAAGATAGGAGAGAGTGGATTCTATTTAGAATCTTGAAGTACAGGCCAGACGAAAGATTTGCTTGTGGAATGGTAGAAAAATGCCAAAGTAGGGTATCCATGTGAAGGAAGAGAAGTGTACAAGGTGTGAAAATGGTTGGTGTTCTGGTAATTTATTGCTGTGTAACAAACCACCTAATAATGGCTTAAGGGAATTTATTGAAGTTTCTCATGGTTCTGTGGATTCGTTCAGCTCTGCTAGGTGGTACTTACTGGGGTAATTGGAGTAAGACAGTGGCTAAGGCTCACCTTAGCTGCTCGTCCAAGATGGCAATTGATGCTGGCTCTTGAAGGAAGCTCAGTTGGAGATTCAGCTGCAGTGCCCAAAAATGGCCTTTCTGTGTTGCCTGGGCTTCTCACAGCAGCAGCTAGTTTCTAAGACAGAATGTCTTATAAGCAACCATCACAACAGAATAAGGAAGAAGCTGTAAAGCTTCTTACCACCTAGCCTCAGAAGTCCCTAACATCGCTTTCACCACATTCAAGCAAGGAACTAGGTCAGCCAATATTAAAAGGGAAGGGAATTAAATCCCATCCTTTGACATGTCTAGGAGCATGTGTACAGAGTGTAGCAAAAGTAGGTTTACAGTTGTGAGTACACAAAACAGAGTTTATTCTTATATTATTATTTACTAATTGTATTATTTTCCATACAGATAACTCTTAACCTACTTTTGCCCCACCTTGTATATAAAGTAGAACAGAATTCAAAAGGTAAATGGTAATCTTTTACCATTCATGCCCCTTCCACTTACTCTCTCAAGACTCCCAACATTCTCATCCTATTATGGCATCAGGCCCAGGCTTCCCAACCAAAATCTTATTTAAATTCAGTCCAGGTGCAGATGTGCTTTGTGTTCCCTCAGGTTTAATTCTTCAAGTATAGTTCCTATCAATCTAAAGATCTAACTAAAGAGACAAATTATCTACCACAAACACACCCCACACAATGGTGAGAAGGCATAGGATAAATGAAATAGACACTCCCTTTCACAAACCCCTATTCATGTTGGAATTTGTATCTCATATATGATAAAAGAAATGAAGAGCCCATTCTTACTTTCTCCAAAATGAATATCCAATTATATTAACCCTATTTAATAATTAAAACATTTGTTCCCCCCCCCAAAAAAAATTGCCGTATATTAAATCCCTTGTATACTGGCTTGAGCTCTCTATTTTATTCTGCCAATAGCCAGTCCTATACCAATGCCATATTATTTGGTAATAATGGATTAATACTTTAAAATTTATTCTCACTGTTCATAATTTCACAAAGACACAAAATCGGAAGCATACAGCAGGTCCATGGCAGTTCTGAAATCCCTCTGGGCCTGTGTGACCAGTTCCCTGTCACGGCGCAGTGCTGATTCACTGGGGCTTTGGCTCCTCCTTCTTCAATCTTGGTTTTGACTTCTGAGTCATCCTTTTTTCCCCATGACAATAGCCATCTTTCTAACTAAGCAGTTTTTTTTTTTCCAGTTTGCCTCCTGCAGGTTAGAACAAACACATCTTTTCATTTCATACTATCTTATCCCTTTTACTCCAAGTTTACATAATTCCTTTAAAAGCTTTGTGGGCTTCCTGTGTGTCTAATCATAACCTATTCCATTCAAAATAAGTCACACTCCTATTCCTTTTGAAAACAAAATATTCAGCCTAAGCAATAAGTTTCACAGGATAATGCCCTTCAGATACTTAGGAGCCTTTTTGTTTAGTTGAAAATATCTAGAAGTCACATTTTCGAGAGTATTAAAGAGTTCTACTTTAACAGAAAATGCATACTAAAATATACTTAGAAGTCCTATTAAACACACTTTTATTTTGTTTTCAGGTCACAACAAAGGGTCTTACAGGCAAAATATTGAAATCTTTATTTTTACCATCTTAGAGTTGATCTTTGCTCTAATGTCATCACTGACTTGGAGAATCTTTTGTTAGGAGCATGAAGTTGAGAATTTTTTAATGCAAAGTCCTAACTTTACATTTCCTCTAATTTTGCTTAAAAACCGTTTATTAAATTACTCTAAATTCTATTCAAAATAGTTCCTTCTTGAGTTCATATCTCTCTTATAATTTTGCTTTATCACTGTCATTAAGCCCTTATTGGCAATGTCCAAATTTACTCAAATACATTCATAAGTTCATTAGTTACATATAGCAGAATGTAATGTCTGCTGCTTCAATTTTACCCCCAAATCTCATTCACATTTCTCTTGTGGCAACTCTGACCCAGAACCATACAAGGAAAAGGATAGTGGGAAACATAGATCAAGATTTGTTGACACAGTACAAAACTGTCATATTTACAGAAGCATCAAAAATTATGTTTCCCCCCTTTGTTACAAGTTTATACCTCTTTTTCTAAAAATACTGCAAAAATTAAAAGAAAACAAGTAAAAGCTTCATATTCTATAACAAACTGTGATTTTTCTTAACATGCCAATAACTTTTAGGAAGGTGAAACTATTACCAGTTACTGCCTTATGCAGTAGCCTAGTATATTCTTGTGCACATGTAACATCTTCCCTTGCCCTCTTCGTATCCCTCAGGTCTGATTGCCCTCCAGTCAGATTGCCCTGTCAGTCAGAACAACTTCATCAATTGTTGTTCTGCTTATAGCATTATAAATGTCCTTTTTAAATAAAACTTAATTAAAACAGAAAAGCATCATGAAGAAAGCAAAAATGATTAGAAATTCCATGGCACTGCAACGTGGACCATTAACACTTTAGTGACCATTGCCTGTGGTTCTCTTTACATGCATGTATACACACATACCTCTACATCTTTCGGGGCATTTTTTATTGAGAACAATATTTGTTTGCTTCTTATTTGTTTCTTTCTTTTGTTTATGAGCTTGTTTTCCTTAAATTTCCTTTACTTTTCTATAAGTTATCACATCTTCATCAAGATAACCAGTGTTGGAAACCTGTATTAAAGTGTCAGTGGTTTTCACAGAGGGTGGGGAGGGGTGGGCAAGGAGCCTGTTGGCATGGTTTATCTTTTTATTTTTCAGAAATCTCTCCAACTCAACTAGTAGCAGGTAGAGAGTTAATAGCTTATTTTAATAAATTCATAATATATAAACCCTTACTTATATTGGAATTCATATTTTATATATGGTAAAAGAAATTAAGAACATACTTTTACTTTCTTCAAAATGAATAGCCAATTATATTAATATGATTTAATAATTAAAGCATTTGTTCCCCCCACAAATTGCCCTGTATTGAATCCCTCCTATGCTGGCTTGAGCTCTCTATTTTACTCTGCCAATACCTGGTTCTATACCAATACCATATTATTTGTTTTAATGGGTTAATACTTTAAAATTTATTCTCACTGTTCACAATTTCCTAACTTTTTAGCTTCCCTTTGTGGTTCATTGTTTTATATTCAAATAGTGAGTATCATTTTACCCAATATATTTTTAAAATATTGAGATTGTGGTTGGAGTTACATTCAACATATGTATTAAATTGCTATTATCGACATTTTGTGTTATTGGGTCTTCCCATCAAAGAGCATAATGTCTTTCAGACTGGTTTATGGGTTACAACAGAGTTTAGAGTTTTCTTTATATAGATGTAATTTTCTTCTCTGTAATTTTCTCTCTAATATTTCAAAATTTTCCAACTGAATGTGACAGTGAAGAGCAAACAAGCCTAGGTCACAAACTTGATTTTTTAGCTCCTGGATAATTAGCATGCTCCATGGCCAAGTTTTTAATCAAAATAACATTAAGGAGTTGAGAGAGTGAGATCCCTACATTAACAAAGTCAAGATCATAGGGCAACCCCCGTTATACACCATCTACTACATCAGGCCAGCAAAAAGTAGGAGTGAAACACAGGAAATCCATGGTAACTAATTACAAAATAAAATAACGAGCATACTATTTATCCTCTGAATTTGATTGAAACATTTTATAAGGAGTAACTGATTATATATACATACATATGTGTGTGTGTGTATATATATATATTGGTTTCATAGTTAAATGGTCTAAAATAAAATGCTGACTAAAGCTGGAGTAGCAATGCTCATATCTGACAAAACAGACTTTAAAGCAAAGACTACAGTAAGAGACAAAGAAGGACACTACATAATGACAAAAGGAACAATCCAATAAGAGGATATAACCCTTGTAAACATTTATGCACACAACATAGGAGCTCCTAAATATGTAAAGCAAATCTTAAGAGACATAAAGGGAGAGATTGACAGTAAAAGTCATAGTAAGGGGTTTTAATACCCCATTGGCTTCAATGGATAGATCTTCCACACAGAAAATCAAGAAGGAAACAGTGACCTTAAATGAGACACTAGATCAGATGGATTTAATTGATATCTTCAGAGCATTTCACCCCAAAGCAATAGAACATACATTCTTTTCAAGTGCATATGGAACATTTTACAGGACAGACTACATGTTAGGACACAAAGCAATTCTCAATACATTTAAGATGATTGAAATCATATCATGCATCTTCTCTGATGGAAACACAGAAAGAAATGAAGGCTAAATTATATGTTACTAAGCAATGAATGGGCTAATAGTGAGGCCAAGAAAGAAATCAAAAGATACCTTGAAACAAATGAAAATGAGAACACTACAAACCAAAATCTATGGGAAACAGTAAAAGCAGCCCTCAGAGAGAAATTCACAGCATTGCAGGACTACATCAGGAAGCAGGAAAAATCTAAAATAAACAATCTAATTTTATACATAAAGGAACTGGAAAAAGAACAACAAATAAAGCCCAAAGTGAGTAGAAGGAAGGAAATTATAAAGATCAGAGCAGAAATAAACAAAATAGAGTCTAGAAAAACAATGAAACTAAGGGCTGATTCTTTGAAAAGATAAACCTTTAACCAGACTCATCAATTTAAAAAGGGAAAGGATCTAAATAAATAAAATCAGAAAAGAGGAAAAAATGAAAGAGAAGTAATAACTGACACTAAAGAAATATAAAGGATTGTAATAAAATATTGCAAACAACTCTATGCCAATAAGTTGGGCAATTTATATGCCAATAAATCTGGACAAAACATACAATCTTCCAAAACTAAATCAGGAAGAATCAAAGAATCTGAACAGAGAGATTACAACTAGTGATATTGTATCAGTAATAAAAAACTCCTAGCAAGCAAAAGTCCTGCATCAGATGGCTTCACAGGTGAATTTTACCAAACACTCAAGAGTTAACACTTGTCCTTTTCAAACTATTCCAAAAACTTCAAGAGGAGAGAAGACTCCAAGCTCATTTTACAAGGCCAGCATTATCCTAATTCCAAAACCAGATGAAGACATTACAAAGAAAGAATATTATAGGCCAATACCCCTGATGAACATACATAGATGCTAAAATCCTTAACAAAATATTGGCACTCTAGACTAGCAATACATTAAAAAGATCATCTACCATGATCAAGTGGGATTTATTCCAGGGACATAAGATTGGTACAAAATCCACAAATTAATAAATATGATACACCATAAAAGCAAAATAAAGGATAAAAACCACACAATCATATCAATAGATGAAGAGAAAGCATTTATAAAATCCAGCACCCATTTATGATAAAAAAAAAACCATCAGCGAAGTGGGAATAGAGGAATCATATTTCAATATCAAAGGCTATATATGACACACTTACAGCACATCATGGTCAATGGGTAAAAACTACAACTGTTTCTCTTAACATAAAGAACAAGACAGGGGTATTTACTTTTATTACTCATTCAACATAGTACTAGAAGTCCTAGCCATAGCAATCAGAGAAGAAGAAGAAATAAAAGGAATCCAAATTGGAAAGGAAGAAGTAAAATTGTCATTATTTGCAGATGACATTATATTGTATATAGAGAACCCTAAAGATTCCTCCAAGAATCTACTAGAACTGACAGATGAATTCAGTAAAGTAGCAGGATACAAAATTAATATCCAGAAATCTGTTGCATTTTTATAAACCAATAATAAACTATCAGAAGGGAAACTAAGAAAACAGTCCCATACACAATTGCTTCAAAAAGTAAAATATCTTGGAATAAATTTAAACAAGAATATAAAAGACCAGTACTTGGAAGATTATAAGACACTGAAGAAAAAAATTGAAGAGGAAATAAATAAGTGGAAGTATATACTGTGTTCATGGATTAAAAAAAAAAATTAACATCATTAAAATATCCATACTACCCAAAGCAATCTATAGATTTAACATAATACCTATCAAGATACCAATATCATGTATCACAAAACTAGAACAAATATTCAAAAATGTATATGCAATTACAAAACACCCTGAATAGCCACTGCAATCTTGAGAAAGAAGAACAAAGTAGAAGGATCACACTACCTGATATCAAACTATACTACAAGGCCATAAAAATGAAAAAAACATGGTACTGGTATAAAAATGGACATATAGATCAATGGAGCTGAATAGAGAGCCCAGAAATAAACCCACATCTTTATAGTCAGTTAATATTTGACAGAGGAGGCAAAAACATACAATCAGGTGAAGACACCCTAGTCAATAAGCGATGTTGGTAAAATTGGACAGATACGTGCACAAAAGTGAAACTAGATCACCTTCTTATGCCATATGCAAGAATAAATTCAGAATGGATCAAAGGCTTAAATGTTAAACTTGAAACTGTAAAAATCCTAGAAGAAAACATAGGCAGTAAAATATCAGACATTGTTCATAGCACTATTTTTTCTCATAATCTCATCAGGCAAGGGAAACAAAAGAAAAAATAAACAATTGGGACTACATCAAACTAAAAAGGTTTTGCACAGCAAAGGAAATCATCAACAAAATAAAAAGACAAACCACTGAATGGTAGAACGTATTCACCAAGACATCTGATAAGGGGTTAATATCCAAAACTTATAAAGACTTATAAAACTCAACACCAAAAAAACAAACAATCCAATGAGAAAAAGAGCAACAGACCTGAATAGACACTTCTCCAAAGACGACATGCACATGGCCAATAGACATCCAAAAAGATACGTAGCAACACTAATCATCAGAGAAATGCAAATTAAAACCACAATAAGATATCACCTCACACCTGTCAAAATGGTTATCATCAAGAAGTCAACAAACATCAAATGCTGGTGAGGATGTGGAGAAAGGGGAGCCCTTTTGCACTACTGGTTGGAATGCAGATTGGTGCAGCCACTGTGGAAAACAGTATGGAAATACCTCAAAAGTTTAAAATAGGCCTACCCTACAACCCCGCAACCCCACTTCTGTGAATTTATCCGAAGAAACCCAAAACACTAATTTTAAAGAACATAAGCATTGCTATGTTCATTGCAGCATTTACAATGGCCAAGATTTGGAAGCAGCCCAAGTGTCCATCAATAGATGAGTGGAATAAAACAGCTATGGTACATTTACACAATGGAATACCTCTCAGTTGCAAAAAAGAAGAAAATTTTACCCTTTGTGACAGCATGGATGAACCAGGAGAACATTGTGCTAACCAAAATAAGCCAGTGAAAGAAAGACATGTACCACATGATTTCACTCATATGTAGATTCTAATGAACAAACTGAACTAACAAGTGAAAAAAAGAAAAATAGAGACAGACTCATAGAAAGAGAGTAGGCTGACAATCCTGGCAGGGGATTAAGGTTGGGGGTGGAGGGATCAAGAAAAAAAAAATAAAAAGAACTGTAATATCCAGCAATACACTGACAACAGTGTAGTTACTACTTCGGGTAGGAGGTGAGTAGAAGTGGAAGAGGCTATGGGGTGAAAATGGTGATGGAAAAATACAATAAAAGTGAACTATTAAAAATTTAAAATAAAAACAATAAAAAATACACAAATGGAACTATATCAAGCTAAAAATTTCTTGAGCAGCAAAGGAAAACATAAACAAAATGAAAAGACAACTCACTGAATGGGAGAACATATTCTCCAAGACAACTGATACGGGATTAATATCCAAAATATATAAAGATCTTACAAATTTTAACACCAAAAAAAAATCCTATTAAAAAATGGGCAAAGGGCATAAAAAGATACTTCTCCAAAGAGGACATACACATGGCCAATAGACATATGAAAAAAATGCTCATCATCAGAGAAACGCAAATTAAAACCACAGTGAGATTCCCTGGCCAGTGTGTTTCAGTTGGTTGGCACATCATCCCATAACCAAAAAGTTGAGGGTTTGGGTCCCAGTCAGAGCACATACTTAGGTTTTGAGTTCAACCCCTGGTCTGGGCATGTACAGGAGACAACAAGTCAATGTTTCTCTCTCTACCTTCCTCTCTCTCCAAAAGTAATGGGAAAGAAGAAAAAAAACCTCTCCTTAAGTGAGGATTAAAAAACACACATGCCACACACACACAATGAGATGTCACCTCACTCCTGTCAGAATGGCTACTATCAATAAATCAATAAACAACAACTGAGGTGTGGAGAAAAGGGAACCCTCATGCACTAATAATGGAAATGTAGATTGGTGCATCACCGTGGAAAGCAGTATGGAGTTACCTCAAAAATGAAAAAAATAATAGAACTGCCTTATAAACAGAGATTCTACTTCTAGGAATATATCTAAAGAAACCCAAAACGCTAATTCAAAAGAATATACGAGTGCACCCCTATGCTCATTGCAGTATTATTTATAATAGCCAAGATTTGGAAGCAGCCCAAGTGTCCATCAGTAGGTGAATGGATAAAAAAAGATGTGGTACATTTACACAATGGAATTACTACTCAGCCATAAAAGAGAAGGAAATCTTATCCTTTGCAACACCATGGATGGACCTAGATAACATTACACTAAGTGAAACAGCCAATCAAAGAAAGACAAGTACCATGTGATTTCACTCATATCTGGAATACAATGAGCAAAATAAACTAACAAACAAAATACAAACAGACTCACAGGGAACAGACAGACAGCTGTCAGAGGGGGGCAAGTTGCAGGCCTGGGTGAAAAAGCTGAAGGGATTAACCAAGACAATGAACTCATGGACAACAGCATGGTGACTACCAGAGGGAATGAGGGATGTGGGGGGAAGTAAAGAGGGGATAGAGCGGATAGAAGGAGACTTGACTTGGGGTGGTGAACACACCACACAGTATACAGATGATGTATTATAGAATTACATACCTGAAACCTATATAATTTTATTAAGCAATGTCACCCCAATAAATTCAATTTTAAGAAGATAGTATACTACAGATATTACTTTTAAAAAATTTATTCTGAAAAGTCAAAAATGCAATCGTTCTCATTTGGAAGATTCCATAATCAAACCTAACACTAATTGTTTCATAGACAGTATAACAGAAAGGAGAAAAGTATGTGGATTTACTGCCTGTTCTTTCTGGTAATTGAGCTGAGCTACAACTATTGTGTCCTAATTTCAAGACATATATGAAGAATCATTTCAATCAAGATGCTTTTTTATCTCTCTGAATACCAATTAATTATGACATTTTAGGGTTAGGATGAACTTAAGGGTCCTGGCTCAGGGTACCAGGCCATAAAGGACACCAAAATCCCTTAAACAAATTGAAAATAAAGCATTAGCCCATTGAAGTTTTGTACATGACTCCTTATATAACTGTCAAATTATGTAAGAGTCATATATAAAAATATATGTATATTTTCTGAAACACATGCCAAATATATATTTTATAGAGTATATATTTTCAAAATATTTTGGACATATATCCAGAAATACATATTATATATATTATTCATAATCCCTGCTGACTTTTATGGAAAATGTATCCTTCATTTTAAAAATCTAGCTCATTATAATGGCTTTTGACACACCTGAGGAAAATATTATGGGATAGACAGAAGCCATGGTGAAATTAAAAATATTTACCAACCAGTAGAGCAAGAACAACAGCTAACCAATGCTTCTTTCTCAGAAAAAAACATTAAAGAGGGCTAATACATATATCTGTGGTTTGGTCTCTATATATCTCCATGACTTTCAAAACTGGCTACAATATCATGGTTTCAAATCCTCTCCCAGTGCTGGTTTATCTCTCCCTCCCCCAAAGCCACAGCCTTCATGGATGAAGACAATAGTCCACGTGTGTTCCAACCAAAAGAATGTCCGGCAGCACGACCTCCATAGCTTGCTTTATACCATAGCTTTAAAATAGTTAAAAATTGTGCTAACTTTTTTTGGCAGGTTCATCATCCATTGGTCTTATGTGTTATCTTTCTATACGTAATCTTTTTTAAAGATTTTATTTAATTTTCGAGAGAGGGAAGGGAGGGAGAAAGGGAAAGAAACATCAGTGTGCGAGGGAGACATCAATCACTGGCCTCTTGCACCTGCCCCGACCTAGCGCACAACCCAGGTATGTGCTCTGACTGGGAAGCAACCCAGACCTTTCATTTCTCAGGCTGGCACTCAATCCATTGACCCATACCAGCCAAGGCTATAAATAATCTTTTACTATTACCTATTACATTTAAAGTTTGTGTTAAATTACTTAATTAGAAATCTATTTGATAACTCTAGGAGAGGACCTACCCAAAAATGCATGATTCACAGTCTCCTAATGTATAATATATTTATTCTAAATCTTAAATTAAAAGTTGCTCAAAAGAAGTGTTTTTATACTCACCAGTTTAATTAACATTTCCACAACTGTGAGAAGCATCTTTTATACAAATGTTTAATTCACACCTCAGTAAACACTAATGATAAGCATATTACCTTATCAACTTCCTGGAGTTAGGTATGTCAGTGACAGGTATCATAATATTAGATAACTAATATTCAAAGAGACTGAAATAAAAACATTGTGGTAATTACCAATGTCTAAAGTGAAGAGTTTTAATCAAATTACTTTCTTAGTTTTCTATATTTTCATTTAAAAATGAGTTCGCAAAATCACAGAGAAGGCTGTAGCTTTCAACATCAAATGCAAGTCTAATTAGTGCCTTTTTGCTGCAATTAAAAACTATTATACTCAGCATTCTTTAAATTAGCATAAATAAATTCTCTGGTTTTTTCTCTTTACCTTGCCCTTTTCCTGCTGTTTCTTACTAATGTTTGGCAACAAAGGAGAGTGGTTATTTCTCTTAGAAAAAATAATTGCCTTTCCTAAATATAGAATACTATCCAGGAGATACCCTCACGACTAAATAGAGTATATATTTGAAGAGACTCCCAAGTCCCTTTATTGCTTATGTTGTGGTTTTTAACAGATTCTGAAAGATACTGTCAGTTTTGTATAATAGTATCTCATAGAGTAAGTTCATACCAAATTTTCTTTCCATTGGTGTTCTATTTATTTGATGATATAAATTTTTGCTTGTCCTCCCATTAAAATTGGACTTTCAGAACAAATACTTTTATTTGAATGATTCTACATAATTTTCTGGCTGCATTTATATCCTCTGGTATTTGTTAGAGGTGATAATTATTACATGACTGTTAAACCAATATATACTAGTTCATTTAATTAACCAAAGTGATAAAGAAGAATCCCTACGCATGACTTGATACCTCAAAATAGTATAATAGTAACATAGAAAGGTTTGGGATCATTTACACATTACACAGCTAAATTGGATATAGCATGTGAGAGGAACCAAGGAGTCAAGGATGATTAGGAGATTTCAAAGGCCCAAGCAAATTAAAGTGTGGTTTTGCTATTTACTGAGATAAGGAAGGTGGCAAGAAAATATTGAAGGAAAAAAATGAAGGTTTGTTTTTATGGACATTATATTTGAAATATCTATAATATATCCAAGCAGAGATTACAAGTATGCAGTTGGATATATATTTCTGAAGTTCAAGGAAAATATATGAACTAAAAATATAAAGATTATTCATATAACATGCTAATAAAAGTTACTTCTACCCATTATGCACCAAATAATGTACTGAATACTATAGGTAAGTTTTTTATTCCTCAAGATAAAGCTTTGAGTTTATGAGTGTTATCATCATTATTATTATTTTCTGGCACAGTGTCTAGTTATATAAACTACCAAAATATTTTGAATTAATTTTCAGCTTATGAATGAGAAACTCGAGACTCAGAAAGGAAACCTAACCACAACTAGCAAGCAGCAGAAGCATGATTCAAAATTAAATTTGTTTCCGACTGCAAATGATTATTCTTGTCTAATACCACCTTACATAATTACAAAGTAACTTCACACTCATTCATTTATTTAATCTTCCCAACAGCTATGAGAGACAGAGGCTCAGAGAAACTGAGTGGCTTAACACTACTGAGCATGTTATCACTTGGGCCAGGGCTCTCTCACCCACAGCTAAAGACAAAAACCTTCTAACCTAAACAGACTGACCATAGACAACCTACTCAGGGCCTTTTCAAAGGCTGGTTCTATGGCTTTAGTAGGCACTGCAGTCAATCAGACTCCAAAACATTTTATCATACATAATGTGGCAAGGTAATTGTTACAATATTCATGTGTGTTTTCTTCTTGCTTCTCTGAAGACCCAAAAGAGTAAGAGGTATTGTCCTCTTCCCCCTACCAGAAAGCAGACAAACCTTGGCCTCCTGGAGACCAAAGGGTAAAAGGAACAGAGTTCCATTTGGAGACACTTCTGCTTAGAGGTGCCACAGAATCTGGAGAGACACCTAAGGGATGGATGGGAAGTGAGCCTGAGAAAAGAGGTTAAATTCCCTGAGCCTGAAAAAAAGGAAGGTATTTGGGTATATGAGGAGTGCCCTGGATGAGGGGAAGGTTTTGGAGTGGGCCTTGGGAGATGAGTTAGTGGAATCTTCACTCTGCCTAGAATGTTCTTCCACCAAATATTCACATGGCTACTTCCACACTTCATCCAGGCCCCTGTCACATGTCATAAGCTTCTGGAGGCCTTATCGGGCCACTCAAAAATACTCACCTCTGATGTTCCATTATCACCTTCTTTTCCTTCACTTTATTTTTATTACTTTCTAATGCTAATCTCAACATGAAATACTAATAACTATTAAATATCGGATGTTTTATCTCTAAAAACAGTGACATTTTCATGTTCAAAAAGCTTTTAACCAAGTTCCATGGCTGAGAGGAATAAGCATGATTTTAACCTTGATCAACAATATTTCAGACTTTATATTTTATTGAATCATATATTCATGATCTTTCTAAAACTTTGGTGTATAATAACAAAAATGCTTTCTTTCACAATGTCCTGTTTAAAAGAAAAAGAATTAAATTTCTCTATCCATTTTTACAGTACATTATTCATAAATATTTTGGTACGTAGGTAGTGACGGCAGAGGCAGTAGGGGGGCCGGAGTAGGAGAATAAGTAACTCACAAAACCACTTAACATCAGCTTACTCTTGGGGAATGCCTTTCTTTGTTGATGGGCTTCATATAAATTAGTCCTGATATTTGGAGGCGAGGCCTTTGGGAGATAATTAAGTTTAGCTGAGGTAATGAGGGTAGTGCCCTCATGATACAATTAATGCCTTAGAAAAAGAGGAACAGCTCTCTCTCTCTCTCTCTCTCTCTCTCTCCCCCCCCCACCCCCTTCTCTTTCCCTCTCCCTCTCTCCATGTACACACACCAAGGAAAGCCCATGTAAGGACATAACCAGAATATGCAAATCAGAAAGAGGGCTCTCACAGGACACTGAATTTGCTGGCACCTTGATCTTGGACTTCCCAGCCTCCAGAACAGCAAGAAATAAATGTTTGTTGTTTAAGCCACCCCATCTATGGTATTGTGTTACTGCAGCTGGGCTGAGTAAGACACCATGTTTACACAAAGGCAGGAGAATTGTGAAGTTATTAATATCTATGATTATACGCACAAAGACACATATACACAGACATAGGAAAATAAATGTCCCACTATGAAGGGAAGAGATAAATAAAGCAATTCATATTTTTAAAAACTGAAAGAATCAACAAAATAACATACATAGGATAAACAATGAAGGGTGGGAAAGGATCTGGTATAAATCTAATTAGTCATATCATCAGAGAGAGGTTCAGGTTGGTTTTGGTAAACAGAGTGGTTTTTGAGTAGAAAGTAAATAAGTATACTGAGATGCTGTACTAATCACATTTGTTCTAACATTGACCTTATAATAATTAAAAATTGATGCTTGCAACATAATACAGCTGTGCAATCATATTTAAACCTAATCATTTCATAGAGACAGGAAAGTTGTACAAAAGGTCAAAAACACTTTAATTTCATGACAGTAAATTTACTCTTTATTCCCAAAGTGAAAATGTCTAATTTCTAAAAGAGCAAACCAATAATTACTTATTATAAACCCATTTTAGTCAATACTTAATTTCTCTATATTGATTAGTCTTTAGACATTTAAAATGTACCCTACAGCAAGACTATGTGTTTACAATACTATTCTCCCCACTGATGTTTGTAAGTATTACAGGTATCGATTTAAGCATCTCTCAAAAATGCCAAACTTAATAATAATCGCATGAAAAAGGGTTTGACTCTTTTAAAACTGAAATTTAATTTTTAAATATTTGAATACTAGTGTCCTTAAAGGTCTCTGTATCACCATCACTATTTCTGTCATTATATACTTTAATAATGGGTGCTCAATTAAACTATAAATTATAATCCTTTCCCTCCCAAAAATAATAGAGAAAATATATAAAACTCTACCACTCACAACTAGAACAAAATGCTTTTTTTTCCCTTTATTTTATGTACTGCTGATTGTAGAATAAAGTCTAGGGTATTATTTCACCCTTAACTTGCATTCTGTGTAACTTAGAGCTCCTTGCAATAAAATGAAACGATGCCTCATCAGGATGTGACTGGGAGTACCACGGCAATTTACAAACTTTCTATCATTAAAAATGAGAACATCACTGTGAGGCAGGTATTAATATAACATTTTTCTCTTGAGGGGTTTGATGCACTTTACATAACTTTATTAACTCTTCCTTGAGCTGGGCAAAAAGGCTAAGATATCTACAACTACCTTACAACACATGCATAAAAATAAAAAAGATTCTATAAATCAGCATATATTAAATTTGTTTTTACTTCTAATCTGAACTTATGACTAAAGATAAGGCTAATTGGGTCACTCAATATATTTGGTTTTTGTTAACACTGATTTTTTTAACAGGTTTCACATTCATATATTTGAAGTCAGAATTATACCCTTAAAAGATTATTAATCCCATGAATTCTTCAGTAATAATTGTTTCTGAAGATGGGAGAAATTTAAGGAATACAATCAATAAACTTTCCCCTTTATTAAAATCTGCAAAAGAAGATTACAATCCTGGGGGACAGGCATCACAACATCTTTAAGTAAATTTATGCATCTTTTAGCAAGAGTGCAATTATGCATGTACGAAGACAGCCAGAAGAGAGATATAAAGTGAAAGACATGAAATACTAATAACATTCAATTGTGCTTACCAAGTGTCAACCACTATTTTAAGGAATCTAGATGTATTAAATCATAAAGTGGGATACTATAATCCCCATTTTATAGACAAGGAAGTTGAGGCTCAGAAAGCTGAGCTTGCCCTAGGTTACAAAGCTACTAAGAGGTAGGAGATGGGATGCAACCCAGAAAACATGATTTCAGAGCCCAGATCCTTAGCCAATGTTCTAAAAAGGAAGAAAAGCTGTCCCCAGATACCCCAATCCATGACATACATCATAGAGTTCCAAGTCCATAATCTTCTTCCACTCCAACCGTAATACTTGCCATCTCACAGTCAATCTCAAAATCATCATAGAAGAAAAAGTGCACAAGGTTGTGTATTGTACTGTCAAAATATGACACAGCATTTAAAGATGGTCACAGGAAGGCAGTATAGGAGCACAAACCTTGGGGTCAAACAGAGTTCAACAGGCTGCCACTAGGCAAGTTGCTTCTTTCTATTTAAGCTTCATAACAGAGACAATGTAACTTGCCTCCTGGTGCTATAGTGAGAATTAAACAGGTTAATATCAAGTGCTTAACACAGAACTCCACACATAGTAGGCCCTCAAAAAGTGGTTGTTATTACAGTGAGTTAATATAAAATTATTTTGGCCATTCCCAAAACTCGAAATTCAGAATTACCAGTGAATTTAGCACCTCATGGTACTAGTGGAAAATTGAACTGAATTATTTTATCAGTTTTATCAATGTTCTAGGCATTATGTATGATCTTCTTTGTTTAATCCTCAGAACGAACTTAGAACTGAAGTATGATTATACCCACTTTTAGATAGGAAAGTAAGTTTACAGATGTTGTTACTTGTCCATTATCCTGCCAGTAGTAATCAGATGATTAATCAGCTAGATATGTCCCATAAAACAGGATGGAAAGTATCAACAAAAGAGGAAATTATTTGAATAACTCTTGTCTAATTAAAAAAAAAAAGGAAATGAAAAGTTCCTAACCTGAAGTTCACCTTGTTTAGCCTTGCTATAGAATAAAGCTGCGCCCAGAGAGAATAGTTAAACAGAGATGATAAAGAGGAAAAACACTGCCCCAAAATATAGCCCTCACATCCAGCACACATCAGGTATTTCTGCGACTTCCATCAGAGCTATGGGGGAAAACAGCAGGGGTCAAGGTTAGGGTAGGAGCTTCCAAAGGGGACAGTGCCAGAGAGGAAGCAGGTAAGAACTCAGTACACCAGGGCTGAGCTCCAGCTGGAGAGAGGTATGACTGGTACTGTAAAGCAGACTTTCTTCAAATTAGCCTCAACTGCACCCAAACATCCTATAGAGGTCAGCTTCTGGTCTATTCATAGAAATCTGCAGAAAAAGAGAGACTACATCACTTTAGTCTTTCGCTGACCTCCTCTGTGAACCTTGGCCTACCACTATTTCCTAAATTGAAAATATCTTAGCTATGCAAAACAAAAATACCTCATGTTGAATCAGGACACTATTATCTCTATAGATTTAATGCAAATAAAGTATTATATCATTTGCCTAATATCTGCTGTATGTAAAAAGAAAATTATTTACAATTCTCACTTAAAGAACATGATTCAAAAATCATTTCAATAGTACTTTATTTCCACAATCATGGAAAAGCAATATTTAAGAGGAAAAAATTGAATTTTCCCTTTCATTTGTCAAAATAATATACAATCCAATAGGAAGATGGGGCAGATATAAAAGTAGTCATATATAAAAAGAGACACAAGCTGAATGATAAGGGGCCTGCTTATACAAATGTGGAAAACAATCTTTGACCCACATGTCAGCAAAAAATATAACTGAAATATATTCATGTTATATCAAGACCATATAAGATCTTGTGTTCCATTATCAATTACCAGGCAACACTCAACCTAACCATTTCTTCTATGGTTAGAACAGTATATGACCTCTTAATAACTAACTTTAAACAACTGTCCTACAAAGGTACAGGGTTTTTTTTTATCTAATTATATTCACTCATATGATATGATGGAAATACCTAGAATGATACGGAGCACAAACAAATTTACTCCATAACCCATTGTTGATGGCGTGGTAATTTCAGCATATTTCCCTTTTCTCTGACCTTAGTGGAGGCAGGATAAATGCTTAGACAGAAACACTGGAAAAATGATTAGAGATAAGAGGAAGTTGATTAAACACAAATACAGCATAGAACTGAAGAAAACAGCTTGTTGTCATTTAGAGAATGACTCACTGTGCCCTGGTACACTAAGTTCTATCTTAGAAGACACAGCCAGCCACCAGCAAAATGAGAACTGTTAAAACAGAACTTGTTAAAGCATATATACAGAAAATATGCTTTACTGCTTTCCCACTTACTCCCATGTAAATAGCTCCCAAATCAAGCAACCATCTCTCTCCCTAACCCTGAACCCTAGTCCAGTTCCGCTTATAGAACTGTACAATTGAATTAGATGGTAAAATGAGATCTTCTTTCTCCATGACTTACTCTGTCCTTCCTCCACAGCTTTACTGCTAGTATGGAGGGCATCTTCGCTAAGATCTAGCAAAAGGAACCATTATGAGTTGCCACATTGACCCACTGACATTTTAGTGTGAGAAGTAATCAATGTTAACAAGGAACAATATTTATTTGTCTTTCAGATTCTCCAGTTCTTGAACTAAAAATACTCAGAATAGACCTAGCATGGCCTGTGCAAGAATGAGTTGGAGACACCTGGGTAAGGGTAGGGAACTCACTGGGGAAAGAGAGGTAGGCTGCTGGTTAACAGCAGGACTGCCTAGTAATGGAATGGATTTGCCCTGATATCCCCAATAAAAGATGCAATAAAGTGGTTAAATTTGGATACCCTGGAGCACCTCAGACTTAAAATTTCTAAAATTTAACTTCCTCAAGAACCAGTTTCTGTTGACTTCCTTCTTTGTTAAGGGTACATTTTGTTCTGTCTCCAAACATGAGTCGTCTTGCCTCATTCCTCACCCACCCTCATAACATCTAATTAAACACTGAGTTGGGTCTGTTTTTTTTTCTTCAGGACTTTACAGCTCTCTGCTTTCTTTTCCCATTGCTTCATTTCTAATTTGGTTTTCACCTCATACTTAGCTCCCTCACCATAGCCCCTCAACTCTTCCAAACAATCCATTTGGCAGGTAGATTTCACTTTGAGTTTGAGCTCCGCCTTGATTGGGTCACTATTCTTATCAGAAATATTCCGTGACTGCCTCTTTCCTGTGTACAAAGATACTCCAAGCTACTTTCAAATGCACCCCAAACTGCCTTTCTGTCTTACCTTCTCCTATCTTCCTGGGCACCAGCAATCTATTTCCTTAAAGATAGGGTTTTGGTTTGCTACAGAAGTTTTGTTGTTTCCAAAACACTCAAAAACTTGCACTTTAAAAATGTACACTTGTAGAAAAGGAAGGAAAAAAGAAGGATTTTCCCTAATTTATAACAGAATGGAGCGTTTATTTCATCTCTTTGCACTGTGGCTGCATCTTGCTTTTCTACAACCATTTTCTAACTGTGTCAAGTTCACTAGCACATTGAAACCCCTGACACAGAGTCAGTCTTCTTCATCCTCCTCACTAGTTCTTAGGGGAGACACTGGCCATACAAGGAGATTAAGTAATCATAAAGAGAAATGAAATTTTCCCTTAAGAAACCTGGGAATTGAGAAAAAACAATTGTTCCATAGAATTTAAAGATAGACAATGGCATTATATCAAATTATAAACTTTAACAATTTACATTTCATTACAACTAATATAAAAAAATAGTTTACCTTAAAACATTAATTCTAGAAACATAGCCATAAAAAAATAATCGTGAATGTAAAAAAATTGTGTATAAAGATTAAGGCACATTATTTTTAATAGCTAAGTAACTATACACTAAATGTCCAAATGTAAAAGACTGGTTAAATATATTATAATTCCTTAATAAATCAGAATAGTATATAATTAAAAGTGATGTTGTGAAAACCTACTCAATAAAATGTTTTAAGAAGCATATTACAAAATATTATATACAATATCATAACATTTTATAAGACACATAATTATGGAAAATAAACACTGGAAAGATTTAGCAAAATGTTAATCGTGCTTATTTCTGGCTTTGAGGGTTATTGATAATTTTTTTATTTTGATCTTAATACTTTATCCATTTCATACACTATAATAAACATAGTATTTTTGTAACTAGTACAAAAAGAAGGAAAACTCTGGATTCTAGCGATACTTGGGTCACCTCAGAAAGTTGCTTAAGCTCTCACTCAACCAGATAGTTACTTCATCTAAAAAAGTGGGCCAATAATTATGCCAACTTAACTGGGTTGGGTAAAATGAAAATAAATGATATAACTCATGTAAGTTTCTTAACACTGGTCCATGAGTAAATAAGAGTTTGAAAAGACAATCTTAAGGGGCTGCGTAAGATTTTCAACTCTTCCCCTCTTTTTTATTTTCAGTCATTTTAACCATCAAACTAGGATACCCTTGAGACCAAATTGTCCTAAATGAAATATTTGTCTCAGTAACTTGTGGGAGTTTGCTGAGCCAAAACAATATATCTATGGCTGCAGCCAAAGCTGGTATTTTCTACCAGCTGCCTTACACACTGGTGGTTTCAATAAACGGCCATAATGACCAACAGGGGAAAGAAAAGAATTATCTTCCAAATCCACACTCTTCGGGAATTTTACAAAGGAAACATATAATTACTGAAATTTGGCTGGCATATTGAATCTGGTGTATTTAAAAAGTCATGGGACTTCTAATGATAGAAAATGGTCCAGACCTCAGGTTTGCATGTCATCAAATAAAACATAAATCCTTTAAGCAAAGCACTCTAATGAAGCCATGTTTTACTTCTAGATATGCTTTAGTCATTTTAACTAGAAAAATATATTGTTACTCTGTTTAATTACTACATTTTCAATTTTCTTGCATGTATGTATCATTGTTTTTTAATTTTTATTTTATGTTTTACTGATTATGCTATTACAGTCATCCCAATTTTTTCCACTCTGCCCCCCTCCACCCAGCATCCTCCACGCTCTGTGATCCCCCCTCCTTTGTTCATGCCCATTGGGTCATGCATATAAGTTCTTTGGCAACTCCATTTCCTATACTTGCTCTTAACAGCACCATGCCTATTCTGTAACTACCTATTTTTACTTCTTAATCCTCTCACCTTTTCCCCCATTCTTCCAGAAGTTTTATTAACTTATTGTTATTGTAATTTTTCCACCACCATTTATCTCCCTTATGCCCCCACAGCCCAAAATCAGCACAACATTGTCCACGAATGAGTCCTTTCACCTTTTCACTGGAACCCCCTCAAGCCCATGAACTCCCCCTGGAGCTGTCAGCCTGCTGTCTATCTATGAGTCTGTTTCTATTTCGCTTGTTACTTCAGTTTGTTCATTAGATTCTACATATGAGTAAAATCATACTGTATGTGTCTTTCTCTGATTGGCTTATTTCACTTAGCATAATGTTCTCCAGGTTCATCCATGCTGTCACAAAGATATAATTTTCTTCTTTTTATGGCCTAGTAGTATTCCACTGTGTAATGTACCATGGTTGTTTTATCTGCTCTTCTACAGAGGGACACTTGGGCTGTTTCCATATATTGGCTATTATAAACAACACTGCAATGAACATATGAGTGCTAATGTTCTTTCAAATTAGTGTTGCAGGTTTCTTCAGATAAATTCCCAGAAGTGGAATCACTGCGTCATAGGCAGTTTCATTTTTAATTTTTTTGAAGTAACTCAATACTGCTTTCCACAGTGGCTTCACCAATCTGCATTCCCACCAACAGCAAAAGCGTTCCCCTTTCTCCACATCCTCGTCAGCACTTGATGTTTGTTGATTGATTGATGATAGCCATTCTGACAGGTGTGAGGTGATATATCATTGTGCTTTTAATTTGCATTGCTCTGATTAGTGATGTTGGCATTTTTTCATATTGGTCATGTGTAGGTGCTCTTTGGAGAATGTCTATTCAGGTCCTTTGCCCATTTATTAATAGGATTGTTTGTTTTCTTTTGGTGTTGTGTTTTATCAATTCTTTGTACATTTTGGATATTAATCCCTTATCAGATGTCTCAGCAAATATGTTCTCCTATTCAGTGGGTTGTCTTTTCATTTTGCTGATCATTTCCTTTACTGTGCAAAAACTTTTTCATTTGATGGAGTCCCAATTGTTTATTTTTTCTTTTGTTTCCCTTGCCTGAGGAGAAAAAAAAAATCAGAAAAAAATAAAGAAAAAAATATGCTATGAGCAATGTCCAAGATTTTATGACCTATGTTTTCTTCTAGGATTTTTATGGTTTCAGGTCTAACATTTAAGTCTTTACTCCATTTTGAATTTATTCTTGTGTGTGTCATGAGAAGGTAGTATAGTTTCATTTTTCTGCACTTCTCTGTCCAATTTTACCAACACCATTTATTTTATAAACTATCTTTAGCCCATTGTATGTGCTTGCTTCCTCTGGCAAATACTAATTGGTCATAAAGGTGTGGCTTTATTTCTGGTCTCTCTATCCTGTGACATTGATCTATGTGTCTGTTTTTATGCTAGTACCATGCTGTTTTGATTTCTATGGTCTTATGTTATAGTTTGATATTACGTAGAGTGATTCCTCGAACTTTGCTCCTCTTTCTCAAGATCATGTTGCTATTCAGGGCCTTTTGTGGTTCTGTATAAATTTTTTAAATACTTTTTCTAGTTCTGTGAAATATATTATTTGTATCGTGATAGGAACTGCATAGAATCCACAGATTGCTTTGGGTAGTGTGGACATTTTAATAATTTTAATTCTTCCTATCCATGAACACGGTATATGCTTCCACTTGTTTGTCTTCTTCAACTCCTTTTCTGCATCTTACAATTTTCTTAATATAGATCTTTTACATCCTTGATTAAATTTATTCCTAGGAATTTTATTCTTCTTTGAAACAATTGTGAATGAGATTGTTTTCTTAATTTCCCTTTGTGATAGTTCAATATCAGCATATAAAAATGCAACTGATGTCTGGATATTTATTTTGTATCCTGCTATGCTTCTGAATTCATTTATCAGTTCTAGTAGTTTCTTGGTGGAATCTTTAGCGTTCTCTATATGCCATATCATGTCATCTGCAAATAAAAACAGTTTCACCTCTTCCTTTCCAATTTGGATGCCTTTTATTTCTTCTTCTTGCCTGATTGCTGTGGCCAGTATTTCCAGTACTATGTTGAATGCGAGTGGTGATAGTGGACACCCCTGTCTTCCCAGTCTTAAGGGGAACACTTGCAGTTTTTGCCCATTGAGTATGATGCTGAGAGTAGTTTGTCATATATGGCCTTTATTATGTTTAGGTATGTTCCCTCTTATCCCAATTTGCTGAGAGTTTTTTATTATAAATGGGTGCTGGATTTTATCAAAATGCTTTTTCTGTATCTATCGATATGATCACATGGCTTTCATCCTTCATTTTGTTTATGTGGGAATCACTTTTATTGATTTATGAATATTGTACCAGACTTGCATCTCAGAATAAATCCAACTTCATCATGGCATATGATCTTTTTGATGTATTACTGTATTTGGTTTGTTAATATTTTGCTCAGTATTTTAGCATCTATGTTCATCAGGGATGTTAGCCTATAATTTTCTTTTCTTATATTGTCTTTGTCTGGTTTTAGAATTAGGATAATACTGGCTTCATAAAAAGAGCTGGGGAGTATTCTCTACTCTTGAATTTTTGGAAATAGTTTGAGGAGATGTGTTAGTTCTCAGAATGTTTGGTAAAATTCACCTGTGAAGCCATCCTGTCCAGGGCTTTTATTTGTTGGGAGTTTTTTTATTACTGCTTCAATTTCACTAGGTGTACCCCATCTAGTCAGATTATCTGATTCTTCCTGACTTAGGTTTGGAAGATTGTATGTTTCTAGGAATTTATCCATTTGTCTAGGTTGTGAAATTTGTTGGCATACAGTTGTTTATAATATTTTCTTACAATACTTTGTATTTCCTTGGTGTCAATTGTTATGTGTCCTCTTTAATTTCTGATTTTACTTATTTGGGTTCACTCTCTTTTATTCTTGATGAGTCTGGTTAAAGGTTTGTCAATCTTGTTTATCTTTTCAAAGAACAATCTCTTGGATTCATTGACCTTTTATATCATTTTTAGACTCTTGTTTATTTCTGCTCTGATCTTTATTATATCTTACCTTCTACTCACTGTGGGTTTTGTTTGTTCTTTTTTGAGTTCCTTTAAGTGTAAAATTAGATTGTTAACTTGAGCTTTTTCTTTTTTCTTGAGATATGCCTGTAATGCTGTGAATTTCCCTCTTAGGATTACTTTCCCTGTGTCCCACAGATTTTGGGTTGTTGTGTTCTCATTTTCATTTGTTTCAAGGTATCTTTTGATTTCTTCTTTGATTTCATTGTTGACCCATTCATTGTTTTATAACATTATTTAGCTTCCATGTCTTTGTGTACTATTCAGTTTTCTTCTTGTGATTGCTTTCTAGTTTTATAGCACTGTGGTCAGAGAGAATCTGCTTGATATGATTTCAATCTTCTTAAATTTATTGAGGTTTGTTTTATGTCCTAACATTGTCTATCCTAGAAAATATTCTATGTGCACCTGAAAAGAATGTGTATTCTGCAGCTTGTGGGTGAAATGCTCTGTCAATATCAATTAAATTCATTTTTTCTGGCATGACTTTTAAGGTTCCTATCTCCTTGTTGAAATTCTGTATGGAAGATCTACCCATTGAAGTCAATGAGGTGTTAAAATCTCCTACTATGACTGTATTTCTGTCAATCTCTCCCTTTATGTCCATTCAGATTTGCTTCACATATTTAGGTGCTCCTATGTTAGGTGCATAAATGTTTACTAGGGTTTTATCTCTTGTTTGATTGTTCCCTTTATCATTATGTGATGTCCTTCTTTGTGTCTTGCTACAGCAATGGTTTTAAAGTCTGTTTTGTGAGATATAAGTATTGCCACTCCAGCTTTTTTTTCCCATTTGCATAAAATATCATTTTTCATCCCTTTAATTTTAGTCTGGGTATATCTTTCTCTCTGAGAAGGGTCTCTTTGAGATTATATATATCTTATATAAGTTATACCTTGTTTTCTTATCCATTCAGCTACCTCATGTCTTTTTATTGGATCACTTAAGTCATTTACATTTAAAGTGATTATTGATGGATACATATTTTTGCCACTTTATTTTTTAACTATTTTCCTCTCTTTTTCTTCTTAAAGCAAGCCATTTAACATTTGTTCCAATACTAGTTTGGTGGAAACAAACTCCTTTAGCTTTTTCTTGTCTGGGAAGCTATTTATTTCCCCTTCAATTTTTAAATGGTAGGCTTGCTGGGTAGAGTAGCCTGTATTGTAGGTTCCTGCTTTTTATCACCTTGAATATTTCATGCCAATCTTTTGGGCATGAAATGTTTCTCTTGAGAAATCAGATGACAATATAATGGGATCTCTCTTGTAGGTAACTGTGTTTCCCTTGCAGCTTATAAGATTCCCTCCTTGTCTTTAAGTCTTGTCATTTTAACTATGATGTGTCTTGCTGTATGCTTCTTTGGGTCCAACTTGTTTGGGATTCTCTGAGCTTCCTGGGCTTGTGTATCTTTTTCCTTCAACAGGTTAGGGAAGTTCTGGTCATTATTTTTTCTTTCTTTTTATTTTTTTAATTGTTATTCAAGTACAGTTGTCTTCATTTTCCTGTTACCACTTTCCCCTGCCCCACCCACCCCCAGCTCCCACCCTCAAGCCTTCACCCCTTTGGCTTTGTCCATGGGTCTTTCATACATGTTCCTTGATGACCCTTTATTTTTTCACATAGGTTCTCGATCACTTGCTCACTCTCTTCTCCTTCTGATAATCTCAAAATGTGGACATTATTATGCTTCATGTTGTCCCAAAAGTTTCTTAAAACTCTCCTTACTTTATTTTAATTTCTTTTTCTTTTTGCTGCTCTGCTTGGGTGTTGTTTTTTTTTCTACCTTGCCTTTTATATTGCTGATACAATCCTCTGCTTCATCTAACCTACCAGTTATTCCTTCTAGTTTATTATTTATTTCAGATATTGTATTCTTTATTTCTGACTGGTCCTTTTTTGTAGTTTCTATGTCTTTTTTTCATGCTGTTGAGTGTCCTTATAATCATCACTCTAAACTCTATATCTTATCAATTGCTTGCCTGCCTTTCATTTAGTTCTTCTCCTGGAGGATCCTCTTGTTCTTTCAGTTGGGGCCTGTTTCTTTGCCTTCCCATTTTGGCTGCCTCTTTGCGTTTGTTTCTCTGTATTAGTTAGATCTGCAAAGACTCTGGTGCAGGACTATGACAAATGGTCCTGGGCAACTTGTTTGGAGCTATCAGCAATCCACAGCATGTGGCTCCCTCTGCTGGGCCTGGGTGTATGCTGAAAAAAACAAATTTCGCACCAAGGCTTGCACTGATAAGCACAGGTCCAGGGGAGGATCAGCTAAAGCCTCCGAGCTCCCAGAGATCCACCTCTGCCCGCAGGATTTATGTTAGGCTTAATCACTGAAATAACCTCCAGCTGTACTCCTCAGCAGCCCAGCTTAAGCTCCACAGGGTGGAATGAAAGGGATTCCTGTGGGTGGGCTCTTGGTTCCCCTCACGCCCCTGGAGGGGAGTGCTCGGTCCAAGAAAGATGGCATCTGCAGTATGGGAAATGACTCAGCACAGGGATCCTGGTGACTATCCCTTCAGCTCTGTGACCAGAGCCACCAACCCCAGACTCTCCCTATGTGGCTCTAGACAACTCTACCCGCCATCCACTGGAGCCCAGAGGAGGTGGTTCAAATGGAATTTGTGTGTTGACCCTTTAAGAGGCTCTCTGTGTTTCTAGCCATGTCTTCCTTGTGGATAGAAACCCCATTGCTTTTCACAGCCAGATGTTACTTGGGCTCCTTCACTGATTCTGGTGCTCTAGGCTGGGGAGCCCGTATTGGGGTTTAGACTCCCCACTTCTGAGGGGAACCTCCTGGCCACCGAAATATCCCTCTGGAAATTCAGCTGTTGCTTGGGGGAGGCCAGCCAGCCCTCTCACACCTCCACACTTCCTACCAGTTGCATTGTAGCAGTGTGTTTTCTTCCGTAAGCCCTGCTTATAAGGCTTATCTCTAGCTAGTGTTCAGTTGGTTATTCAGAATGATTTTTCTATAATTTTGTTGTAATTCCAGTTTGGTCCTTGAGGAGGTTAATGTAGCTTCCACATACTCTGCTGCCATCTTGGACCTATCAATGTATGTATCATCGTTAGTCAAGTAACAGTCTGATTAAAAACATTCACAATTTCAGAGATACACTCATTCCTTCATTCATTCAGTCAACAATGATTTATCATTTATCATGTGCCATTCACTATGTATGTGCTGAGGAATGAAGGAAGTCCTCTTCTCATGAAGCACAGAGCACAGTGAAAAAAAGTTATTCAACAATTACACAAATAAATATATAATTATAATAATTATCATTATAATGTAAATATATAATATATATTTAATATATAATTAAATATATAATAATGTAATTATACATTATATCTATAATATAATATAATTATATACAAGTATATAATTATAATGTAATAATTGATGCTACAAAGGAGAGGTAGTATGGTACTAGTTGAAGAGTATATATAGGGTATAGAATTGGAAGCATCAAGGTATTAACATGCTGAGGGTTCTATAACATGATAAATAAGTCTCTCTAGCTCCCTTCCACTCCCCCTTTCTCAAAACCCATCATGGCACGTCCACGCCCATGCTTTAATCTGGTAAGTTTAAAATGACAGGGGTGCATATTAGTTTGTGAGGGCTGCCCTAACAAAATACCACAGACTGGGTGGCTCAAACAGAATTCTTTTTTCTCACAGTTCCAGAGGCTGGAAGTCCAAGATCAAGGTACCCACAGGGTTGGTTTCCCCTGAGGCCACTCCCCTTAGCAGGTGGTGACCCTTTTGCTGCCTCTTCACATGGTTGTCCCTCTATGCCTGCCACCTTTGGTGTTGCTTCCTGTTCTTATGAGGGCACCAGTCATGTCATGTTACAGCCTCATGCTAAAGGCTTCGTTTTATCTTAATCACCTCTTTAAAAACCTTATCTCCCGAGACAGTTATATTCTGAGGTACTGGAAGCTGGGCTCTCAAAATGAATTTGGGGTAGGCCCAATTTAGCCCAGAATGGGATGTTAGGAGGCAGAGATGCTGCATAGGTTGTGCCAGTTAGGCATTGTTCAGCTCCAGAAATATGTCTCCCACATCACAGTTATCATAAATTTATGTATTTTTAATTGAAAATTTTCCTGCATTAAGATTTATAATAGAATCCCTCCTGGAGGAAAGTTTACAGTTTTTCTGTTTCCCTCCCAATGGGCCCTTTGGACTAGCAGGATCGTTTTGGTAGGAAACACTTCTACAAGGAGAGAGCCAACTAGAGTAACACTCCCAGCCTCCATTTGCCCCACCCACCCCTCCCCCCTCCTGTGAAAAGTGTTTATTCTGAATGATTAATTTAGAAAGGGCTCCGTGGAGGTCTTATACCCACATTCACATAATAGAGGCAGAGTGAGATAAGGGTTCAACATACAACTTCTTCAATAAGATGATCTAGGCATAAACCCCAACCCTACCACTGCGTGACCAAAGGCCTTATTTAACATATGTGTGCTGAAGATTCCTCATCTATAAAATAAAAATGATAAATGTTATGTGATTTTAAATGCCTGCTGTAGCATTCTGAAAATGGATAGTGGTGCTGGTTGCACAACAATGTAATTTAATTAATGTCACTGAACTAACTGAACTATACCCTTTAAAAATGGTTAAAATGATAAATTTTATGTTATGTAGATTTTGCCACAATTTGGGGGGAAAAAATATTCACTATAGATCTATGGTCTGAAAAAGGGAAGCTGTGCTACTGAAACATAGGTTTTTTTGAGAATCAAATAAGATACCAGAATGCCTAGCATGTGGCAGAAGCTCAATAAAAGTTAGTTCCCTTTCCCAATAGTTCTATATCAGAACTGCCCCTGATAGTGACAAGTCACCAAAAATGACCCCTGCAGTTCCTACTGCCAGATGAAAAGTTTCCTCTTCAGGGAAAAAAAGTCTCCAAACCTTATAATGCTTCCATGTTCTGATACTACAGATAGTAATAACCCTCTAGAAGAAAGTTTGCAGCTTGGTCTCCATTACAATCAATTCTAATATCGTAAATTATAAAGTATCAAAGGAAGTGCTTGAGACTATTAAAAGAAGACATGTCATTTACTACAAATTTTGGATAGGCATCTGTAACATTCGTTTGAAAATAACAGATTTTTTTTCAATTACAGCTCTAGTGAATTTATGTGCCTCATTATAAAGTAATTCTGTAGGAGTTGAGGGATTATAATGTAGAGTCATTAACTCTTCTTCAGAGGAAAACCACAATAACCTACAGAGACATCATGAGAGATGTAAATAAGAATTTCATATTTAATACACAAACAATGGTTTATTTTTTAAAATATATTTCTATTCAAATACCAGTCAGTCTCAAACTTGACTCTTTTTTTTTTAAATCAATGTATTCTTGGTTGTCAGAGTTTAAATAAATCACGACATGATCCTGAGATCTTGGCAAGAGTGTCAATGGCTTTACATCTGGCATCACACACCAGCTGCATGTTGAGGGAATGAAAAGCTCCCCCATTCCTTTACCTTGCTTCATTAGTGAGCATGTGGTGATGTACGCATTGCCATGTGTGTGCAGGCAGCTCCCCATATGGAGAGTCATCCAGCAATGTCATAAAACCCATGCATCATTTGCTATCATGCAGAACTTTCAAAAATAGTAAGATGGTATTTTTATTGAAATATTTTTATCTATAAATTGACATATTTTTATCAATAGAGATATATATTTAATGTATTGGTAGAACCTGTTGCAAAAGTCTCTAATGGAAAAATAACTTCAGCTGTCACAATTGAATATATTTACAGTATGGCACCCATCTTCAAGTCATCACAGAGTAAAAAACAATAATTTCCTTGCCAAATCTATGTCCAACACATTTTCTACTTCGTTCTTGAGAACTATTCTACTTACTGGAAAAATATCTGCATTATGATCTTTGAGCTTTATGGTTATCGAATTAAAGAAATCTTCACAATGTCCTCAGTCTCATCTCAGCTATGTGCCTTACATTTGAACATTACAAGTTTAATAAACATGTCCTTTGACTAGTTATCTATTGCTGTGTAACAATAACTCCCAAAATTTAATAGCGTAAAAAAACAATAATAAAGTATTGCCTTGAGGTTTCCATGGCTAAGGATCTCACATGAGGTCACAGTTGAAGTTCTGATCATGACTGGAGGACCCTCCCCCAAGATGGCTCACTCATGTGATGGGCAAGTTGTCACTGGCTCTTTTGGCAAGGAGGATCAGTCCTTTTAATGGAAAATTTTCTAAAAACATCCTTAAATGTCCTCATGACATGATAGCTGAATGACGCCGGAGGGACCAGTCCAAGAGAGCTAGTCAGAAAAGGCACTGTCTTTTAGACCTAGCCTTGGAAGTCATATGCCATCACTTCCACCATATAATAATATTGGTCACTCAACCCAAACCTGGCACAATATGGGAAGGGACTATGCGACAAGGTCTTCAATATTAATGGTGAGGGTCTTTGAGGGTCATCTTGAAGGCTGGCTACCATACCCTTTTTTTTTCAGTTGTGCACATTTTTATTACATCATAATTGTGCTCCAAACCTGATATAGTTTTTTTTTTATTTATTGAATTATTTTTATTTATGGGGTGATGGTTAATAAAATTATATAAATTTCAAGTGTATGACTCTTGAAATTATACTCTTCAATAAATTTTATTTTCAAATGTGTAAGCTTCCATTGTACATAAACTTTAATTTTGTTGAAATGATTTTGCACATATTCACTTTCCTGTCTTGACTGAGCATTAAAATAGTAGCATAAAAGTAAAAATAGAGATTCTCAACCATAATAATTTAATTAATCTAAAAATTACAAACACATCCACATTAAAAAAAAATCTAGTTGCTCTAACAGCAAAGGTATTTGTAATCCACTGAAAGCACTTACCTAATAATAAAAAAAAAGTCACTTTAAGTCACTGGTTAAAGTTATAGAGAAGGAACACTAATTATCTGGAGAGATTTTGCTATTTCATCTCATTCAATATTCTGAGGTAATATCAATCATTAATTTCAAACCAAAGTATTTTTAAATTTAAAAAAAGCTTCCACATATGTCTGACCTTCTGGAAGCTTTTAATTAATTACATATTGAGGCAAAAATATGATCTATATGGGTTCTTCAAGCAATGAAAAGTAAATGTTCATGTAAAACTTAACACCAAGCTATTTTTAGAATTTCTAACTTGGTACCCAACCTTATTCATTCAGCAAATATGTCTGAGCACCTGTTGCTCTGAAACTAAGCCAAGGACTTTACCCTCAAGGAACTTATACCTGGTTAGTTGATAAGACAGGTTAACACATACTTTCATGCTAAATATTATGCAGTAAGTTTCATAAGAGAAGGAAACAGTGCATTATGAATTAGAGGAGAGAGAAATCGATTCTAATTGGTGAACACAGCAAAGTATCATGGAATATTGGTATTTGAGCTGCCTCTTTAAGGATATGTAGGTTTTAACAGTTCAAGATGATGGGAAGGTTATTACTATAAAGGGAACAGCAAAATCAAATGCAGGAAATCATGAAATTACTAATACACATCAATCTCTCCTCAAGGTAGGCACATTCTCCCATCATCTCCATATTTCAAGGTAAGAGCCAAAGTAGATTATACTCTTCAGACGATTATGTCCTTCTCCTCTTTCATCCTTTATCCAGTGCAACCCTGTCATTACCTTCTACTGACTTTTATTCACATGTTCTGAGTGTGGTTTTCTTTATATTCCATACTATAATTTACACAATAGACTTTCAATAAATTCTCCTTTTGTTTTCCTGATGTAATTAACCATTGAGGGTTCCCACATAGGACTTAAAATTTAAATTATTCAGATACAGCTATTGTGTCACTGCATTTTGCCACATGGCCACAAAAATAGCCTGAGCTGAGGCCCCAGACCCAGCCACCATCTGACTGCTACCACAAGGTTGAGCTCAAGTGACACCTGCCCAACTGAACCCAGGCTATCCTAGCACCCTAGAGGTACTAATGAACGGACTGTTGTTTAAAGCTACTATGCCTTGGAGAGATATTTTTTCATAACATTAGATAATTAAGAAACATTCTGGCACCCTGTAACAAAATCCTAAGACATGAGTATTGTCCTTGAGATCACGTTGTGAGCAAAAAGGATAACATGGAGAGACTGTTAGTGAAAATCGAAAGAACCTCTATGAAGGCCTTAGGAGAAACCTAGAGGGCCTCAAGGAGGTTGTCAGCAAGGACTCAGGTGAACTAAGGGAAATGTCACTGGAGGCAGGAGAAAAGAGTGCACCTGTTAAGTAGAGATGCAAAGTTTTGCACCACTGTCACCTATGGTAATGTGAAAAACAGGAAATGCACCTAATGAACTCAAAGATCTATCTTGTTCAGGCAATACTGAAATTGCCACACGGCTTCTTCTCACTGCCTATGATAAAATGCACAAAGAAAGAGATAAGCTAAAGAATGAAGTGTTAAGCCCTGACTGGTGTGCCTCAGTTGGTTGGGCATCATCCCCCAAAGCAAAAAGTCACCAGTTAGATTCCCCATCGGGGCACCTGCCTAGGTTGCGTGATTGGTCCCCGGTCAGGGCACAGAGGCATGTACGAGAGGGAACTGGTCAATGTTTTTTCTCTCACATCAGTGTTTCTCTCCCTCTCTTTATCCCTCCCTTCACCTCTTTATGTAAAAAATAATTAATTCATTAATTTTTAAGAAAAGAATGAACTGTTAAATACAGAGAAGTCAAGGTTTCTGGGTTTGAAGATAAAACTATATTTTATTCCCAGTCTCTCTAGACAGCAAATAATTCTAAAATTAAAAGTAGCTTCTGGGCAGAGATGAAATCCAGTGCAGGAAACAGGGTCTAAAAATGAAACTGAAGCCATGATGGTAAAATCCTTTACTAAGATTTTTAGAAAGATCTAATGTGGTATCTCATAGAAACTTTTAATCAGACCAAAAGCTTTTTAAGGATCTTCAGAGCATGTCTTGTGGATCCTCTCAGTTGAAAAATTGAGCCTTTAAGAATCTTAAGGGTATTGTCCCAGAGCAGTGTCACACTGAGCCCAAGGTAGAGAAGGGCTTAGCTTGAAGAAATAAGATAATAAACTGATACATTCAAACACATACAAACACACAGTGTTTCTAAAAGAATTGTTATGATGAAACCACTGACAGTTCAGACTGAAAAAGACAGATAAATTCTAAGTAAGAATCAGCTCTGAACCCCTACTATGTTACAGGTGGGAAGCAAGCTGAGAAGGTTACTCAACTGCAAACTCATTAAGCTCTTTTCTTAATGAAAAAAAAAAAAATACTGAGCACAGAACCCAGGGCCCAGAGAGTGGAGCCAAGAGCCACAGACACCTGCCAGGCAGGTTGACTGAACCCTAACTCAGGCTCTGGAAACATGCTGTAAATTAGTGACTGTTCTGTCCTTCTTGCTTTACTTTCAAGGAACTATCCCCCAACTGTATGTTGGGGTGTGGGAGAAAGAGAGTCTGTCTCTTTAGTTCACAGGTCTTCAAATTGAGAGAAAGCAAATTGAAGGAGATATACCCAAGGAACCACATTTAAGAAATCTCACCCACACGTAGGCCTTATTTCAATGACAAGATCCTAGATTTTGAGCAAATGCCACATGAGACAGAGAAAATGGAAGGGATAAGAGTACTTTGCACATTGGAGGGATTTCATTTGCTATGGCCAAAGGGTGGACTGTGACTGACAGTACTTTCCAAAAGGACCACAACAAGCCCTCCCGTTGCAGATGCAATCCTTGCAATGCCTTTGAGAGGTCACTCCTCCCACTGAGAGAGTACCTGTCCCCTCCTCCTTGAATCTGGGCAAGCCTATGATTACAGTGGTAGTGATGGAACTTCAGAGGGTTGGTTATAATGGGCAACATAGTTTCTACCTGGGCCCCTTGGGACACACTGCCTCTTGGAATCAGTCCCCATGTCATGAGAAAGAGCAAAGGCCTTCTTGAGTACCGCAGGAAGGCGTTCTGGTCAACAGGCCCAGCTTACGCTGCAGTCGAGAGTCAGCGTCAGCCTGGGGACAAGTGAGGAGTGAGTCTGCAGGTGATCCGGCCCCCAGATGCTCTCCGACTACCGCTGGATGGAGACCCCAAGTAAGAACCACCTAGCCGAGTCCAGCTAACCCCAGGAATCATGAAGAAAACAATATAATTACTCTTGTTGTTTTAAACCGCTAAGTTGTGGAACAATTTTTTATACGGAAATAGATAATAAGAACAGTTAGTTATCGATTAAAGCCATTTTTTAAAATCCTTAAAGATGCCAAGAAAAAGCTAGTATTAGAATCTCATTTTTTTCCTATAAGCTTTTTTTTTTAAGGTAATGGTGTCTTTCTTTTATTTATATAACAGTTTGCTTGTAAGGTGATATCTTTATTTACATAAAATCGGTGAGGTCTGTTTTAGTGACTACGTGTGGCTCGTTGTGCATCCTCTCCTCTAGCCGTTCAGATTGGTCTGTGAGAGGTTCCCATGATTCAGGGAGTGCCATGTAACTGGTCCACCAACTTAATAGTCTGTTTACAGACTACTGCTGCGAGTTAGTTATAAGTTAAGTTGCTATAACAAAGAGGTTCCAAAATATAGTTAGAGAAACAAAGATGATTTCACTCTCATGTAACAGTCCTGAAGTGAGCATTCCAGGGCTGGCAAGGTGGCTCTGCTCTACAAGGCTATCCAGGGATGCAGTCTTTTCATGCTGTCCCTCTATCACCTCCTAGGGTCATTAATCATCTGCAGGGTCGACACCACTCACTAGCAGTATAGACACACTGTTGCTTTCAGGAAGAGGGAAAGAGAAAGAGTGGATGGCAAGAAACTGCCTTGCTAAAACAGATTCCAAAACTTCCACCCATTACTTCTGCTGTTTTCCCATTGGTCTGAACTTAAGCCACCCCTGGCCATAAGGAAAGTTAGGAAATGTAGACTCTAGGCTGAGCAGACATATACTCAGTTTAGGCACACAGACTCTAAGATGGCCCTGTGATCCCTTTCTCCTGGTATTCACACTCTTATATAATCTCTTCCCCTTCGATGTGGGCAGGATTTATTACTTGCTCCTAATCAATAGAATAGGGTAGCAGTTCTGGAATACTCATAATTACATTGATGTGATTTCATTGCTTAAAAGTGCAATGTCCACCTTGCTAGGAGACTCTCTCCTCTCTCTTGCTAATTTAGAGAAACAAGCTGTGCAATGGCCAGTGTGGCTCAGCTAGTTGGAGCATCATCCCATACACCAAAAATCACAGGTTCAATTCCCAGTCAGGACACATACCCAGGTTGTGGATTTGATCCTTGGTCAGGGTGTGTATGAGAAAGCAGTCAAGTGATGCTTCTCTCTCACAATGAAGTTTCTCTTTCTCTCTCTCCCTCCCTCTCTCCCTCCCTCAACCCCTCCTTCTTCCCTCTCTAAAAGCAATGCAAAAATGTCCTCAGTAAGGATAATATAAAAATAAAGGGAGAAAGCTGCTCTGTTGTGAAGTGCTATATAGGTAGGGCCAAGTGAGATAAGTCCCATACATTGCCCTTTCCTTTGTCCAGTGAACTTTGATGCCTCAAGTCTCAGTCTGATTTTAATGCTCATTTTTCTCTGCTCCAGTTTCTGCCTTCCCTGAAAAAAAGAGAGGTGACCTTTAATCCCAAGAGCACAAGAAAGAGAACAGGCACCAAGATCCTATATCAATCTTCTATGAATAATAGCTGTAACACATTTCCTCCTTCATTATCTAAAGACAAACATCCCATCCCCAACACCAAGTGTATTAGTTTCCTGGGGTTTTCATAAGAAATTACCACAAACTCAGATTGCTTAAAACAACAGGAATTTATGGTCTCACAGATCTGGGGACTAAACGTCTGAAATTAAGTTGTCACCAGGGCCATACTTTCTCTGAAAGTTGTAGGGAATAAGCCTTCCTCACCTCCTTCTAGGTACCGTTGGTTGCAGCCCATGGTGTTCCTTAGCTTGTAAGATGAATCACTCCAATTTCTGGCTCCATGGTTACTTGGCTTTCTCCTGTGTCTGTCTGTCTCACTTTCCCTCTTCTTGTAAGGACACCTGTCATTTGATTAGAGCCCACCAATATGACCTTCAATATGACCTCATCTTAACTTGATCACATCTGCAAAGATCCTACTTCCAAATAAGGTCACATTCACAGATACTAAGGATAACAACTTGAATATCTTTCAAGGGGTACAATTCAACTCATAACTACATCAAGTATTAATGTTCTTCCATAGACAATATAATCTAGTTTACGTGACAAAGTATATACATGTTGTCAACATGACTTGGATCAAACACTCAGCAAAATAATAGTCCTGGTTGATGTTGTTAAAAATTTTACTTTTTATAGGTCTTGAACTGTTTTTTATTTAAATTTTATTTTTCAATTACAGTTTTCACTCAATATCATCTTATATTAGTTTCAAGTATACAGCTTAGTGGTTAAATAATCATACACTTTGTAAAATGTTCTCACCAATATTTCCAGTACCCACTGGGCACCATATATAGTTATTATAACATTATTAACTATTCCCTATGTTGTACTTTACATCCCTGGGACTGTTTGGTAATTATCATTTTGTACTTCTTAATCTCTTCACCTTTTTTACCCAGTCCCCCCAAACCCCCTACCCTGGGGCAACCATCATTCTGTTCTCTGTAACTATGAGTTTATTTCTATTTTGTTTGTTCATTTCTTTTGTTAAATAGATTCCACATATTAATGAAATCTATTGTAATTTGTCTTTCTCTGCATGACATTTCACTTAGCATAATACCCTCAAGGTCCAGGAATGCTGTCACAAATGGTAAGATTTCATTCTTTTTTATGGCCAATAGTTTTATATATATATATATATATATATATATATATATATATATATACACATATATATATATATATATTCACCACTTTTTCATCCACTCATCTCTTGATGGGTACTTGAGTTGCTTCCATATTTTGGCTATTATAAATAATGCTGCAGTGAACATAGGGGTGCATATATTCTTTCCAATTAGTGTTTTGGGTTTCTTAGAATATATACCCAGAAGTAGAATCACTGGGTCTTAAGGCAGTTCCATTGTGAATTTTCGAGGACCCTCCATAGTAGCTGCATCAATCTGCCTTCCCATGAGCAGTGCACAAGGGTTCCCTTTTCTCCACATCCTTGAGAACATTGTTATTTGTTGATTTATTGATGATAGCTATACTGACAGGTGTAATGTGACATCTCATTGTGGCTTTAATTTGCATTTCTCTGATGATTAGTGATGTTGAGCATACTTTCATATGTCTGTTGGCCATCTGTATGTCCACTTTGGAGAAATGTCTATTTAGGTCCTCTGCCCATTTTTTAATTGGATTGTTTGGGAGGTTTTTTGATGTTGTATTTTATGAGTTGTTTATAAATTGTAAACATTAACCACTTATCAAATGAATCATTGACAGATATCTTCTCCCGCTCCATAGGTTGTCTTTCGGTTTTGTCGATGGTTTCCTTTGCTGTGAAAAAAACTTTTCAGTTTGATGTACACCCATTTGTTTACCTTTCTTTAGTTTCCCTTGCCCAAGGGGATATATTAGAAAAAAAATATTGCTAAGGAAAATGTCAGAGATTTTCCTGCCTGTATTTTTTAATATATTTGAAATTTTAAGGTCAGTTTATCAAGTTCATTGATAAAAGCTTTCAGAAGAATGTTTTCCTGGAAACTATTTTTTCTCAGGGAAATAAAAGGAAAATCAACCCTCTCAGCATAGCCAGAGATGCTGTGGCAGTCGAGCCTCTCTTGCAGACGGGGATGGTCCATCAATCAGTCAAGTCTCTCCCTGGGTCGGCAGGATTGTAGTCTGGATCATCCTCATCATCTTCCAGCTCCAAGTCATCCATTTCCAGAACAAAGGCCCATCTACCTCCACAGTGTTTCCAGTATCCTTTAAGAACTGAGTATCAGATGTATCAAGATTATGATTTGTTTCAAATAGCTGGTTCCCACTTGATCTATTTTTTCCTGTTTGTTCTCCTTCTCTCGTTCATTACTTATTTATAATTTCCAAGAGTTCTGCATTTAACTTAGCTTTCCAACTTATGAAAATCTCATTTGCAACAGGAGGGCCATGAAATAGTTGCATTTTGCTTTCTTCTATTTCTTTTCTTTTTGTTTCTTCTCTTCTTGTTTTTATTTGATCCACTATTTTATTTAATTTTTCTTGCACAGCTGTCATAAAGTAACAACCATCACCATACCAAGGTTTACTTCTGCTTGTAATGCTAATAATTTTTAAATGCCCGAGACACCATTATCTTCTAGATTTTTAGGGAGAATATTCCACAATATTCCTCACTGTTTGTAAACTGGACGGTAGTCTGAACACTTTCTTCATTTTTTCCAGCCTCAGATGTCACTGTAATGGTGAAGCTGGGAAGATTTTCTGATAGTATCAGTTAATGACACTCTCAAACCCCTCTCCACTCATCCCCGTAGCATCCTCACAACATAGCTGCACTACTAGTGAGAGAGAAGATGAACAGGACTGGATCTACAGAGGGGTAGCTCAGAGACATCTGCCTGTGAAGGAAACGGGGCAGGCAGATTCCATAGCCTCCAGCTCACTGTGCTGCTCCCCACCATAATCTGTCATCGTGGACCTCACTGTTGCCCATCGATCACCCAGACACCCACATGGTGCACCGCAGCCAGGACCACAGCCATGCTGGGAGAGGGAACAGTGGCCAGGTGGGCACAGGTGCATGTCCTTGTCTGGGATGCCCAAGGCCCAAAGCCAGGCCGGGCATTCTGAGCAACAGCCCTGTGCTGGCCTCTACCTGCTCCTTTGTTCATGTTCCTTCTAGGTGTTTTATGGTTTCAAGTCTTATATTTAAGTCCTTAAGCCATTTTGAGTTTATTTTGTGTATAGTGTTAAGAATATGGTCTAGTTTCATTCTTTTGCATCTATCTGTCCAATTTTCCCAACACCATTTATTCAATAGACTGCCTTTACCCCATTGTATGTTCTTGCCTCCTCTGTCATATATTAATTGACCTTATAAGCATGGGTTTATTTCTGGGCTATCTATTCTCTTCCATTGATCTATGTGTCTGTTTATTTGCTAGTACCATACTGTTTTGATTACTATAGCCTTATAATACAGTTTGATATCAGTATCAGATAGTATGATACTTCCAACTTTGTTCTTCTTTCTCAATATTACTGTGGCTATTTGAAGCCATTTGTGGTTCAGTATACATTTCTGTATTTGTTCTAGTTCTGTGAAAAATGCCATTGGTATTTTGATAGGAATTGAGTTGAATCTACAGGTTACTTTGCATAGTACAGATATTGTAATGATGTTAATTCTTCCTATCCATGAGCACAACATATGCTTCCATTTATTTGTATCTTCTTCAATTTCTTTCTTCAGTGTATTATAATTTTCCAAGTACAGATCTTTTACCTCCTTAGTTAAATTTATTCCTAGATATTTTTTGGATACAATTATAAATGGGACTGTTTTCTTAGCTTCCCTTCCTGCTAGTGTATAAAAATACAATTTCTGTATATTTATTTTGTATTCTGCTATTTTATGGAATTCATTTATCAGTTCTAATAGTTTTTTTTTGATGGGGCATTGAACTGTTTTTAACTGTCTAGTTCTCTGCAGCTTCTGAGTTTTCAACCCTTTGGATAGAGTACTACTGTAAGCCTGGAACCACTCACATTCTTAAGGCAGCTATGTATATATCTGATATGACCTTTTTCTTAATGTTCTTAAAATTTGATTCCCAAAGAATAAATTTTATTTCAGACTGCTTAAAGGACATTATGTCATAATCACTGTCACACAATAACAACATGAGCTTTGTGTTGTTTTCTAGACTGACATATAATGAATGGTTCTGTGGGTCAAAGTTAGTAGAGATACAGATTTCACTCATTATGGCACAAATATCTAAACATTAAAGTAATCTGAAAATGGAATGAAAATCAGTCTAGAGTAGTGGTTGTGCCCCACAGGAGTCTTTTCAAAGGATCAAGAGTGTTGTATCAAAGACTATGGAGAGTGCATGCAAAGGCCAGTACATACTAAGTGTTCAAGAAATTATAGCAGAAGCAGTGACAGAGAGAAGGCTCCTCTGAGGTCTCATCCAAATCTCATAGTGTGGAATTTTACCAAGGGTCCACTCACAGTAAAACCATTTAGTATACCTAACATTCTAGGTACTTAGTATTTTTATTAATATTACTACTAACAATAATTGCTGCCAACCATTGAAAACTAATATTTCTAAGGCTTTATGCTAAGTTCCTTACTATTGTCTCATACAAACACTTACATGAGGTATGCATTACCATTCCCACTTTACAGGTGAGAAAACTGAGGTGCACCATGTTCACTTGATATACACAAGATCACACAACTAGTAAGATATAAAAATCAAGATTCATTCCAAATCTCCCTGGCTTTAAAGTCATACATATCACCCATTATACCATTTAAAAGAACAAAACAGCTGATTACCTTTTGGAAAGAAAATGCCAAATGGACAATAATTTTGAAGCAATGCAGGGACATAGATGTCCTCAAAGATACACACTTTCACTTGAATCAGGAGGTAGACATGACTGCTCTTCCTTGATAAGGTCTCATGAAGGAAAGAGACCACCGAGCTAGATCAGAAGGAAATTTTACCTGTGCTGGGCTTCGTCCTTGGAAATAAACTGCCAAGTGAAAACTCCCTGAGGCTTCCAGCTACCATTTTAAAAGAGAGTCTGGGACTGCAAACCAGAGATCACTGTTAGGAGAATCTGTAAACTTTATAACTTTCTTAAGTGCATATATCTTGTTAAATTCATTTTTTCCAGAGTGATTGGTTGAAAACTCACAAAGAGAAAAAGACCTGGATGCTTGTCTTCATGCACAGTAAAGAAAAGGGGGGTTATTCTTTTTAATAACCAGGCTTCATGGGAGCGTAAAGAAAACTTTTAATGACACAATTTGCAGTGGAAACATCTAAAAGAGAGAAGTTGAAGTGGCCAAGCCCTATAGCCAAAAAGAAAAAAGAAGAAGAAATTAAAAGAAAAGAAGAGACGGATAACTTGGGCAACTGGGAGCTGGTTGGGGCCTAGCTCAACAAGCAGAACGTTTCACTGCCCCCCTGGGACACAGAGATGACTGACCACAGCCAGGGACGGGCAATCAGAGTTGCGTTATAGGGATCACTCTCAATATGTGGATCTCAGACCAGAACATCATCTTCGCCTGGGAACTCACTTGATATGCAAATGATATAACCCCTTCCTGACCTACTGAATCAAAACCTTGGGGGATGAGGCCCAGCAATCTGTATTTTAACAAGCCTCCAGGTGATTCTGATATATGCTAAAGCTTATAAACTACTGTACTAGGGAATATAATTTAGCTCTTTATAGCATTTCACCTCAGGAGATACTCTTCCCCTGATACAAAGTGAAAACAAAAGCAAGAAAGTAACTGTGATGGGAAAACTAGAGAAAACGATTCATGTCACCAGCAAGGAGAAAGGGGGTGATCTCCCTGTCTCAGGCTGAACGAAAACAGTTTACATGTGGGCTCTGGGCTGAAGGTGAAAGGGTAGGCTGCATTAGTGCCCCCTCGCCCTTGTCCCCATGCATCGCCCCAACCATGCCAACCCCAGATATGTCACCCACTGTGGTGCAGCCCAGGCTGCACTGGAGAACACCATGCCCATCTCAACAGAACTGGTCTCCAGAGCACCTGACCAATGACAGGCATTCGCAACAACAGACACTATCACAAAAGATGCAAAGTGAGCAATCCATTGAATGATCAGGAGTCATCACTCTCAATAGCATCTATCTTCTATGCATATTGCTGTACATCCACAGTTTCTGCTGACAGTTTTAATTGTTAACCAAAACCATGAATACTCACTATAAATGATACAAAAATAGGTTTAAAAATAGTGAAACTTACCGTATCAGCAGTGAATTTGGTGGAAAACAACATATGCCTAAGATAAACACATACTATTCATTCTAGTTAGGCACTTTAAAGAAAAATTTTTTTTTTAAATCCAGACTCTGGTTATCAGTGGAATATAAGACACTGGTGTCCTAAAACAAAAGGTTAATTATTCAAATATACTCATGAGTTTATCTAAAATGTAACAAATCTGGTTTTCCTTAATATACTGGTAAATGTTTGCACATTTTAATGAGTTATTAAAAACAGTATACGAGTTCACACCCAAAAACCATCTGAAACCATGTTTTGTTTTCCAGATACCGATATGTGAATTTTAAAATTTAATTTTCTCATAACAAATATACAGTGTTCTATCATTAAATCATATGGAATCTATTTTCGAACTTTTTCTTTTCTTCAGTGATTGAGTATACCAAAACAGGAAGAAATATGTTAGAACAAACCCTTTTATTGAAGAAAAAAATGCAAGGCTGCTCACCATTAGAAGAAGATAATCCATGAGGTGGCAGGAAGGTAGCTAAATCATAGATAAAAGCAGATTTCCAGCTACAGAACATGATACAAATGTCAATGATGCTGGAGTGATGTCAAAAGTCCTCAGTGAGGGGTTGGGAACATGAGTCGCATAGGTTTACACAGTGAATGGGAAGGGGGAAGCAGTCCTGGAATTCTATCTGCCATAGGGATGGTAGGTGACAGCAGATGTTTCACATTCTCAAATGCTTAAGGCTTTTCTTTATTAAAACAATGATAACCCAGAGAAGATACTGATATGGGAGGGGTGGGGCATCAGAAAAGCAAATTGTTTCAATTTAGTTTAAACAGTTCTCTTTCCAACAGTTGCTGTATTCAGACACCTAATTATATCACCATATGCTTTGAAAAGAACATTTTTTTCACTGCATCTAAAACAAGCATATGGTGAAATATTTTTTCAGTGTTATCTTTTAAATGAAGTAAAGAATTGATGTAGTATATAATACTTCTAACATGTAAGGGGTTTAAAGACCTTTGAAATATAACATCAGAATTGATGGATTCATAATTTTCTTGACATATTTTTGCATGTTTGATTAATTAATTGGTGTCTTGAGACTATGTCATTTTATATCAAGATTTGAATGTACATGGGTTAATTTACTAGTGAATACCATTTTAATTGGATTCAAAATTGGGGTATATATCTCTGAGGATCATAACTGGTCAGAGTCGTCAAAAGTATTAATTAATACACTTCAGAATATTAATTTATTTTCCAAATGCCTTATGATCCCTCTGAGTTCATAGATTTATGAAAGTTTTCCTCTCAGCACAAACTCATGCCCATACATTTGGGTTTTATAAAAGATTAGTCAAATGTAAAATTATGAAAAGTAAAAAAAAAATTATCATAAGCCTTCTGTTACTGATTTTTAAATAAGTTTACCGAAAATGCACATATAGTATCTAGGAAAAATTCAACTGTGTGTTTCCTGGATAGATGTCTAAATTTATTTTCTATCAAAGAGAAATACATCTACCAGTGTTATCAAATTAAGCCATTTAAACAATGATTTTTGTCCATCTGTTTTAAAAATATGGTGTCAAGATATTCATCAAGTAGATTAGAGGTCAAAAAATGAGCATTACCTTTGACTCTTCCAGTCAGTACTTTTGTAACCCTGGCCAAGGTAACCTGATTTATAGAGGTATAAAATCATTCTGCACTCTCACATTGTCAAGGCTCATGGAAGTCTGGGCCTATGAAGCCTGCAGGGAGAAGAGACTGTGTCTATTTTGCTAACTTTGTTGAGTTTGAGACACCTATCAATCACTCAAGGACACCAAACAGAAGGTATCGCACACCCTGCAGTTTACAGATGTGAGGTCTGAGGAAATTCTGTAACAGTTTTAGACCTAGCAATGAGCAGAAGCCAGGTTCACAGTGCGCCAGTGTGCTCATCAGTGAATCCCCACCTATTCTCAAAAACCTCATGAGGTAAAGAAAGTGATCCAGAAGTATCTTCCAGCAACATGCGAGGGATCTTGGACCCATTACCTTCCCATTATGAGTCCTCCTCCATGAGAAAACAAAGTATGGTCCTTTATGCACATCACCCTCTGTTTTATTTTCTTGCTTTGTGTCGGTGACTAAAGACTCAATGTTATCTAGACCCAGAGAGAAGCAAAGCCTCCTAAGTACTTGAGGTGGCCTACGAGGCCCTGTATAATTTGGCCAGCTGCCCACCTCCAACTTTACCTCCCTCGGCTAGCAGTGGGGCTCCCCCGACTCTCCATGCTCCACGCCCAGAGGCCATCTTGCCTCCTGCTTCAGGGACTCGGCACCTGCCGCTTTCCCTGGAAGGCTTCAGTTGTATGCTCCACAGGCCCACACCGTCTTGGTCTAGTAGTATGTTCTGACTTCTGTTCAAGTATCACTTTCTCAGGGAAACTTTCCATGACCAGCAGTCTAGATCAGATATGTGTATAACGAACTCTAAAGGACAGTGATCTTTACTTCGCTTACCTACATTTGTAATTATGCATTCATTGGTGGCATTATTTCAATCATGTCTGTTTCCCCAATTTGTTGGTAACACCCATGAGATTATATACTTTGAGACTTCGCTCACTGGTTCTATTATTCAAATTCATAATTGCAAGCAATGGAAACCAATTTTGGTTGATTTAGAAGACAGTGTAGATAGGAGTTAAAAGCCTCTGTCTGGTACCAAGCTGCCTGTGTCTGAATCCTGACTCTGCCACTTATCATCTCTATGGCCTCAGGCAGGTTCCTTAATGTCTGTATGTCTTAGCTTTCTCACTTGTAAATGGGGATGACAAGGGGCTCTACCTATTAGAACTGTAGGGAGGACTGAATGAGTTTATTCATGTAACTTTGTAAGAACAGAAAAAAGAAAATATTAATTATCCAAAAAAAATTGTAGCTATTATTTAAGCAGAAAATAAATGTATTAGCACTTATTTTAAAGGTCATTAATATTATTAAAATAAAATATTATTAAAAGGTTATTGGATAATATCCTATGATTCTGGAAAAGAGAAATTACAGGGACAGGAAACATATCAGGGTTTAACATGAGGCATGATGGAACTCATCTGTATCAACACTTTATATATTGTCAAAATCAATAGAACTGTCTACTGCAAAGCATGAATTTATTGTATGCAAGTTTTAAAATGAGAGGTTACTTCATACAGTCACCATAATGTTGGAGAACTAGGCCTCGACAATAAGCAGGAACCACGAAGGCCCGTCTGTATCGAGGACCACAGACCAAATCAGTTCAGTGGGACCAAGGCATCACCGCTGTTGAATGCTGAATGACAGGAGACCACACCACTGTCATCATCCAGAGCGTGGAATGTGCAAAACTGCCATTGGCATTTAGTGCCTTTGTTGTCCCTACTGCCCCCCCAAGAGAGTGGATATTGACACTTCCACAGTAACCAACAACCTGCTAGCAGAGAGGATTTTCTGCCCCTACTTCTTGAGCTATTAGCTACCAATTCAAAGTCTAATGTAGGAGCAAGACTGGCCAAGGCTATATCTTAGGTTCAGAGGAGGCTGGATAATTGTCTGTTTCAGCTTTACAATTATAGGTAAATGACACCCCCAACAACTTAACATGTAAGATGAAAAATTATCCTGAATATAGGGATGGGTTGAGATAGTGGAAATCAAAAACTACTACAAAATAAACATGTCAATGGTAGTTTTCAATAAATATTTGTTGAATCAGATTGACAGGAGAGTGCTAAAATTAGGCCTTTCAGAAAAAGGGTTCTTGTTAACAAATAACTTTAATGGTATCTAACTATTTAATTTAAATATGAGATGAATGAGCACTTAACAAAAAGCAGTATGTTATGGTAGAAATGAACCAGGAATCCATTAATCTTGAATTCACAGACCCCCTTAGGGCTTTACGCCCATGTATGTCAACAAAACCATACACAAGGTTGTTGTAAGAGTGAAAAGAGGGGGAAACTATGAAAGAATTTTTAAAACTCCAAAATCCTATGTGAAAGTTACAGGATAACATAATGCTTTTAAATGATTTAAATCTCTGTGTCCAGAAATGGTAAGATCTCCATGATATGGCTGCTGGAGAAGTAATTGCTATCCAAATGCCTCATCTTTCGATGTCAAGCCATGAGAGAGGGCATATTCCCACCGATGGTCCCAGGCCATTTCTCCAACCACCTCCCACCTACTCTTCTGCCTCCTATGAGAACTGCCAGTGCATTAGCTTCATTCTCGAATAGAACAGTGACAGAGCTACTATTCCTTAAAGGCAAGAGTAGGTTCCACTGATTCTCTATAGTTCCTGTTCCTGTCCTATCTTATTCTAGAGCAGAGCTTGGGCCCAAGGGAGGACAGCCATGTTTTTCCACAGGTTGACTACATAACTGGACTTAGGAAGCCAGGAGCAAAAAGCCCTGCTGAGACTTCTAGGCCTTTTCCTTATAAACAACTGCCACTTCAGAGGGATACCTTCCTTCTAACGTGGGCACTTGCCCAGCTATTCTATTTTAAAAGTCATTACTTATACTTTGCCCCACCCCCCCACCAAATGGCCTGTTCCTTAAGTCAAGAGTCCTAGAGAGAAAGTGGATCAGTAGTAGGATTCTACCTGAAACACAGGATTTTTAGTGGAAGGAAAAAAAGCCTTAGAATAATATCTAGAGTTCTGTTTCTATCTAAATCAAATGTCCCCAAATCCTGTGTACGTTCTTATATACTCATGAAAATTTAAAAGTCAGAAAAAATGTAAACCAAACTTTTCTTTTAATCCTCACTGAGGATATGTTCATTGATTTTTTTTTATTGTTTTTCAGTTACAGCTGTCCCCACTTTCCCCCATTGCTCTCCCCTGTGGTGTCCAACCCCTGCTCCCGAGGACAATTCCCTCCCCACTATCCATGTCCATTGGTCCTTTGCACATGTTCCCCTGCCTTCCCCCATTATCCCCTTCTAGTCCATCATTGTTTTTCTTTATTTCCATGTCTCTGGTTCTTTTTTTGCTCATTAATTTGTTTCATTGATTAGGTTCCTCTTAAAGGTGAGATTATATGATATTTGTCTTTCACCACCTGGCTCATTTCACTTAGCACAATACTCTCTAGTTCCACCCCTGCTTTCACAAAAAAATAGCTCTTTCTTTCTGCTGCATAGTATTCCATTGTGTAAATGTACCACAGTTTTTTGATCCATTCATTTCCTGATGGGCACTTGGGCTGTTTCCAGCACTTGGCTATTTCAAATAGTGCTGCTATCAACACTGGGGGGAATAGGTTCTTTTGAATTGGTGTTTCAGAATTCTTAAGATATAATCTCAGCAGTGGAATTGCCAGACCAAAAGGTAGCTTCATTTTTTGTTTTTTTTAGGAAATTCCATATTGTTTTCCACAGTGGCTGCATCAGTCTGCATTCCCACCAACAGTGCACCAGGGTCCCCTTTTCACCCCATCCTCACCAGTGCTTCATTTGCTGATTTGTTTATGATAGCTATTCTGACTGGTGTGAAGTGGTATCTCATTGTGGTTTTAATTTGCATCTCTCTGATGCCTAGTGATGTTGAGTGTCCTTTAATATATGCCTATGGGCCTTCTGTTTGTCTTCCTTGGAGAAGTGTCTTTTCAGGTCCTTTGCACATTTTTTAATTGGATTGTTTGTCTTCCTGCAAACCAAACTCTGTAACTATGCCTGTCATTCGAGAAGAAAATGGGATGGAGGGAGTTAAAGAAAATAAATGTAAACACAGACATTGACTTTTTCCTCTGTGTAGTTCTGTATATTGTTTTAATTTTTACAATGAAAATGTATTAACATATTATGTGTAAATGTTTTAAAGATCAGGCTTACTAGTTTTTAATTCACAGAAAAATAACTTGCTGAATGTCTGAAATCTAAGGAATGACAAATCTCATACACAAAAGATTTCCCTAACCAGATTTATGATCTTATCTAAAACAAAATCTTCCCTCCTACAAAAATAAAATCTGTAAGAGCTAGGAGAACCCATTAACAAAAGTCATTAACATTAGATAATAAAGATATAATAAAGAAGTAATTCTTATTTGAAGTTCTATTCTTGGCTTGCTTGGCTTGCTGTCAATTCTGGGTCTTTTCTAGAACTAGGCTATTAATCAATAGGTATTTTGATGGATGGATGAATGGATGAAGGATTTCCTCAGATGAAAAAAGAGGGCGCAGTTTGCCAAACCAGAAACTGATGTTTGTCTGTCTTCTGAACTCAGTATTACCAAGTGCTACATATTCCTTTGTTCTTTTAGAAATTCTTATGTTTTTATTTACTGAATTTTGGGGGGGGCATTGGTTCATAAACTTACATAGGTTTTAGGTGTATAATTCTATAGTATATCACCTGTATATTATATTGTGTGTTTATTACCCCAAGTCATCTCCTTCCATCACCATTTATCCCCCTTTTATCCTCTTCACTCCCCAACCCCCTGTCTTTCTGGTAATCACCATACTGTTGTCTGCAAGTGCTACACATTATATCTAGACATCCAGTACACATATGTATTACATGTGTGTTTATTAATTCAGTTCACTCAAAATATTTATTGGTGAGCTTCCTAAAAGCAAGAGTCATGATTCAACCTTCTGTATCACAGTACCCAGTGTAATAAATTGACATTTTGTAGTCAACTCAAATGTTCTCGAGTATGAACAATATTTAAGCCAGCACTGATTGAAGATTATTATGCTGGCCACTTAAACATATTGTTATTTAACCTAAAATTTACTAGATAGGTATTATAGCCTAAATTTCCCCCCCAAAACTCATATGTTTAAATCCTAACCCACAGTTTCTCTGCATATTACTATATTTGAAGACAGGGTCTTTAAGTGGTAATTAAGGTAAATTGAGGTTATATGGGTGGGTCCTAATCCACTATGACTGGTGTCCTTATAACTAAAAAGATGTGGACATAGACACAGAAGTGAGACCATGTGAAGACATTAGAGGAAGAGCCATCGATAAAGCAAGACTCTAGAGAAGCTTTACTCAGTCAGACTTCCAGCCTCCAGAATCATAAGGAAAATAAATTCCTGTTGTTTAAGCCACCCAGTTTGTGGTACTTTGTTATGGCACCCCTAGCAAACAAGTACAGTAGGTAAATGATTTTACCCTACTCTCAGTGCCCCAGTGGGCTTGTAATGAATATTTGTTATTTATCTTGCCTTCAATCCCTTTCACTTTATTTTAGTAACAGTATTCTGCTCTTTCTAAAAGCTTCCATTCCATGGAGCCCTACTGGGTCTGCCAACAAGGTTGAACACATGATCAAGACCATAGTCTTGACATCCAGTACACATCCTAAGATTTCTTCCCTCTGCAGTTGGCCCAGGGGAGATTTCGGGCCCTAACTACCATGAATCTGTTTCTCTTAGGACCTGAAACCTCAGTAGAGGCACACAGGATAGAAGGATTTTGGAGCTGAGGCATTTCGTGTCTACTGCCCTAAAGAGATTCTCCATGAGTTCTCGCAACAGAGATCCCTGGAGCCACCCTGGTTGTTGACCTTCCCAAGGCCTCGAATGTTCACCTCTCCCTCTGCTTCTGAACCAATCCATTCCCTTTTTTGGTGTACGCTCACTAGAGACAGTCTTTACTCCTTGAAGCCTCAGTTATACACATATTATTTTGTACACTTGAGTCTCTCCCATGATAGTCTCTTAATAAATGAATTAATTATATATTCTTGGGCCCATTAAGAAAAAGTTTGAAAATGCCTTGCAAAACTTTCCATCACATCTATGTAATATAAGTAGGTAACAATACCGGTTCACAAATGAAAAAGATCAAAGAACAGATGCTAACATATAAATAAACTTTTGCAACACATCAAACAGAACTTACTAAGAAAACCTGGGACAAGGAAAAACAGTACATGGAAAATTCAAATTGCAGAGTATAAAATTTGCTCAGTAACCAGGTGTCTGCTTGTACCTGCCATGTACTATGACACACAGCTAACAAGGAGCTGGAAAATGATTAAATGTACCAATAATTTGGCCCTACTCTCACATCCTGAAACCGGGAGGTTTCTAAAGAGAGAATCTACCTCATTTTCAATGTGAATTAATATCATGACTTGGTAAAAGAATTTTAAAACTGCTTTCAATAGTAGTGCTTCCTAATAATCCTATACAAGTGATATGTAAAGAAGTTCTGTCCTATTTACCAAAACAGTGAGTTCTCACAATGCAAATTACTTATTCTGCATTTATTATTTACATCATTCACATTTTGTGGACATTAAATTTATTTTAAAAAACATATTCTGAATGCCATATCATTCAGTTTAAAAATTGCCTAGAGCCAAATAATATAATTAAATCTCTGAATTAACATAATTTTTTTCTACTTAAATTTTTTTTAATTTTTATTGAATTTATTGGGGTGACATTGGTTAATAAAATTATATAGGTTTCAGAGGTACAACTTTATAATACATCATCTGTATATTATATTTAGTTTTCTCCACCCCAATTCAAGCCTCCTGCCATAACCTTTTATCCCCCTTTACCCTTCCCTGCCTCTCCCCACTCCCCTTTCCTTCTGGTAATCACTGTAATACTGCTGCCTGAGTCTATTTCTTTTTTCTTTGCTTAATCCATTCACCTTTTTCACCCAGCTCCCCAACCCTGCTCCCCTCTTACGGTTCTCAGCCTGTTTTCTGTATCTATGAGTCTGTTTCTATTTTGTTTGTTAGTTTATTTTGTTCATTAGATTCCACATATAAGTGAAATAATACGGTACTTGTCTTTCTCTGACTTATTTCACTTTCTGTTTAAACTCTAAAACATGCATACAGCTGTCATTTACTTTTCCAATCTCCTTCAATATTAGAAATTAAATTTCAACTTTTTTTTTTTTAGACCTGGGAGCTTTTTACTTGAGGTTTCTGCTTTTCTTTACCCAAAGAACAGCTACAATAGTTTTCAAAAGCATTATAAACCATAATCTAAACTGATTTAATTGCTCACGAAACCGGCATCATCCACAATGCCAGCATGCTACCTAATTAGTATTAGGAAAGACCTTCCACATTCTAGTGAAGCATTGAATAATATACCTCCTGAGGAAGGTAAACTAACAGAAACATCAGTAAAGTTTTATCATCATGTCCTACGCCTAAGGAAGTTTCCAGGTGTCCCCATTACTAGACTCTCAGCTAAAACCTACTTCTTTCGCCCAACTATAAATGTGCAACTTAAAATCTCTTCTCCCTCCCCCTCCTTATCTTCCTATCTTCCCTTCCCCTTACCTTTCTCCACATCTCTGTTGTTTCTCTCCACTGTCCACGTACTCTGAGTGCCAAGAACACATCACATCCCTCTCTCCCTTCCCTCCCTTTCAGTTTCTGAATGTTTCCATTTCAATGTTCTGGACCAATCAATCCCAGTTCAACAAATTAGCCCCCAAACAGAGACAAACACAGGAAGAGAAAATGGTTGTGACTTACAAGTCACAGCTACCACAGTTTCTCCGTGGTGCTTTTCCCCCTTTAGGTCACAGCTAACATTGTCCCAAACTCCCGCGCTGATAAACACAAGAGAAGCTTAAGACCTGGTTTCTCCTGATCAACTCCATTTAAAATACATACAGCTGCCCTGGTAAGCGAACACATGAATAGCCATTAACATGGTAAGGGATTGTGTGCTAGGGATGAAAACCCCAAGCAGTAAGTGGCATAGACCCAGGCACTGAGTTCTGACGTGATCCAGAGTAAAGGAATGAGATGGTATAATAAGCAAGTTATGGCCTGGAAGGGGATACGGCTGTGCGGTAAGGCAAACTGCTTCAATGAGAATGGCAGGGGCGAATCCATGTTTGTGTGGCATGCAAAGTTATATTTTTTAAAAATTGTCACAAAAGTTGATATTTATTTAGAATGAGAAAAGAAATAACTCTTAAATGAATTACTCTTAAAAACTGACATATCTTACAGACTTTTTAACACTGTTTTCCACATTTTGTATCTGCATATTCTTTGACCACCTCTTCAAATGACAATTAGGTCATATCTTCTAAAGAGAAAACAGGAAAAAAAATTCAATCTTCTAGCATGACTGGCAGATTTTTGGTTTTCGTTAATGATAGAGTATAAAAGTTTCCTTTAATTTCACAACACCTACTACATAAGGTCAAGTAACTGTTTAGGATTTTTTTTAATTTGACAAAAATCTCTCATGAGGCTTCTTTCATACGTGACTAGTTTCTGGTTTGATATATTTCAAACCTTATTTCTCTCCACTGCCTGCATATTTTCAGTGCCAAGAACATGTTCACATCACAATATGCCCCTGGTCTTGCACCTTCAAATCCAGCTCTCACTATAGGAAGCAGTTCCTACATAAGGACAGTAGCTTTGGTTGTGAACCACATGTTAAACACGGAACTAACATCGGGACCTTTTTCTTTTTATAACATTTCTCTGTAACCAAAGCTCAAGATACTGAAGCATCTGAAGTATCAGCCAAATCTATACCCACTTTTATTTTTTTAGCATCTGTTCAAGATGTTTATTTTTTTCTTTTCTGTTTTTTATTGTATTTTTTCCATTACCATTTATCCCCCTTATATCCTCTTTCCCCTCAACCCTGCCCCCTGCAATTACCATACTGCTGTCTGAGTCCATGAGTCCTTTTTCTTTTTACTCAATCCCTCCACCCCCACCCCCTGCTGCAGAGCTGTCAGCCTGCTCTCTGTCTATGAGACTGTCTCTATTTTGCTTGTTATTCAGTTTGTTCATTAGATTCCACATATGAGTGAAATCATATGGTATTTGTCTTTCTCTGACTGGCTTATTTCATTTAGCATAATGCTCTCCAGGTCCATCCATGCTGTCGCAAAAGTAAAATTTTCTTCTTTTTTACAGCTGAGCAGGATTCCATTGTATAAATGCACCATAGTTGTTTTATCTAACCAAACAATCCAATTAAAAAATGGGCAAAGGACCTGAATCGACACTTTTACTAAGAGAACATACACATGGCCAATAAACATATGAAAAGATGCACAACATCACTAATCATCAGAGAAATGAAAATTAAAACCACAATGAGATATCACCTCACACCTGTCAGAATGGCTACCATCAATAAATCAACAAACATCAAGGTCTGGTGAGGATGCGCAGAAAGGGGAACCGTTTTGCACTGTTGGTGGGAATGCAGACAGGTGCAGCCACTCTGGAAAGCAGTATGGAGTTACCTCAAAAAAATTAAAATTGAAACTGCCTTATGACCCAGCAATTCCACTTCTGGAAATCTATCTGAAAAAAAACAAACAACAAAAAACACTAATTTTAAAGAATGTAAGCACCCCTATGTTCAACTGCAGCATTATTTACAATAGCCAAGATTTAGAAGCAGCCCAAATGTACATTCAATTTTAACTGTATGTTAAATGAAGTAAAATTCATGTGGAATTTGCCCATAATTTCCTCCTCACCAGAACCATGGCTTCTTGTAATTTGGTTCTCTTCAGGCCTTTTTAGATAGCAGCGCTGACCAAATTATCACGTTATTCAGTAAAATCAATGAAACATTAGATCATACTTATTTTCAGTAAGTAAATTCATACTGAGCTGCCAAACAAGAAAAGCATTCCTTCTAATGCAAACCAAAACCAGTTTTAAAAAGACACTGTTCACAAAGAGTGCATGTAGTGAACCAGAATATCCTGCATTTAAAGCTACACAGAGCAACACAGGCGACTGCGGATGTGTTAATCGGCAGGCAGTAGGTGACCTACCGTTCACATTATTTCATCCTTATAATGGTTCCCAAAATGCCTAATATAGAAGCTCGATTTTAAAATCGCAACATAGAAACAGTATTTCCATAGAGTTAATTGAAAGCATCTATTTACACTATTCTTAGGATGGCTATGAAATTTCCGACTTGTGTCACAATGATTTTACAAAAGTAAAAAGCTATATGGGCTTTTTACTCTGAATTTAATAATTTATTAAAATATGGAAACCTAAAAATACCTCTTTATCACTTATTTAGTCTTTTAGGAAATATAGGAAAAAAGTTTATAAGTTTAAGACAAAATAAATGTTTTAAAACCCCTTTGATTACAAGAAATTATAAAACTTTACTTGAAGTCAGCTATTCTCAATCTTGAATGCATATGAGAAACACCTGAGGAGGTTTTAAACTCCTAATGTCCAGGCCACACTCCAGGTAAATTAATTAGAATTTTTGCATACAAGACCCAGGCATGGGTACATTTAAGGGTCCCAAGGGATTCTGATATGTGTTAAAAGTTGAAAATGACTGATTTACAGTGTATTCACAAAGAGCTGGCAAGAGCAGACAAGAATACATTTAAGAATATTTGCTATGATTTAATTCAGAGGGAAAAGCTGTATGAAGTACCAAAGTCATTGCCAGCCTCTCCAGATGGCAAGAGGTCCTCAAGGTAAGATGATCATTCGGGGTAAAGATTACATCAAGGATGTAGCTACAAAGATTTTTTGTTAAGACTTTAGAAAAATTTACCCTTTCCACTAAACAAACAGGCTTCTATAACTAATGTGGTTTTTGATGTCAGCCAAGCTAGAGAGGAACCTGTGTTGAAGAAATTTGTGGGTGTGACTTTTATCTAATGGTGCAAACACCAACAAAATTTATAGAAAGCCCACAAAACTTTTAAGAAAATTGTACTAACAAAAGTACCATTGGCTCAGACTAGAGGGGGCAAGGAATAAGAGACCATAGTGCTACCGATATTCCAGACAGGACAGAACGCTGGTTTAGTCTGCCCGGTGACCACATGAACCATGGAAAAGAAGGATGATACAGAGGGCAGCTCCAAAGATCCTACAGGGCAGAGCCAAGAACACAATCAAGAAACTGGCAGCCTGTGGGCAGCAAGGTTTCAGAACTGCTGTTGTTCAGGGCACTCACTTCCTACTGCTGCCATAAAAAATTACAAGTTTGGTGAATTAAAACAACACAATTTTGTGACCTTACAGTTTTCTAGATCAGAAATCCAATACAAGCTTCACCAAAATAAAACCAGTGTTTGACAGGGCTTTCTGGAAGCTCTAAGAGAGAATCAGTTTCCTCATTGTGGGTTGTTAGCAGAATTTAGATTCTGCCTTAAGATTCTAGGAATGAGTTCCCCATTTTCTTGTTGAACATAAGTGGGGACTGTCTCCAACTTCTAGAGGTTATCACATTTCTTTGGCTCGTGGCCACTTTCTCCATCTTCAAAGTCAGCAGCAACCTCTCTCTGACTCCTCTGTCTTCTCCCACTTTTAAGAATTGAGGTAACTACAAGGGCCCACCTGGCAATCCAGAATAATCTTCCATCTCAAGTACTTAACCTCAGTCACATCTACAAAGTCCCTTCTGCCATGTAGATTAACACACTCACAGGCTCTGGGAATTAGGAAGGGGACATCTTTGGGACAACTTTTTCTACTTACCATAATCAGTAAGTGATTAACCCTTCTGTTCTCCTTTTTAACAGGAATATCTACAGTGATGATCCTATCTCTGTTCTACCAGGGAAAGTGTGGGAGTCAGGTCATGGAGCACTGAAGTGGGAAAGAGGAGAGACAACCAATCTCTTTAATGCACAGGTCTTCAGAGTAATGGAACCTAAACTCAAGGAGCTGTGCCCAAGCAACCAGACATGAGGAGCCTCAGTCACATCTCATCTGATTTAGATGAAAAACTCCTGGGTTTTCAGCTGATGCTGTCTGTAGTAGAATGACATTCTGTAGGACCTTGGAAGGGGATGCATATGTTTTACAAGTGGGAGGGGTGCATATGTTTTGCAAGTACATAAACTGCAACCAGAAGACAGACTGTGCTGAAGATCACTGTAAATTCTTTATACTCCTCCCATTGAGAGAGAGGGTCTACATCCCACCCTCCCCCCATGAGCCTTGTGACTGCTTTGACCATGGGAGTATGACAGAAGTGATGCAAAATTATTTCCAAGGCCAATTATTTGGCTGTCAATAATAGAATGCTCAAAAAACATGCATCAACTAGGTGGATAGAGAATCTATCCTCTGTAGAAGTCAGGGCAAAAGATTACTTTAAATATTAAGACTTGTATATAGTCACATAACCATTTATTGGATGTTTACTATGTGCTAGGAAGTATGCTATGTGCTGTTATACATGTATTATAATTGTACTTTATTATGATCATAAAATAAACACTATAATCTGTACTTTACAGATGATAACAGAGAGATTAAGTCAATATAATCATAGTAAGTGCCTTAATGGACATCCAAACCTGGGTGCTTCTAATGCCAGTACTCTTCCTCCTTTCTTTCTTCCTTCTTTCTCTTATTTATTTTTAACTTCCTTTTAAGTTAGTCACATAAATGGTAAAAAAAAAAAACAAAAAAAACCCACAAACAGTGCAAAAGGGTGTATAGTGAAAAGCACATTTCCTTCTCACCTCTGATCCTAGTTTCCCACTCTCCTCCTCAAAGAAAAGCACTGCTACTAGTTCCCTGTGTGTTGTTCTAAATACATCCTTGGCATTTGCAAACATATGTGTGTCCTGTTTACACAAGTACTGTATTTTAAACATAATAATTTAACTTCCTTTCATGTAATCATTTGAATACAAAAATCTTTAAACCATAAACTGCATTCCCATACACAGACACACACAGGTAAAAACTGAAGAAATCTCTAAGTAATATGAAGCAATATGTTTGGTAAATAAAACATTCATGTGGTTAGAACAAATCAAATATTTTATTCCTCCAGCTTCTTTCAATTAAATTTCTTAAATATCAGTTCTATTCCTGTCCAAGTTCAGAGGTAAAAAGTATTATATTCATCAAGCATATGAAAAAAAAGGTGTGATATATCTTAAGTAGTAATATTAAAGATATATTCAAAGTATAGACACCTACAGAATTCTGAATAAAAGATAAATGCAGAGGTTTAGGTCTGGCACTATTTACTAATTTTAGCTAACCACTAGGGAAAAAATATGAGAGATATACAAAGGAAATAGCTAATTATCATACAGACAGAAATTATCTTGGGTACCCCTTATACTGAGGCTGCTTCCATCTATTATTGATGCAAAGTAAAATTTGAGCATAAGTTTTCTGAAAAGGTGGCAGAAAAATATTAGCATAAAAGAAAATTAAAATTTTACAAAACATAAAATATTTTGCTATATGAAAGATTAATTCAGTAGTTCAAGAATTACTCTCCTGGGATAGGCATTTATGTTCAAAAATATGAGAACATTAGCAAACTGCATCTTTCTGGATAAATTTGGCTGATAAATGTCATATAGAATAAAACTATTAATTAATAAAACCTGTCTTTCTTTAGTAGTAAGAAAAAATGACCTAAGTGTTTGGTTATAAATTTTTTATAACATCTGAATAGATTATACATCAAAATGACACCCTAAATAATATACATACATGAATAATTCACATATGTCTTCATTTGGATTTCCCCCAGAAGCAGACTTTGTGACAAAGATTCTAGTACAAGTCGTTGATTTGGGAGATCTCAGGAAACACTGTGGTGGGTGGAGTGGGAAGTCAGTGAAGGGGGTTTTATCAAAGCAGTTAACACTGTGGGCAACCAGACTTGATACCCAAGGAGGACTCTGACAGTTGGTGTAGAATATGCCCAAATGTGGAATGAGGGAGCTAGGGTATTTACCCACTGTCACAGGTGAAGGGCTGCTCCCTGAAAGTGTTTATTCATGGATGCTTCTGACAGGCACGGGTGCTCTAGCAGAGAAAGCCCTCAGAGAGCAGCAAGACCTTTCTGCTACATGGGTGTGACCTGCGGGGATACGGACAGTCTCTGCTATGATATTTTAGACTGGGGTAGGCATACATTACCTGTAAAGGTCAGTGGAGGAAACAGTGTAGGCTTCGTGGGCCATTACAATCTCTCTGCAGCTGCTCAACTGCGCAGTGGAGCACAAAAGCAGCTGTGCACAATACAAACAAATAAGCATGGCTGTGTCTCAATAAAACTTTATTTAGGGGCACTGAAATTTGAATTTCATATAATTTTCATGTGTTCTGAAGTATCATCCTTCTTTTGATTTTTTTCAACCACTTAAAAATTAAAATACTATTTTTAGTTTGCAGTCATACAAAAACAGATGGTAGGCTGTATTTGGCCCACTGACCGTAGTTTGCTAACCCTGTTTTAGATTATGAAAATTTTCACCATTCATAAAATCCCATGGGAGATGACATTTAATTTGCAAGAATATCCTGTGATAATATTTAATATCCAATCTAACACAAAAACTCCCTGGTGTTTTGAAATAGTTTATTTCCATTTTAGTCTACTGATCTATGCTGGAGTTACTAATGAGTTATTAAATCAAGTGAACATGTATATGAAAATGCAAGTGATACAAATTATCTCAGTCTTGTTAAAAGCTGATAGAGTTCATCTCATTAACCTGTTCTTTTAAGTCAAAGTAATCTTATATCTGATGGCTGCCCCCCAAAATGTATGAATTGCTATATCACAGTTTTCCATCAGAATTAAATGCATTGTGCTAATCTGCATATTTAAATTAACTGTAAGTCTACATAATGTAATATAAATAAGGAAGTACAGAACGTCACTTTACAAGAGGAATGTAAGTGAACTGGCTGGAAGGTGGAGTTCATCCTGGTTTATATTTGCCTAACAAGAACATTATTTTTCTTTAGATAGTAAATTTAATTGGGATTGGCTTATAGGATAAAACAGCAATTTTCAACCTTTTTCATCTCATAGGACACATAAGCTAATTACAAAAATTCTGTGGCACACAAAAAAATATATTATTTTTGCCAATCTGAGAAATAAAAACAGGTACAATTTTGACTGATTTACAAAAAAAATAATAATAGTAATTACCTAAAATTTTTGTTCCAAAGTGACTTTTTTAAAAATCAAGTGCCCATAGTTGTATGTAAGGATTTCTGGTACCCAAAATTAATAAATCAGACACAATCTTATTATGTGACATGAGTAATAAGATGCAACTCAATTATATGATCTATATATTCACGGTTCAAGACAAGGGATTCACATCGGACAGCCATTGTTGTATTGGATGTTCTTTTTTTTTTTAATTTGACAATCTAAGGGAAAAGAGGTCAGTGCCCCTGCATGTTTTAAAAATTCTTGTGGCACACTAGTGTGCTGCTTCCAACACACTGGTTGAAAATTGCTGGGATAAAGGGAAGAAATGTAGATTACAGAAGGGTATAAAATCTCCTCCTTAACTAAGCACCCCTTTTTGCCAACACTACAGTAGGCAAGAGTCAGAAACCCTAAATGCAAACCTTCCCAGCGTAAACATTGGATTATCCACCTGACCTCTCTGATTATCACTCATTTTGAAAACAGTCACTTAACACCAACTATAACTATGCAAAAAGCACTTTGCTAGATGATGGAGATAGGTTCTGTCTTCTAAAAATCCAAAATTTAGTGGACAAATAGTAATAACTCAAATGATAAGTGCTTGATTGAATGTGTGCACAATGTGGTGTGGAATCCCAGAAAAGGGAATGACCAGCAAGCTTCACAAATAATATTTGAGCTAATTCTTAGCAAATATGCATAGCACGGTATGTTATGGGAAGGAGTTTAGAATTCATCCTGCAGACAATAAAGTGATTAGCAAGTCTCTGAGACAGAGTGTGACATGAGCTAAAACACAGACAGCAAGGGTAAGGTGAGGAATCAGACTGAGAGACATATCTGGGCTGAAGTTGGTGGATTTCCCTGATGAGATACAGAATGAAAAGACCAGTAGTCTATGAGGACTCCAACTGCTAATCTGGTGGATTGCGAGGACCATGTTAACATTGATCTTGATATACTACACAGGAGAAAAAGAAGTTCAGAAAGAAAATAATAGTCTGCTTATAACAAAGTATGTTTCTGTTACCTGCATTGTACCCAGTATACTCATAGTAACAGCCTAAGATTAAAAGAAACGTCTGGGCTGAAGGCTTAGATTTAGAAATCTCTAATCGTTGGAGAGCTGTGTGGGAAAATAGAAGAGGCTAAAGACAAAATCCTGGTAGACACAAAAATGTTCCTGTTTGTAAACTGATATAGTTATGCCCCTTAGAGCAAGCATTCTGAATGCACAGGTAGGTTTCAAGAGGTCCTGCTGAAAGTATTTATTTATTGACTCAGTCAGTATTTATCAAACACCTTCTAGGTACCGAGCCCAGTGCTAGGTCATAGGTTTGCAGCAAAGAATCAGACAAATCTGATTACTAACAGAATATAGTCTATGAAGACAAACATTTAACAAGTAAACAAAGAAATAAAATAATTCTAGACTGTTCCAAGTACTAGGAAGAATATGAGTAAAGGGCAATGATAAAGAGAATAACAAGGGACCTACTTAGAAAATTTTTATTATTTTTTTTTAATTATGGTGTGTCAGGACCAAATTTCTTTGAGGAGGTTTCATTTAAGCTGACACCTGAGAGGAAAAGATAGAGGAAGCGTTCCAGGAAGATGATAGCAAGTGCAAAGTCTTTTGTAAGAAAGAGCTTGATCTGTCCTCACAGCTGTCAGAGTGGCTGCATGACTAGCAGATAGAGAGCAAGATGGAAATGGTGGTAGGGATGAAAGCGAGAGACAGAACTTACAAAGTCTTATAAAACAGGAGGTGAGGATTTGAGAGTTAAAAATAAAAGGAGTTGAGGATGACTCCCAGTTTTCTGATTTTATTAACTATATGAATAGTTGTGTGATTTGCAAGGGAAAATGGAGACCCACAAAAAGATAGATTTGGAGCTAAAATCAAGAATTTGATTTGTACACATTAGGTTGGAGTGTGTATGGACCAACAGGTAGGAATGTCAAAGAGACACTTGGGTATATGAGTCTTGAGTTCAGAAAAATGTTTTGACTGAAGAAATACTTTGGAGAGTATTTATCCTCTATGTGACATTGTAAGATATGAGAAAAAAATAAGATCATCTGAGAAGAGCAACACATCATCACTGAAGAAATGTTAGCTAAACGAGTGAACGAACTGATTAAAAGTGTCTTATAAGTCAGACAGATAAATATTTAAATCCTGAGTCTGCCAGTGTAAGCCATGTGATCTTGGGTAAGCAAAATTTTCTCTTCTGTAAAAATGAAAACATAACAAGTAGCTTACTTGGTTGGTTTTAGAACTAATGAAATTACAGGTATAGTGTACCTAACAGTGCATGAAATATAGCAAATTCCAATAGATAGTAAATTTCCATCACCCCACTTCCACAACACCCCAATTCCATAGGTGATGCTTCTTACTCTGCTGTTACCAAAGCCTTTTTATCTTTTACAAGCCATGCAGCACACTAGTTCCTCTCCTTTCCTGCCTCCTCTCCTCTCCTCTCCTCTCCTCTCCTCTCCTCTCCTCCCCTCTTCTCCTCTTCTCTTCTCTTCTCTTCTCTTCTCTTCTCTTCTCTTCTCTTCTCTTCTCTTCTCTTCTCTTCTCTTCTCTTCCCTTCTCTCTTCTCTTCTCTTCTTTTGTCTCCCTCTCTTCTTCCCTCTTTCTCTCCCTATCTCCCTCTCTGTAGAAACACGTTGAGGGCCTACTATACACTTAATGCTTCCTTTGGTTACTGAGGATTGAACAATGAACAAAAGTGTAGTAGGAAAGAACACAAAAAACCCTATGCCTTTCATCATCCTAAAAACAGAATTAAATCAAATACACACCTACTGTACTTAACAATGATAAAGCCAGTCACTACAAAGAAAAAAACTTTAAAAAATCTGCTAATTCAGCTTCTCTGGCATAGCTGAATAAATAAACAATCGCAAAGCAGCAGAAGACGGTGCTCACCAGCTTTTTACCTGTACTTACTCAGCTCTCTCAGGACGAGCCTGAGACTGACAAAAAGGTCAGAAGCCAGAGATCATGACAGGCCTCACTGGTCTCCCCCCAAAGAGAAACTCCCCCAAACAGGTACTGGAAAGGCTTAATACCTTGCTTATGAGAGAACTTGGAGATGACAGTTCTTTTCCAGAGATCCTTATGGCCCAGTATCCACTGGATATATGACAAAAGAAAAAAAAGTCAAATATGCTGGACATTCAGGTGGATGCTGAAAAACAAAAATACGACGCAATTGCTCAAGAAGGACAGTCAAAAGGCAAGGTCATTTATAGCAAGAACACTGGCCTGGTTCCCAAGGAAGTCATAAATGCATATGAATCCCACCTGCAGAGACCCGATGAGGAAGCCATTACAAAGATAATGGAAAAGACAAGGGTGACCTTAGAAAAATCGGGATCACAGAAGGTTTCTGTGGCCATGCCAGTTCAAGCAGCTGATATACTGACTCCTGCTCCGTTTATCCAATAAACACCATCTCGACAAGGAGTGGTTTTCGACTCTGGAGCAAAACAGAGAGTTATTCAGATGGTAGAAGTGCAGAAAGATCCTATGGAGCCTCCGAAATTCAAGATTACTTAGAAAATTCCCCGAGAACAACCTTCTCCTCTTGCACCTATCATACATTCTCCTAGTCAAAAGGTGACCATGAAGGAACAAGAGTGGAAGTTTCCTCCTTGTATTTCAACCTGGAAAAATGTGAAGGGTTCTATAATTCCATTAGACATATGTCTGGCTGCTGACGGAAGAGGACTGCAGATAGTTCGCATCAAAAATTCTGCCAGACTGGCTGAAGCCCTCTATATGCTGATCATCAGAAGGCTCATGAAGCTGTGGAAATGTGTGCTCAAGCAGAGAGCAAGGTGACTCCAAAAGGAAAAGAGGAACTTAGAGAAATGCTCCAGAAAGCCAGGGAGAAAAGAGCTGCGATCAAACCCATGTGAACAAAGAGGATGGGGAGGCACGGGAGATGGGTGAAATCCATCATGACGGGTGGAAAGAGAGACACCATGACTGGAATCCTTCAAGGGCAGCTCCTGATAAAATGTCAAAGCTGCAGAGAAATGAAAATTGAGATAGTGAGGTCATTTCTCTTGGTGGGCCCAATCCTCAGACTTCCAATGCAGTTCAATATGACCAAAGGCTGTTTAACCAATTCAAGGGTATGGATAGTGGTTTTGCAGGTGGAAAAGAGGAAATTTACATGTTTCTGATCAAGCCTAGAGAAGTAGTAAAGATATGACCCAGAATATTTACAAGCCCAGTAAAAATCTGGACAAGGACATGTATGGTGATGATCTAGAAGCCGGAATAAAGACCAACAGATTTGTTCCCAATAAGGAGTTTTCTGGTTTAGAACGTAGGCAAAGAGGTCGAGAAGGACCGGTTCAGTTTAAGGAAGATGTTTTTGGTTTGGACAAGTTTTTGGAAGAGGTCAAAAAGCACGGTGACTCTAAAAGACCCTCAGATAGAAGCCACCCCAAAAAACATGAGCATGGAAAGAAGAGGAGGAAGGAGTAGATAAACCTCTCTTCAAAGTGAATGGACTATTGTCCTAGTTATGCAAGTCACATGGGGGAACACATTGTAAATGGACCAGGATAAAAACCAAATCTGGGTCCCAGCATTAGTTTTTATTATGGGAGAGAGGGGGGACAGAAAATTCTACTTTGAACTATATAGTTTTTTTAAGGAGCGGGTTGTGTTTGTGCTTTTCCCACATTTTGGCATTTATAGAACATACTGCTCATACATGAAATTAAGACCACTTCCTTTTGTTTGACTTCAGTACTTTGAGGTTAATATTTTGTCTAAGAATTACTCCTTTAGAGTCAAGTTACCTCAACCACAGTGAGTGGAAGGATGCTCACATATTGGAACTGTCCTGCCAAATGATGTTTGCCCCTATTGGGTTCTTGTTTTAATTGGGAGTTGGGGAAAATATGTATGTGCTTGGTGCACCTGTTTCAAATAAAAACATTTAGACAAAAATAAATAAATAAGCAATTGCAGTCATTCTATTAAAAAAAACTTGGCTTAAGATCTGGAAACAGTCCAAGTGCCCATAAGCAGATGAGTGGATTAAAAAGCTGTGGTACATTTACACGATGACGTACTACACAGCAGTAAAAAAGAAGGAAATCTTATGTTTTGTGACAGCATGGATGGACCTGAAGATTATTATGCTAAGTGAAATAATCTAGAGAAAGACAAATATCATATGATCTCACTTATATGTGGAATCTAATGAACAAAATAAACTGATGAACAAAATAGAAACAGAGGCAGGGACACGTGGAACCAACTGACAGCGTCAGAGTGGAGTGGGGGCGGAGGGTACTGGATGAAAGATAGTGAAGCTGTAACCGAACAAAAGGAAGGTTCAGCTGCCTGCTGCAACAGTAGAAAACTCATGGGGCAGGTGACTGTGCAAAATGAAAGAGGTTTTATTCAGGTGCCAGGCAACCTGGACTCCCCTCTCAAAGACCATCTCTAACTTCCTTTTCAGGCCCAAGGTTCTTAGAGGGATAGGAAGGGGAGAACTTTTTTTCCCTATCCAATTATCTTTCTACCTTTTGGGCTGGAGTGTGCTTAGACCCTATTCATTCACCTTTCTAGCTTTTGGTCTGCTCAGTGTAAGAACCTCCCCCTACCATCACCTTGGCCAGCGGGGGAGACTCGCTGGCACCCGACTGCATGCGGTAACAAAGGAATTAGCCAAAGAACATAAATGCATAATCCACAGACACAGACAGCAGTGTGGCAATGGGCAGGGGAAAGGGGTGGCAGTTGAGTAAAGGTGAGCAAGGGGAGGGGGCTAGAATGGGAACATCTATAATAATGTCGACAATAAAAATAAATTCTAAGTAAATAAATAAAATAAACTTGGCTTTCTCCCAAAAAATTAGGTGTTTTTTTTTTTTTTACTTAATCTACTAGACTTATTTCTTGAGCATTAAAACTGAGACAACACTTACTAATATGAAGCTTAGTTGTGGGTAATAAATAAGGCTATCTTCTGAAACACACGTGTAGCTCAATCTCCTAAAGAAATGTGAAAAAATAAATTTAAATTTTATTGAACATGGACGAGTCTTCTTTTATATCAAGAAATAAGTGGCAGCTTTATTTGTCTAGGACTCTCCAAAATAAATCAAGTACAAACATTCACTCAAAATCAAAACTGTCATATAACTTAGGTAGCCTACTATACAGAAATAAGCCTTTGTTTTATGTGTATTAAGTTCTTTACATTAACATCTGAGACGCTTTTAGTTAGTGGTATTTATTAGAAAGTGTAAAATAATTCACTATATTTCTTGAAAAAAGTCTCGAGGGAATCTGAAAAGTTAGCATGTATTTGACCAGCAGATGGCGTTAAGATTCCAAAAATCTTTGTGTCAGGCAAATAAAACAGCATTCAGAAGTTAATTACCACATGATTTCACTCAAATGTGGAATATAGTGAACAAACTGAACTAACAAGAAAAATAGAGACAGATTCATAGATTGAGAACAGGCTGACAGTTCAGGGAAGGAAAGATCAAGCAAAAAAGAGAAAGAGAAAGAACACATAGATGGGAACAGTGTGGTGACTGCAGCAGGGTGCGGGAGTGGAAGAGGTTATAGGAAGGATAAATAGTAACAGAAAAAATACAATTAAAATAAATAAACAATGAATGATAACATTTTAAAAAGTTAAATTAGAGCTGAAAGTTAGTCAATTGCTAACTGGCTTTCGCGTTTGTATAAACACTCATCTTAAAGAATCATGGGAAATTATTTCCTACAGGTCAAGACTCCTTTATGTGATCCTTCTAGATGCTTGCTTTGCTACATGTATTTTTATCTAGCCTGTAGATAAATATAAGCTCAGTGAAAACTTTGTTCAGTAAATGTTAGGCCATGAGTAAAGAAAAAATAGTAAATAAAATTACTCCCAGCTCTCAAAATTATAGTTATTTTAAATCCAAAGTAACAAGATAGGAACTGCTTCAAACCAATTTTTTCAGGATCATTAAGATTTGTAGTAGTAAATGGAAATACTTCAGATATATTAATGAGACATGGAAATTCCATTCCTGAGGACTGCATATCTGCTTCTTCTCTAAGGAGTTTAACCTTTATATGTATTTTATGAAGCTTTTGCCACTTTTTCAGTGTTCCATGGTGTATTTTAAAATCTGTTCTACATGTAGCTGAATGATACTATGAGGTTTTGAGTCTTCAATGTTGATCTCATTGAAACAATTCAAGTTTCAACAGTCTATTCTTTATGTTTAAAAATTAGAAATAGAATATGTTGAAAATATATATTTGACATTTTAAATGAATTAAATTAGAAATTATCAATGAAGAAAATTAAAGATTTTTTTTAATATTAAAGTTTGTATCAAAAAAAAATAATAAAAGTTTGGGATCGCAGTGCTGAGTCATCCCCCAGGCGGCGGCAGCCATACTGCTCTGGTAGACCACTCCCCTCTGAGCAGCGGGAGCCTGAGGGGAAACATTAGCCTGGACCCCAAGAGGGATTCTCACCCACCCTACTGTGCATAAGCCTGACTGCTGAGTGCAGAAAACTAGATTAACAATGGCGGGGGACAGCCACAGACAGTAGATTCTTGGAAGTCTTGTATAGACTGCATAAGGTCAGACAGGGTCAACATCTGACATCACCAGAGGCAGATCCAGAAGGAAAAAACAGTGGTAAATACTAGAGACTACCAAGGCAAAATACACTGTGGTCTTCTCCATGATTCGCGATATCTTCTTTACTTCATGACTTTTTAACATTCATTTCTTGTCCATCAAGTTGGTGCATATTAAGTCACTAGATTTTATACTATAATTTATTTCCCTCCTTTCTTATAATAGTCTTAATCTCCTTACAGCCTTATTAATACTGGTTCATTTGCTGTTGATAGTGGGATTGCAGGGGGGAGGTGTTTTTTTTTGCAGAAGTGGGTTTGTTTCCAGGGCTTTGTGGTTTTGTTCTGGCAATATCTGTACTTTAACACACAAGACATGGTGGGCAGAGTGATTCTAAGTCAATCAGCTGGAGGGAAGGACCCACCAAAGAATGACGAAACAACAATCAAAACCCAGCTACTTCCAGAGAACCAACATAAATGGCATAAAAGGCATCCCAAGAGAATCCAGTTCAGGGGGTCAAAGAGACAGCACCACTGAATCTCACAGGTCTTCTACCATAGAAGTTCATACCACAAAGGCAGGGAGTCAAAACAGATCGATTTAAGAAACAGAAGCAAAAAGTCTCACAAATAATGGGAACACAGAGAAACAACCCCCAATTGAAAGGAAAGGAGGAATCCCCAGAAAGGCTACTAAATGAAAGAGAGTCAAGTAAACTATCAGATACTGAGTTCAAAATAACGGTTATATGGAAGCTCAGTGAGCTCAGTGAGAATTACAAAAAACTACAGGGACGCTACAAGGAACTTACTGCAAACTATATCAGCATGAAAAAGGACACAGAAACAATCAACAAGAGCCAAGAGGAAATGAAGAATAAAATTTCTGAATCAAAGAACACAATAGAAGGAATCAAAAACAGTTAGATAAAGCAGAGGAGCGAATCAGTGAGTTGGAAGACAAGGAAGAAAAACGCTCCCAGGAAGAGCAAGAAAATGAAAAAAAGACTCAAAAAGAATGAAAGGGGGTTAAAAGAAATGCAGGACAACATGAAAAGTAAAAATAACTGTATAATAGGGAGATCAGAAGGAGAAGGAGAGGTTCAAGGGATAGAAAAGTTGTTCGAAAAAGTAACAATGGAAAACTTCCCTAATTTGAGGAGAGAAAAAGTCATAAATCCAGGAAGTACAGAGGGTCCCAATAAGAGGAACCCAAAGATGCCCACTCCAACACACATCATAATTAAAAGGTCAGATATCAAAGACAAAGGGAGAATCTTAAAGGCAGCAAGGGAGAAACAGGAAGCAACATAGAAGGGAGCCCCAATAAGCAGCTAACTTCGCCACAGAAACATGACAAGCCAGAAGGAAATGGCAAGAAATATTCCAAGTAATGAAAAGCAAAGGCCTGCAACCAAGACTACTCTACCCACCAATGCTCTCAATTAAAATGGAAGGTGAAATAAGGAGTTTCTCAGACAAAAGAGAGCTAAAAGAACACACCTCCACCAAACCAGCATTGCAAGATACGCCAATGAGACTATTTTAAGAAGATGAAGAAAAAGAGTGAGAGAGAGAGGAACATAGGTACAAAGGGAAAAAATGAATAAGGACCTATCAATTATAACCTTAAATGTAAATGGATTAAAATGCTCCAATCAAAAGACATAGGGTAGTTGAATGGATAAGAAAACATGACCCACACATATGCTGCCTATAAGAGCCCCACCTCAGAACAAAGCACCTGCACAGACTGAAAGTAAAGGGTTGGAAAAAAATATTCCAAGCAGATGGACAAGAAAATAGTCAGGGTAGCAATACTCATTTCAGACAAAATAGACTTCAAAACAAAGTCCATAAAAAGAGACCTAGAAGGACACTTGATAATACTCAAAGGAAGAATCCATCAAGAAGACATAAACATTGTAGGCCTATATGTACCAAACATGGGAGCACCAAAATATACAAGGGCAATCCTGGGGGACTTCAAGACAGATATAGACAGCAACACACTTATAGTAGGGAATTTTAATACCCCACTGTCAGCAATGGATAGATCTTCCAAACAAAACATCAAGGATATTGTGGAACCGAATGACGCATTAGCTCAAATGGACTTAACTGATATATATAGAAACTTTCAACCCAAAGAAGCAAAATACACATTCTTTTCAAATGCACATGGAACATTTTCAAAGATAGACCACATGATAGGAAAAAAAACAAGCCTCGACAAATTTAAGAATATTGAAATTATATCAAGCATTTTCTCAGACGACAAGGGCCTGAAACTAGAAACTAACCTCAAGGAAAAAATTCAGGAACATTCAAACTCATGGAGACTGACTAGCATGCTATTAAACAAAGAATGGGTCAATAAAGAGATCAAAGAAGAAATCAAAAAGTTTCTGGAAGCAAATGAAAATGCACATACAACAATCCAAAACCTATGCGACACAGAGAAGGCAGTCCTGAGAGGGAAGTTCATAGCAATACAGGCCTACCTAAAAAAGATAGAAACATTTCAAATAAACAATCTAACCTTACATCTACAAGAACTGTAGAAACAACAATAAACAAAGCCCACAGGGAATAAAAGGAAGAAAATAATCAAAATCAGAGCAGAACTGAATGACACAGAGACTAAGAGAACAATTGAAAGGAACAATAAATCCAGGAGTTGGTTCTTTGAAAACATAAATAAAACCAGCAAGCCTTTAAGCAGACTCATCAAGAAAGAAAGGGAGAGGACCCAAATAAATAAAATCAGACATGAAAGAGGAGAAATTACAACTGATACCACAGAAATACAAGCATTGTAAGAAATTACTATGAAAAACTGTATGTCAAGAAATTTGGAGAACAGGGTGAAATGAACAAATTCTGGAAAAATATAATCTTCCAAAACTGAATCAAGAAGAAGTAGAAAGTCTGAACAGACCATTAACAGCTGGTGACACTGAAGCAATAATCAAAAAACTCCTGACACACAAAAGCCCTGGACCAGTTTCACAGGAGAATTTTACAAAACATTTAAGGAAAACTAACCCCTATCCTTCTTAGACTATTCCAAAAAATCCAAGAGGGAAGACTCCCAAACTCTTTTTATGAGGTCAGCATCATCCTTATCCCAAAACCAGATAAAGACACAACAAAGAAAGAAAACTACAGGCCAATATCACTGATGAACATGGACACTAAAATCCTCAACAAAATATTGGCAAACCGCATCCAGCAATACATTAAAAAGATCATCCACTACGATCAAGTAGGATTTATGCCGGGGTTGCAAGGATGGCACAATATTTGCAAATAAATAAAAGTAATACATCACATAAACAAAAAGAAAAACAAAAATCACAAGATCATATCAATAGATGCAGAAAAAGCATTTGATAAGATATAGCACCCATTAATAATAAAAACACTAAGCAAAGTGGGAGTAAAGGGGGCATACCTGAAAATAATAAAGGCCATATATGAAAAACCAACAGCCAACATCGTACTCAATGGGCAAAAACTAAAAACTTTCCCACTAAGATCCGGAACAAGACAAGGGTGACTGCTTTCACCATTTCTATGCAACACAGTATTGGAAGTCTTAGCCACAGTGATCAGTCAAGAAAAAGAAATAAAAGGCATCCAAATTGGAAAGCAGGAAATAAAACTGACATTGTTCGCAGGTGACATATAGTACACACAGAAAACCCTATAGACTTCACCAAAAAACTACTTGACCTAATAAGTGAATTTGGCAAAACAGTAGATACAAAGTCAATATTCAGAAATCAAAGGCATTTTTGTAAACCAACAATGAAATATCAGAATCAGAAATCAGGAAAAAGATCGCAATTTCTATAGCAACAAAAAAAATAAAGTACCTAGGAATAAACCTAACCAAAAGGGTAAAAGACCTATACTCAAAAAACTACACAAAACTGAAGAAAGAAATTAAAGAAGACAAATAAATGGAAGCATATACCATGTTCATGGATTGGAAGAATTAACATTATCAAAATGTCCATATTACCCATAGCAATTTATAGATTCAACACAAACCCTATTAAAATACCAATGGCATATTTCACAGATATAGAACAAACATTTCAAAAATTTATATGGAACCATAAACAACCCTGAATAGCCGCAGCAATTTTGAGAAAGAACAACAAAGTAGGAGGGATCACAATACCTGACATCAAACTATATTATAAGGCCAGTGTAATCAAAACAGTCTAGTACTGGCATAAGAACAGACACATAGACCAATGGAACAGAAAGGAGAGTCAGAAATAAACCCATGCCTCTATGGTCAATTAATATTCGACAAAGGGGGCAGAAGCATAAAATGGAGTAAAAATAGCCTCTTCAACAAATGGTGTTCGGAGATCTGGACAGTTACAAGCAAGAAATGAAACTTGACCACCAACTTACACCAAACACAAAAATAAACTCGAGATGGATAAAAGACTTAAATATAAGTCACGACACCATAAAACTCCTAAAGGAGAACATAGGCAGGAAAATCTCAGATATTCCATGCAGCAATATTTTCACCGATGTGTTCCCTAGAGCAAGGGACATAAAGGAAAGAATAAACAAATGGGACTTCATCAAAATAAGAAGCTAATGCATAGCTAAAGAAAACATCACAAAGTGAAAAGGGAACCTACTGTATGGGAAAATATATTTGCCAATGACACCTTGAACAAGGGTTTGATCTCCAAAATATATGAAGAACTCACATGACTCCACTCCAGGATGACCAACAATCCAACTAGAAAATGGGTAAAGTATCTGAACAGACACTTCTCCAAGGAGGACATACAGAGGGCCCAGGGACATATGAAAGGATGCTCAGCATCAATGGCCATCAGAGAGATGCAAATTAAAACCACAATGAGATACCACTTCCCACCAGTCAGAATGGCCATCATAAACAAATCAACAAATAACAAGTGCTGGTGAGGTTGTGGAGAAAAGAGAACCCTAGTACTCTGTTGGTGGGAATGCAGGCTGATCAGTCACTGTGGAAAACAGTTTGGAATTTCCTCAGAAAACTAAAAATGGAACTGCCTTTTTACAGAGCAATTCCACTGCTGGGATTATACCCTAAGAATCCCAAAACACTAATTCAAAAGGACCTATGCACTCCAAAGTTCATAGCAGCATGATTTACAATAGCCAAGTCATGGAAGCAACCTAAGTACCCAACAGTACATGAGTGGATCAAAAAAATATGGTACACTTACACAATGGAATACTATGCAGCAGAAAGGAAGAAGGAGCTCCTACCCTTTGAGACAGAATGGATGGAACTGGACAGTGTTTTGCTAAGTGAAGTAAGTCAGGCAGTGAAAGACAAATATCACATGATCTCAGTTATAAGTGGAACCTAATCAATAAAACAAACAAATAAGCAAAATATAACCAGCAACTTTGAAATAAAGAACTGACAGTAACAAGAAGGGAGCAGGGAGGGGAACTATGGCAGATAAAAAGAGGAAGGGTCATCAAGGGACATGTATAAAGGACCCACTGACAAAGCCAAGTGGGGAAGGATTGAGGGTGGACACTGGGGATGGGTGGGGCAGGGGAAAGTGGTGATGGGAAGATGGAGACAACTGTACTAGAACAACAATTTAAAAAAAAAAGAATCAGTAGGTTAAATTATTACTGCTATTATCTACAACCTCCAAAATCTTAGTGGTTTAAGAAACAGAGTTTTATTTGTTACTCACACTACAAGTGTATTGCAGGGCGTTTGGGACTCTCTTCACATCATACTCTCTATAGGACCCAAGCCAGGTATCAAATACCAAGTGAAATGTTTGTCTCTGATGCACAGAGAAAGAGAGATAGTAAACCTACATTTGCTCAAAAGCTTCCGCCTGGAAGTAACACTTCACTTACACAAACATCTCATTACCCAAATCCAGTCACATGGATACACCTAATACCAGGAGACCTTAAACGCAGAAAGCTTTGGAAATACATGGTAAAGAGTCACTATAATTCGTAAATATTAAATCATTCTACCCATATGTAACACAGATTCAGGACTATTTCAGTATAAAACATTTTATACAAATTTTTAGCCCTTACCAAATCTTTAAGACTTGGTAAATACAAAAGTCTTGCATTAAAGAAAATGCAAAAGTTCTTTCTTTTATAGGCATTAAAACTGTTTGGAGAGAAAAGACATATTTGAAAAATAAAATTCTTATGGCAACCAATGCCAGAGTTTTTGATAAATATTCTCAAAAATGCAAAGGAGGATGGGTTAGGAGGCACGAAGCGGTAAATATGAAAGACTAACTGAAGGTCTGGAGTTCTGATC